>CM068313.1:17125511-17348011 GCA_034766995.1 Acanthacorydalis orientalis | reverse complement strand
ATACAAGTACATTTATATACAGAAACGCATGTATACATACATATATATGAATATATATATATATATATATATATATATATATATATATACACATTTACATTTATTTATTAAGTTCATTATAAAAATATTTTAAAGTCTGGTTTCTTGGTCAGTAATTGGTAATTGTAGGTTATAATTAGCAGTGGTTGGATGGCTGCTTTCTTATCCCTTGTTGAGATTATAGAACTCAGTGTGTTGAGATTCGTTGAAGAATGGACTACACTAATTAAAGTTTAACACAATTTTCCTGGTTTCTCATCGTAAAGCTAATATAGTTCTATTTACTCACGGAAAACAATTCTTTCGCCAAATTGTGTTAGCTTTTGTACTTGACAATTGAAAGAAACGAGAAATCGTCATAATAAATTCTCATTTGTAATACGAGGAAGTTACAATAAAGTTTTTCGATAAGTCTTTTCATTGATTTTTTTATGAATATATATATATATATATAATCAGTAGAAAACAGGGGCATTCAACTGTACAAAATTGAAAATCATAGACGAGTTTTTTATCCAGTAATAGATTGACAGATACTGATGATGATTATTATATATATATATATATATATACGAGTATATAACATTTTCTCAAATTTGTGACAACACATTTTTTTTTTATTAATATGTTTATAGTTTACAGTATAAAAATATATTGATATATGTCGATGTATGTAAAATTTTCTGTTTTTTTTTTTAATTTGTTAATATTTAGTTAATTGGTTCTTTCAAGAAGTTTCAATTAGAAAGTGAATTAATGATTATTCTTAATTCAAGTTCAAATATAAAATATTTTTGATTTTTAATTAAGCAAGATTTTTTTATTTTTAATTTTTTTATAAATATATTATTGTCATAAGTATATAAAACCTCAAAACACTTTGAGATAATAGTGATTTGGTTTCAATTCCTGAAAATAAATCGAAGCTTAAAAGTGATGTACGTAAGGAAAAAAATCATTGCACTATGTTATTTCTTAAATATTTGTTTACAGTTTACTTTTATTTAAGAAATTATTTTGATCAAAAATATTGATATTTTAAAAAATGTATACAAAAATTATAAAGTTAAAACAACAGTTCAAAATAATCCGATTTACTAGAATTTATTATTGATGTAATTGAAATGAAGGATTTTGAATAAATCGTGCAGAAATTTTCATTATTTAAACATAAATACACATACATATATATATATATATATATATATATATATATATATATATATCAATACAAACATCATACATACACATCGTATACACACATACAAATACATATACATACATATAACACATAATACATACATACATATTCATATATACATTACATATATATATATATATATATATATATACATATATAATAGTTTACTTTATTTTTTAATAGTTCTTCTGCAGTATTTCGAAGTTAACAAAACTATTAACATAATACGCTATACGGTACGTGAGCTGATCTGTTGGAATCTAAACGCCTTTCACGTGTAAACAAAACCGAAAAAAAAACCTAATGGAAATTCACTTCGACAAAGAGCCTTCAGCCCCCTTGAGCTTTACGAAAGACAGTTTCTTCAGCGCAACAAGCACTCAGTCGGTTAATACAGGTCCCACGGGGAGGTTAGATTGCGTTGTAGACGTGCACAAACGAGAGTTGAGGTTTCTGTAATTATTCTCTAGTGGCAATTGTCAGATTAATAACTATCTCTAATTTAATTTAATTAAATTTCGGCACCAATGCAAATCCGATTACAAAACTTCGACTCAGTGATTTAGATATCATTTCTTGACATATAAATTAAATTTTCAAACTGTCCCAATATATATTTACGGTAATAATGCAAATCTGTTTTGAGATGGGATTATATATATATATATATACACGATGAAATAAAATTATCTACTACTATTGAAATAATAAAATTACATAAACATTTGAATAGATAACGAACAAGTGACATTGAAAAACATAAAACTTACCGACGCAGAAGCATATCGTCTGTATATCTTTGAAAATATCATTATATCGTATTATGTACAGTCGGTTAGTCTTGTATTTTAAGCTTTTTTATTCGAGATTTTTATATTATTTCTGATATTATATTTTAAAGTACTAAGATTGAAGATAACGTTTACATTAGTCAAAACTTCTAGAAGTTTTCCACTATTTACAATAATGTATATTTTACTGAATTAGTTGTGCGTATAATTTATTAGTAATATAATAATTATTGTCTTATGTCCAGCAATATATTCTAACGTGTACTTAAATAGTAAACCAATTGAAAAATATTTAAAACAATATAATGTAAATATTTTTTTTAATGAATATAAACGTTAATGTTTCAAGTAATTAATTATTTATAAATTTTTAATATAAACACATCTAAATTAAATATATTTCAAATTGATTTGCATACTTTTTAATTATAATTCACATTAAAATTGACCTATACATAATGAGAGGTGTTTAATAATTGATTGATAAGTAATTATTATTTCAGTACTGAATGGTTTTCAAGTTGTGTTCGAAATTAATTTTAATGATTTTCATATAATTTGTGACATGTATTACATATGCATATAAATTATATATATATAATTTATAAATCGTTATATATTTTATAATTAAGGTTTAATTAAAATCTCAAACCTGTTTTGTCCCAATTAAATTCATAATAGACGTTTAGTTTGAGTTATATATATATATATATACACACACACACAGATTTGTAGTAGATTTATATATATATATACATATATTTGTATTTGTAGGAAAAATATTTGAAAATAAAAAAATGGTTAATGCTAATTATGGTAATTACTAACCACACACCTATGTATATGTATATATATATATAAATTTATTTAAAATAATGATTTAGTACAATATTATTGAGTAAATATTTCTAAGTTCAAAAACATCAGATATTTATTCTATCCTAATATAATATAAAATTAGGTTCAAGAACCTCAGATAACTTTTTACGTTATACTGATCCAGACGTACATTTTAATAAATATATACCTTTACGTTTCTAGCAGCTTTGTTAAATGTTTGATGTAATAATTATTTATATTAAAGACTGCCTGTTATTTTATTTGAAATATTTTATTTAATATTATATTCACTAATTATATATATATATATATATATCAATTAAATATTAATAAAGTTATAAATAATGAATTCGAATATTTGAATGAGAATATTTATTATTTGTAATGGTATTTCGTACACTAATATGACGATAATAAGATCAATTCTGAAAAAAAAGCTTGAAAAAATAAGTAAAGATTTATATTTTCATATAAATATACATTTGAGAAGTATATAACATAACATAAAATTTATTAAAAATATGTGTTTCGTTTCGTTTGAGAGATATAAAATTTTATGCGTACGGAGATACACAAAAATATTTACGATCAAATTTCTATTTTTATTATACAGCAGTTTTTATTTAAATGTAGGACTTGTTATAATTTCATTGGGCTTTTTGACGGATTTAACTTTTTCAATGGTTTAGAAGGTATAATAAAAACTGTGCATTGGATTAAATGAATAAATAATGACATATGAACTAATTTCCGTAATTTTTATTTTTTAATATTATTTATCACCTACAAGTAGCACTTTTAAAATATATTTAATATTTTTTTTCAGATTTAAATAAAATGTACTATTAGTGACTTAAATTCAGTTATGAAGTTCTCTTGAAAAAATCATTTTTTACATAACCGATATGTTTCGATTCATTGGAAAAAATTCATAAACTAATATTATAGAAAAAAAATATATTTGTATCTTTTTAATCTGTGATTATATTGATATATTTGTTGATTGAATTATTTGAGCAATTTTCTACTATCTTAAGTAATTTGATTTTATTCTTTATTTAAAATTACCCGAAAATGGTGCACGTTTTGAAATTAGTTGAAAACGATAAAACTGTCATGATTCAAAAAGACGATGATCACCAGGACCAATATATTATTGAGTGACTTGGAAACAAAAATATATATTTGATTTTAAAACGATATTTAACTCTACAACATAATTTATAACGCGAAACGTTGATATTTTAATAAATAGAAATGATATTCTTTATTAAGTTAGTAATAATACATATGAATATTATTTAGGATACATTTGAGAAAGTAAATATTAACACAGTCTAATAAAAAATATCTGGTCAAAATAAAATCTAGGCAATTGTTAGTAAATATTGGCTGTTTTTATTAAGAATTTAATTGATGTCGTATAAGAGCGATAAAATATAAACGTTTCTCATATATATATACGAGTATATATATATATATATATATGTATATATATATATATATATATATATATATATATATATATATATATATATATAGACATAAGCAGTTGACGGTGTGTGCCATCGAATGAGTTTTCGCACAAGTTCGGACTCAATTCTTATAATATAGTAATTTCGAGTAAGTCGAATATGATAGTCTACATAAGATGGAAAGATATTTTCTTGTTCCTTTGAAAATTTATGAGCCTCCACGACAAAAACCCATCGCAGACGGATCGTCAAACAACGTCTTGTCGGGGCGGCTCAATAAGAGCGGCTTAAATGAAATGAAAAACGAGAGATGGTTCGGCTTTCGGCTTGCTCCGGTGGCGAATAATGCCACAATTACAGCTTTTGTTGCCTCACTAATTATATTAAAACGTTTATTCACTGCGCTCCGTTTAACATTTACCGTCGATTTATTCCAATAATTTGTACGTGGTATTTTTTTCTTACTTCTTGTTCATAATTTGATATTGATGAAAAAAGTTCTGAAAAAATACTAAATGAAATTATCGCATTAAACGTGAATACAAAGAATTAATTACGTAATTTGCAGACTAATTAAAGTTGCTAAATATGGAAATTGTATGAAAATTATTTGTATTAATATATTTAAACAAAATTGGAAGATATGATAAAACACACACACACACACACACACACATATATATATATATATATACTAAAGAGAATATAATGTAAAATAAATAAATTCACAGTTTCGTTGGACGTGATTAATGAATAAATGGAAATCGTTACCTAAAATGAATTCATTTATTGCGGTTTAAGAAATATTGGTGAACAATGTCATTTAAACTCGAGACAATTTTCATTACAATATATTAATTGACTATCTTTTTCAAAATTGTGAGTATTTTTTTTTTAAATAATCCGAATAATCCTGATGTTATTAACATAGATGTTGACTTTTATATAGAAATTGTAAAAATTTAGGCCAGTGGATGAAAAAATAAGCTTAATGATTTTTGTACTTCGATTTTTTTTGTGAAGTATTGAGTATAACAAATTAATTTTTTTTACATTCGGTTATATAGTAATGCGATTGCATTTAATAAATTGTATAACTTTGCTTCTGTTCATTTTTAATGATTAATTAATGAATATATTTAGCAAGTAATTTTTGGTCTGCTATATTTATAGTTTTCTTGAAATATTTATTATTATGATAATTAATTTCTGGTATATATATATATAATACATAGTATAGTTTTAGTTACTATTAGGTGAAACTCTAACATTATTTTTCTGTAGAATTTGTAAGAATATTAAAATTTTCGATAAGTTATTTTTTATTGACTCATATTTTAATCAATCACTGAAAATTGACACTTAATCCTTTCATTACGTTATAAGTTTATGAGAACGAAATACAACACTTTTAAACTATAAAAAAAAGATTAAAACATCAAAAATGTAATACTATGTTTATAGAATCGTTTAACAATTAGTTTATGTTGTTATAAATAAAAGATTTTTTAGAACGTACAAATGTTATTTTCACAAACATGAATTTTCAAACATCAATTTTTCATACGCTATTTTATCTATCGATTTTCAGTTTGTTTTAAAATATAGTTTGAACCTTATGCCAAACTTTGCCGTTGGGAATTTCACAAGCAACCAATATCTCAATTTTTGTCGCTTGTCTTCGCAACCGTTAAATAAGCGTACACCTAAAATAATAAAGTATGAGATTAGTTTTTCATAGTACTGTATGACCATATGAATTCATTAGCAATTACTAAAAAATAAACTATTATTTAAAAGAAAACGGATGCATGTTACAATATTTTTTTATCGAAACGCATGAATTATTTGATTGATTAAAAATATTGTTACAGTTTATGGGGTAGTGGAAATTCATTTTAGAAAGTAAATTTCATCATTACATCAAAAAATTATTGTCGTGTCTCTATTGAATCTTGTTTTTCGAAATATAAATAAAAAAAATTGTGAACAGGTGAATATCCGACGATTTTTGTGTTTTCTTTGTATTTAAATTGTTTTTTTTTTCTAATATTGTAGTGGTTTTTAAATAAATTGTTAGCTTATATATTAATTGTGATATTATAGACGCATTTATAAAAAATGATTAATCTGTATTTAAATTGAATATATATTATAATACAGAATAATAAAAAAACATTATTATTCTAAATCTAAATATCAAGTTAATAACTTATGAGTAGATTTTTTATGTACTTAAATGATTATACGTTTTGAAGATTTGTTAGATAAATACATTTTATTTTCATTAGTTTTACAAGAAATTAAATGTAACGGAAAACACAAAGTTTAAATGTTTGCTTTTAGATATACATTATGAATTCGTAATAATCAACTAAAACAATTTGTACTTTCACTCTTGGTAGTTAACTTAATTGATCGCGCAACTAATTTAGTTTCATGAAACTTACTAATTAGTAATTGCACTAAAGTGCAAGCTCGTTCATGTGAATTGGCAAACTTTTCTATTAATTTCCGTTGTATTTGCTCACTGTATCTATATCTGAACTATGTGACCTTCCTAGTACTAAAATAAAATTTATTGAGTCTGTGCTATTTTTGTTTTACAATAATAATTCATGTGCAACTTTTTTTGAAATCAATGGAAAAATAACATTTGTTACAGTTCTGATAGTACTTTCTTTAAAATTATCTTTATATATATTTATAATATAATATTTTGATAAAATAGCAATATATATAACTAAAAAAACATTTTATCTAATAAATTGTTCTATTTAATATTTTCATGTTATAAGTAACAGGTTAACCAGTTCAAATTTTAGATTCCTCTATATATCTTTATTAGAGAGATAATAGTTTAATAAAGAATTAGTTAGTCAGTGAAGATGGATTAATAAGATAATAAATTATAGTTGAATAGTTTATAATTAAAGAACATAATATTTTAAACAGAACTCAGCTTACAATTAGTAAGAATTTAATTAATTTCTGAGTCTACAATAAACTTCAAATGAAATGTAATGCATTATACACACTTATCCACACACACACACACACACATACACACACACACACACATATATATATATATATATATATATATATATATATATATATATTATCTTATATAGAATCTAATTTTTGCATTTATCTTTTGTAAACAACCTTACGTGATAAATTTAAGTGATGTGTGAACTGTTTCCACCTACAATATATACATATTAACCTGTTAGTTTGTTTCCATTTATTGCGTGTAGGTACATTCCTATATTTATCTATCGATTATGCACGTTCATTTACATACATACATACATATATATATATATATATATATATATATATATATATATATATATATATATATATTCGTGTAAGTTTTATAAAAAATGTATTAATTCTAGCACGATATTATATTATTTTGTGGATCAATAATTGCAAAGAAGATATATTAAAATTTGGAAAATATAATATTGAAAGTAACTCGTTTTTAAATACGATTATATATATATATATATATATATATATATATAAATTATAATATATTAATATATTTTATTTGAAATTGATTAAAAATTAATTAAATTGAGTTACAGTACAATATGATTTGTTAAAATTACTCAATATTACAGAACTTAAATTCTATTTCCATTACCAATAAATTATTATACTCAAAATGTTTAATAATTGATTAGTGATTATTTTGGAAATAGGTAATGAGAATTTCAGTAATGATTCTATTATACTCGAAGAAAAAATACACAAGTCATTGTTAATGCTATCGTAATCAATTATTAAACAAAGGAAAAAATTAAATGTAGAGAGTGAAAATTTATTTCTGCAAGAGAATTTAGAGATCCAGTGCCATAAATATAAGTTAAAATTTAGGAATTTTTGGCATTTCACTACATTTTTAAGATTTTTTGTAAGATTAAATATTTTTAGTAGTTAAAATAGACTTAGGAATGTTAATTTAACTTAAGCAGTTCAATTATATCACTTATTTTTGAAATACTTGAAATAAAATATGTATCTTCCTTAAAGATTGTAATTATTTTTGATATGATTGAATTATAACTTGATATTTTCTACAATAAAAAATAAAAATATCCATTGAAAGTAATAAAAATATAAAAGAATCTTAATTGAAAATTATAATAAAAAGAATTGATGAATAAATGTTATTATTACTGTCTATAAAGTATAAAAGAAAAATAGCAATAAAAACTACAAAAGGTGTAATGTTCATATATATTTTTTTTTATTACAAAGAAAGCATGCTTTGTAGATTAAAAAGAATTAAAAAAACTAATAGATAAACAGCGCCAACATCTTGTATTTTATTAAAAAATAAATTGAAAAAAGACCTCCTGCACTTCTCGAGGAAATATACACGTTAATTAAACGCATCAGCATGACAAACAATATTCTGTGTGAATAAAACACTTTTGAAAAACATTTCTAATTAAATTTGAAACAAAAGATATAAATTTTTAAAAAATGACTCCAATTCACAAAGTATAGTGTTAGTCAAATAGGTACGCTATTCATATAGATAAATGTGAATAGCTTTTGTTAGATGCTTGCAAGCTTTTTCTGTCGAGAACTACAGTTTAAATGTGTGAACATGACAAGTTTTACAGCAAAAAAGCTTTTAAGAGGCGAAAAAGGACGCACGAAAAAAGTTTTAAATCAGTTGCTGATGTTTTTCGAGTATTTCAGTATTAACCTTAAGAAGTCCGAGTTTGCATTGTTTCGTTTTGTTTTTTGTAAGTATGTTGGCCATTTATATTCTGAGAATGATGTCGAAAAAAATTAACAATCGTTTCATCCTATTTAAACATCACATATAACATTTATATTTACTTTCGTTGAAAAAAAGCAATATTATCTTTTCATATATATATATATATACACAGCTGCGCATTATTTCTGATATTAAATATGTCGAATATATTTTAACAATCATTATTTTTATACTGTAATACTGTTGAGAATTTATACTGTTGAGAATTGGGGGAAATTCTACACATTTCTATCATACCGACTAAAAGTATAAAAATCGTAGTTTTATTTCCAACTTCGTATAGCCCTAATATATTTTGTAACATGTTTCTCTCATATTTTATCAATTAGATATTTTCCGTAACTTAAATTTATAGCATAATTAGAGAGTATGAAAATGTCATTGCATGAGTTTCAAAATAAAGTCAGGTGGTAATATAATTAAAAGTTTGTGATTTTCTTTCAAAACATGCATGTGAGTTACAAAGCAAAAAAAGTGAAAAGTTAGCTAGTCTTATAAAGTTTATGTGCTAGTTCTTTTATTATATTTTTTTAAAAATCGGTGGTGGATGTATTCGTACATTAACAACTTTCTATTTGTTTTCTGCCAAATTGTTATTTTAAGCTTTGTTCTGAATTCTATTAGGATTACTTAATTGTTTCACAAATATAACATTTTTTGATTAGAAGTGTTCAATAAAGCATTGTTGATTATCTTTGCTTGTTGATTATGTGGATTTCAATGGCAATGTCATCATATTTAAAGTGCTAAGGTACAGAAAAGTATCTTTTTATATTAGAAGATTTTTTCTCACCTTCTCGCTTACAGGATGATGTCATTGCTATCAAAATATGCATAAGCAACAATCAAAGATGATCAATAATTATTAATTGATCACTTTTGATTAGAAAATGTTTTTTATGGGTTTCGCGGTAAAAAGGTTTCATTCTTGATGGTGAATTTAGCCACAGTGTCAACGGCAGAACTGAATTGATATTATTTGAATGTATAATCTTATATATATATATATATATACATATAAATGTATATATATATATACACTTGTGTATATATATATATATATTCATGTAGATATGTATATGTACTTGTGTTAAATTATGTATAAATGAAAAAGTTAACTACCAATAAGTTACTGTGTTTAATATTTCATTGTAATTTTTCTCGTGCATACATATTTAAAATAAAATTTAAACCGTTTAAATGCGATCCAAATGTAGCATAAAATTAATAAAACGCATTTGCTTTCGTCACTACAACATAATGGCGCGAACATTATTTTACATACATTTTGTACATGTGTATTATAGTCTCAATTGTTAGGTCGTTACTTCATTTCGTTCTTCAAAATATCGGTTGGTACTTAATTGGACACATATTCACGATAAAATTAATATATTATTTACGTAGTTGTAAGCAGTGGGCCCTTGTTCAAGTTGATAGCGATGCAAATCATATTTAATAATTGCAGCGTTATGTAATTTAAGCATGGGGTAAGGTATGGGTCACGCGACAACAAGGGCAATGATTCTTGTCTTATTGTGTTTTTAACAAGGGGATTAGGGCAAGGTCACAGCTAGAAATTTATATTTAATGAGGTCAATATTTACACAAATAGTGACACTTCATGCATTCTGTTTTGACAAGAGTACAAATAAACACACGAGCACACAAACCACGCATACATATACATATATATATATATATATATATATATATTATTATTATTATTATTATTTGAAACTTGTCTTATTGTAAATGGGGATGAAAAATTGACTAGTGGAAAGGGTTTTAGATATTTCATAAAAAGAAATGTTTTCAAATAGTGGTTTTAAAAAATTTGATATTGTCTCTTAGAAAACTTTCAAATATTGTAAATAACTAAAAAAGGAACTGAGTTATTAAATTGTAATTAGTTTCCAGAACTTTTTGTAGTATCGAAAAAATTTTAAGTACAAAAAATGCTATTGTTTGTTTCTCGTAATTTATTGAATGTCTGTAATTATAAATTCGAAAAATAAAATCTACATGCCAAATAAGCTATATGTATGTTTTTATGTTTTGTATATGCATTTTTAATTTTATAATAGTAAAAAAAATCTATTTTTACATTTTGATAAAATTTATATTCTTACACATTTTTTTGTATCCAAAAAACGCCACAATAATGCTATCTTAAATACAATAAGTTGTTTAATTCTTTTCCTTATTACGGATCTGTATTCTAGATATGTACATTACTGCAGTGTGTTCATAAAAGATTAAGTAAAATTTCTAAACTGATAACATTTATGAAATTGTAACAAGTTAGCTTGATAACATCTAATGCCTCTTGCATATCGTGTTGAATTTGATAGACGACAATTTGAAATGAAGGGAAGTCGTTCCTCTGTATTTTCTGTATTTGTCATTTGTGTAAATTAGCCCAATGGCAGTTCTGCGTAATTGCGTATTGTACTTTGTTTGATTTTATCTGAATATTTTTCTTTGTCTTTTGTATATGACCGCGGTTTTTCTTATCCTATTGTTAAATATGATGCAGCTTTATTGTAGTGTTATAAAAAGGCATATCGTGCGAATAACGTCTTGTTGAACTCAAATAATAGGTATATATTTCTATAATGTTTAAAAATATCCCAAGCTGCTGCTAAAAATATAGCTTATTTTTTATAATTAATCTTTTTTTATTAAATTTATACTATGGTCTTCTAGAAGAACAAAACTGTTAAGGTTTTTGTTTTTGCTCATTATTTTGTATTTAAAAAAAGTATAATGAATAATTATAATAATTTATGTATATTTATAAATAACTATATATATATATATATATATATATATATATATATATATATATATAATGTGTGAAAGTAAAAAAGGATGGAAATCTGTATAATATGAAATTAAATTTTCCATTTAAAATGTCTGCAAATTAAAAATAAATAACGAAACAAGAAATGTTATTGTATAATGAAAATTAGGTCAACATATAGTAACTGTAGATACTCTTATGAATTCATCTTATACATATTTATAAAGTAAAATATGAAATTATTTCAGCCAAGTTAAAGTATAATTGATAATGAATGTGAAATTCATTCAAATTGATTCTGTTACGGTTTTCCTGTTCCATAAAAAAATAGTAATTAATTTAATGTAATAACTATGCAAACATTGATTTTATTTGAGTTACTGTAAATATATTTCTCACGTTTTTGATAAAAAAAACTGTTTATATAGAAACGGAAAATTATCAGAAAATGAACGGATAAATAGTTTATTTTGATTATTAATTGTTTATTGAAATTTTAATTAAATAGGAAAAAAATTGACGTGATGTATATTGAATGTTATATTTTATTCGCTTGTATCCTTCTCTTTGTATGTTATTTACGATCGATAATCCATGTGTTCAAAGTGTTTTTGTCCAAAGCAATTGTTAATTTAGTTTGACAAGTTGTATAGTTGTTTTTGTTGTTAAGCAACTGTTTCGACAAGCTCTTCAATGTTTTTGTTAATAAAATTTGTCGAACAAGGTGGTAAACTTGACACAATAAACGAGAGGTCAGCTTTACTTCTATATAATATGTTATATATATATATATATATATTTGTGTATTTGAGTGTATTAATGAAATTTGTATATATAAATATATATATATATATATATATATATAATATTTAACTGATTCATAGAAAATTAAATAATATTTGTATCAAAAAATTATTATGTACTTAAAATTTCTGACAAAAAATCGAGACAACTGTTATTGTATTCTATTTTGTATCTTAAAAAATATTAACCTTTTGGACACGAAGTACTCCTCCTAGACAAAGAAATTATTTGGTGTTCTTCTTGAAGTACTCTTCCCAAGTACAAACAATATTTAGCGTTATACTCGAAGTGTACCACCAATATAGTACAAAATAGAGTAAAAATACTGTGATTTACAATTAAATTACAGTTCCACCTAATTAGAGTAGACATTTCTGTATTCAGTATTCTGACTGATCAGTATTTAGTCGTTTCTCTGATCAAGTAAATTAAAAAATACACCGATCGCCATGGCTTAAATGTAATTGATAGTCAATTGTTTCAAGATAGTAGTGATATTGAATTTGTTTTTGAAGAATATAAAAATTCTTTAAAGTGATTGTGTTGAGAGATCAAGCAGCGATTCTGATGATAGTGACATTATTTTCCAGAAAGAAAAAAAATAGGAAGATATCAGTATAGTGAATATATATTATAAATAATAAAACAACATTAAAAAAATTTTACTTATTATTCTTGCTTTAAAATAAATCATTTATTCCATATGAGTACAACGCAAAACCAATTCCGACTTGCTGTAAGCTTTAGCCGACAAAAAGTTCGAGTGAGAAGTGTTAAATTGGAATTGGAGTTATAAAAACTTTTAAAATGAATAAAAATTAAAAGTTATAGCTATATGATATTTAAATATTTATCAAATATGTATATATATATATGAAACGATTCTCATAAAAAGTGTACAAGTTATTACAAGTTAGTAAATTTTCTGATGATTTATTATATTTTTCATGGAAAAACTTTATTTGCAAGAAGATAAATATATCTTTAAAGTTATTTTGCCAATATCCTGCTGAACAGAACATTGTACATAAATTTTATTGTCTGCAATATTACTCTCTATCTTTACAAAATAAATTGATAAACTATGTACAAATATGATATAAATTTAATTTATGATTTAAATGTTATATGTATATATATATATCTTATATGTATACATTTTATTTATGTTTATATAATAAAGTTTTGTTATCAAAAACTTTAGAAAATGCATATAGAAATTTTAATATAGACTGCTTCTTTGTTTGAATTGCTTTTTTAAAACTCAATTCCAACTTTTTGTATTAAAAACTTCACATGTTTGAATAAAATGTATTTTAAGTGATGAAATGTGGATTTAAATGTTTTAAAATCTGTTTTTATTTCAACGTTTGGTATTGGTTTTTAGTTATTGTTTATTAAATTCAAAAGGAAGATTAAATATTTTATACACATTTAACATATTTATAATTTTTTATACGTTTTAAGTAAATGTTTATTTATAAATTACTACCATTCTTTTTTTACAAATTATTTTTTTTATTTATAATGTTTGTTTGAAAATTAATAGTTTTTTAATATTTAATTACTCGTTAATTTTAAATTTTTAAGATATTCATGACGATTTGTATAAAGTATACGATATTTTATTTTAAATATACTTGCTGCATTTATGTATAGATTCTTTTTTTTTTGTTTTAATGTTTTTTAAGGCTACATCAATTTTTTAAAATGTTTATAAATTTGAAATAAATAAACTTCGTTCTTAAATATTGAAATACCTATTTATATATTAACTTTAATTTACTGTCATTCATTTATTGAATTATATATTTACTTTTTGAATAATATAACAAAAAAAAATAAACTTAAAATAACCTTTTCTTTCTAAATAAGCACACACTTTCATTTTGTTGTTCTAGCCTCTTTATTTTATTACATTTTGGTTCTCATTTTTTTCATTTTTTTTTATTAATATTTTACTATTTAAAAACACTTCTAGTCTATACAAGATAATATTTATCTGCAATATTATAGAATAAATTTAATGAAAAATCTATTAAGTTTAAAATAACATTAATATAATTAATAGTCTTATTTATGATAAAAATCTGTCTGGAAGATGTGCTTCAAGAAAGAATTTTTAGTGACCATAAGTGTCATGTTTCAATCTATTGCTGAATTTTTATTCAACCTCTTCCTACATGCAAGCTTGCAATTCCAGGCGTTTCCTTGTTTTAGTGCCCTTATTAAATATTGATTCTTTTTAAATCAGTTTGAAAATGAATTCAGCAGTACAAAATTCAATCTTATACTTTGAATATGAGTTCGTATATGCACTTACAAATACGCATATATATATATATATATATATATATATATATATATATATATATGTATACATATATCTATATTTTATATAGAATCAAACTATTATTGTACATAATTAAATAAAATGTTTATTATAAGCATATTTAAAAAGGTAAAATTAATAGAACTTATTTTATTTATATTTAAACAGTTTCTTTACTAGCAATAATTTCAATAGTCTTTCTTTACATGTAACTATGTTTAACTTTAATGACAACTTAATTAAAATTTTGGTAAGAAATATATTTCATTTTTTTCCTTTGGTGTAAAAAAAGTAGAAGATGAAATACTAATTTTATTTAAAGTTGCCCTTTGTAGGATTACACCTTATGATAAATGTTGTAAGAATATTTAATTCTATTTAATAATACATGCATTTATTTTAAGAAATTAACTATTATATTGATCAAAATACATTTTTTATCTCTGATGTTGATAAATAATCACAACAAATATATAAATAAGAATATCTCATTATTATGTAATGTATTATTTTAATGATTTATTATTTTGTTAAATTTTCAATTTAACATGTGGCATTTTTGTGTAAAGAACATATTTTCAAATTTGTCCATATGTTTGATAAATAAATATGTATTAAGAATTCAGTTAATTTTTTGGGCACTAATTAATATTGATAATTTTTATTTATGCATTTATTCATTTATCTTATTCTGCTACGTATTTAAATTTCATATAATATTTTCTGAAATAATAAATCAACAATAGTAATTACACTCATCATTAATTTTCATCATATCAACTTACCCATTATATATAGAGAAGTTACCGTTTATTTCAGAAAACGGAAAGTTATTATTATGAATCATATATATATATATATATGATGTAACAGTTGAAATGTAATATGTTTGTTGAAATTTTATGATATAAATATAAAGCAGTTGTCATGGCTGATTTAAATAAAATGAATATGATTTTATTCATGAAATATTTCTTATTTCGGAATATTTCACTATTGGCCAATTCGGTATTTCTATATTAAATTAATTAAAGTTATATTTTAACATTTATCACATACAAATGCTTACATATATATATATATATATATATATATATATATATATAAAATAGGAAATATTTTAACTTAGACTTGAGTCGAGAAGTGCTAGTGCTAAAAGCTTTTTTCAACAATAAATCTTTCAACCATCACGAATTTCCTATTTCAATCTATTACAAATTCCTGTTTTTCCGCAACGAAAATTAAGAGAAATTGTACGAAATATGAAAATGTTTTTTATTAGTTTCTGAATTTAATCTTATTGACGAGAACTATATTTACTGTTTTATACATTTCCTTTTAATTAGAACTCTCCATTTAAATTAGTTAGTATGAATGTAGTGTAACGCGACCGATTTGTAAATTTTCTTATTTTATATTATTAGTTTTAAAGTAAATGCTAATTTCTAATACTGTTATATAAAATTATTTATAATGCACAGAAATAGTATTATGTACTTACTTGTTTAATGTAACTATTATTTTTTCTATACTAATAAGAGGATTTAAAAGGGTGTAAGATATAATAGAGAATAGCTTTGTGATACAAAGAATTATGATAAGTTTCAATCATAAATTAAAAAAATAGACGAAAATTGAATAATAAAAAATAAGTACACCCTTATGGATAAATTATACATTTATTTTCAATATAATAGTATTATTTTAAGATTTGCATTAATGTCGTACCTATTTATTTCCACTATATATTCTATTTAAAAAAAGTACATAGTACAGATTGTTACATTTTTTTATAAAAAATAATACAGACCTCTATTTTTATTACATATAGAGTACTGTTTTTACTTAATAATTATTGCCTAAAATACCAGGACAAAATCCATACAGTAAAACACATTTATTATCCTATTTTCATATTGTTTATTTCTACATTGTTTATTAATCTTGCGTTTATATAATACCAAAATGGATGAAGCATTGAATTTGAATTTATAATACACAACCGACGAAACACTATAAATGTAGATAACAAGTAAATATGTTTGTACATATTAACAATTTACTGAAAACTCATAAACGAAATCTCTTGAATCGTTTAATAAATGAGTTATGGTATAGAAAAAAATATTTTATTTAAAACAAAAATTAATCACTGTAAAAGTCTATTAGAAAATAACGATTTCCTTTTAATAGACGTTTTAAACTTTTAGAAACAAACTGAAATCTTACACCTTTGAAGTTTTTCTTCCTTTGTTGTTTACGTTCTAAAGAATAAAAAGCACTGATTTTTATACAAGATCGATTTTCTAGAAAAGAGTTCTTTTTTCCCGACTTTGTTGTATTGTTCGTGACCGTTAAATTGAAAGTGTGTATCGAGTGTTGTACACGAAATGATGCTTATTCAAACATCCGGAAAATATAGCATATATATATATATATATACACATGCGTATATGTATGCATGTTTACTGAAATACATAAATATACATGAGACAAATAGAGATAATAAACACATCTTCAAATATAAACATTGTATTTCTCGTAACTCGTTATTTATGCATAGAACCAGAACTCCTAAGATTCCTTTGTCATTGAGTTACGAAATGTTTAAATATAGGATAAACGAAATCAAATGTGGAATTTCTGCAATGCTACAAATCAAGCAACGTTCGTGACTTCGCTCCAGAAAGTGTGTGTGTGTGTGTGTGTGCGTGTTAGTTGTATTTTATATGAATTTGTGCGTTTTATGCGCATGAGGTACGCATACGTATTTATCTGTATGATACGTGCACGTTCACAAATGTGTGTTTATATGACCGAAACTCGAGCTTTGCTGAATTCGTGGCATTTGAAATGTTTTAATGACATCGAATTCCATGTTTAAAGTTTTTCATATATAAATACAATTATGGTCAGGCGTTGACATGCTATGCGTAAATTTATCATGTCAGGACTACGACACCACACAGAGCTGGAGTGTCGTAAATTTATATTAAGCACTTCAGTTGATATTGTAAATTAAGGCTTTATTTATTTTTTCACTAAAACGCAAAAAAGTATTTGATTATATATTTACTTTTAATTGATATCGTAAAAACGAAAGTTGTTTTAACAAGAGTGAATTGTTTTTTAACAATCCACTCCATATACAATTTACAAGAAATGAGAAAATAAACTGTTTATTTTTTTATTTTATACTATGACTATATACTCATACTTATATAAATATATATGTATATATATATATATATATATATATATATATATATATATATATAAATACAGTTCAAATAATAAATTTCTAAGAATTAATATAACCTGTCAAGGTTTTGATGTAAATTTAAATTTATTTTTCATTTTATTTTTCTTTGACATTATATTTTGTCATTTATTATTATACGATCAAGTTTTATATTTAAATGACAAATATTGTTCTGTTCTAAGATGTTTATTTTTTGCATACTATAAGATATTAAATTTCCTCCTTATTCAATGAAATGAATTTAATTTCGATAAAATTTTATTATGAAAGATATATTGATATAGACGATTTTATTTTCATATTGGAAATTAGTAAGCTTAATCGAACAAACAATATTTTATTTTAATAAAGTAAATCAGTAGAATACATGACAAGTTTATTTTTTATTAAACGATTTTTAAATGTCAATTGTTATTTATTTTAAATTTTAATCATTATTTTGAATATAAAATAAACTGTAGAATGGGTACAAATTATGTCAATATAACTTATATTAATTTTATTTGGAAACTTATTAAATTTCGAATTAATTTTTTTTAATAGTATGTGCGAATGGAATAAATTGTAATAATATTGGATAGATTTTAGAAATTAGAGAATATTTAATCTTTTATTCTGTTTTATTTAAAATGAAAATCTATCCAATATTAATTAAAATCTATCCAATATCATAAACATTGGATAAAATATATAACAATTTTATAAATTTGATATAGTATTTGATATAAAATATTATATCAAAATAACATTTTTAATGTATTTATAAAAAAAGTTATTTCATGTTAGTAACAAGAAAACATAAAGAAAAAGATGTTTACTCTAATTTCGTGTATGTTCATAATTAGAGTTCATATTCATTAAAGTTTATATTTAGAATTATTTACTTGATATTTTTTTAAACATCAAAGCTTATGAAATACAATGAAAATTAAACATTAGATGTTTTCCTTACTTACAGAATCAAATATGTTATACATTTCATATAATTAATGATTAGGTAAAAAAGTATATATTTTATTCAATATTCCTATACAATATAATTAAATGTATGTTTTTTTATAAAAGAAACATGCAGTGCTTTAAAGTTCAGCAAATAATTTAAGAAAATGTGTACTTGTCAGCTATGTTTTTTGAGAAGATTTATTGATATAGGTACGTACACGTTACAGACAAAGATAACACTATCGACTGCCTCTACCTAATATTTTATACTCCTACATGAAAATCAATTCCTCTCACCTAACTTTACAAAGACGTTGGAGTGAGATTTATTTTTTCCCTTGTAGAGAACAGATATATGATCTTTTTTAAAACCTAAACATATAAAACGAGAAAGTTTGTTATCTTTGAATAAATCAAAAATTGTTAAGTTCTTAAATTTTTTAACATACATTATATATATATATATATATATATATTATATTGGTAATGAATGTCATAAAATACTGGAAGTTTGACAAAAAAATGTATAAAACATTTGCAAATATTAAAATCTGATTCAAAGTTTTCTCTTATAAAGTTTTATTTGAAAAATAAATATCCAGTTAAACTTTTTCTATCAAATTTCATTTTAAATCGTTGAAACATTGCATATAAAACAAACTATTTTTTTTTAAGTTATAACACATAATTTTCACTTAGATTTCAGCAAAATAAATACTTAAAAATATATCTTTTTTTTCTAAAATACGAACTATTTGAACATTTCATATAGCTTAGCATATGTTTTCGTTTTATGTTAGTTTTTAACGTTACATTAAAACAGAATAACATTGTAATTTTCTTTAAAATGTACGAAATTGCAACTATGCGACTGCAATTAAATATAATAAATTGTTTAATAAAAACCATCATTGAAACGTGTAAATAAAATCGTATTTGAACTGCTAAACACGAAAGAAATCTTTTTAGACGATAGTTGAATATAATCAGTTCAACAATAAAGCAAATTAAGTAAAATTTATTGAGTAATTAGTACGTTTAATAACGCAATCATAATATAAAATTGCTAATTATATTTGGTGTCATTCAGTAAAAAAAGCATTCAATTTTCACCAAACGGAGTAATTAACTTTTTCTTGAATGATAATGTAGATATAAATATCCTTTTTATGCTCAATTTTTTTCTTTGAAACAAACATATAATTAATCATATTTTGTATATATATATGTATATGTTTACAGCGTAGAATTTATACAGGGGCAATATGGACTACTGTACAGGGCGGTAACTTTTGAAGGGCGGCATATTTTAACGGGCGACAAATTTTGAAAAGCTGGAAATTTGATAATCAATCATACTTTCGATTCACAAGTAGTTCAAATGTGAAATAAAAAATTAAATCTAAAAATTTTTGCAGTTTAAATTTTGTTTTTGAAATTTATGTAACAGAACTTCATTATTAACATTTTTTAAATAAATTAAATGAATGGGAAACATCACAAATTATTTATTGATCATTAAACTTTTGAAATGTTTTAAAAATTATCAACAGTTAAAGATTTCTCTTAATTTTATTTGGATTAATTTTGTAGGGAGAAGTGTCGGAATTTGATTGGTGGCCCAAGGGCGCTACTTAGTAAATCCGGCTCTGTATGTATATATATATATATTTATACACACTCTGTTATATACTTATATATGTACTTTAATTGTATATTTATGTACATTCACCAGTTAATGTATTACATTTTTAGAAGATTTTAAAATTAAAATTCTGTTGATTCCCTATAATTTATTCAAATGATGATATTCCTGTTAATTAAATAATTTGGTTCAAATTATCCATGTGTAAAGCATGTGTCAGTTTCAATCCAATCCTAAATATTCAGATTTTTTTATATCTGATTTACGGAATTTATAAATTGATTATCTAATTTCAATTTATATATATATATATATAAGTTTGGAAAATAAATTTTATTTTATTGGAGATTATATTTTTATATTTAAATTGAAAGGAAGTATAAATTCACAAAAATAAACAATTAGATAAAATCATTATTTAGATAATGACTTAATGTTGTATTGATAAACGGTATAAAAGATTTATATGAAATTTAAAAACACTAATAACCCATGGCGTATTCTGCTGTTTGATTATATATATTATAAACTTTGCTTTTTAGCTGTTAAAAATTACAAGGTACATAAGTCTCTCAAAAGATTATTTTTTTAATGGATTTTCGAAGAAGTGTTCTCATTGAATTTCTTAAATTAAAGTAATGACAGTATAATAATATTATTAATATCTGAACTGTACATTAAATGATCAAAAAAAGATATATCTTCGTTAATCAAAGTATGCATTTTTTATAAGTGTTATAAAAAGCGTTTATATTATGTTACAAAAAAAGAATGAACAAAATGACCTTGAGGTAAACATAACTTGAATTGATTAGATTAAGTAGTATTATTTCAACTGTTTCACATTTTTTATATGCAATTAGATTTTTAAACTATTTTTAAATTAAAAAATTATAGAAATTTGATAGAGAGGGTTTATATTGAGAGCTAAATATTTCATACAGGCGTGTTAAATATGAACTATATTTATGTATCTCGAAACCATTGTTTTTTCAGTGAAGGATGAAAAAATAGATTGGGGAAAGAAAATAAAAATTAAAACATTATTACTTGCTGGAATTTGTACTTGAAATTTAATTCATTTTATTTAATTTTTTTCATTTCATATAAATTTATTTGTTTTATTTTCATTTTATTATAAAATGAAAAAAAATCTTTATGTGAATTTGTTCATAGAATAAATAAAAAACATTAAGCAGAAAATTAGATGATATTATTTTTTAGAATAATAAATTGATTTCTTTGTACTTATTTAACGGGTTTGTTGAAAAAATATCAACTGATTCTATTTCAGTAATTTTATTATTACATGAAGTGTACAATTAATAATATTAATTGAAAATTCATTTAAATAAGATGAATTTATTTGGGATTATATTGATTTATATTTCATTACAATTAAATCTGATTAATTACAAAACTAATTGTCAATTGAAAATATTATTTTTGTCTTTATATATATATATATATATATATATATATATATATATATATTATATGGGTATATTAATGTAATAAATAGATTGCTTTTTATAGACCATATCAAATTTTAATGTATTCCATTCGAAAGGATGCAAGTGGACCATAAATATATGTCGAATGGTATCCCTAAAACTTTACAGTAAAAGTTTTAAATAAAATGAGTGTCTAGAAGCGGTTTTGTGTCGCATGTACGAAAATGTCGCTTGTGTGGCATAAAAGTAAAGTTGTAATTTATGTGACATGATCTTTTATTTATAACTTAGATCAAAATTATCTTATTCGAAAAAAATATTTTTCAAATAATTCATAAAAGTAATCTCTATAGCTCATATATAGCTTTATTAGTTGACTGAAATATATGAACACTTATATTTGAAAAGTTTTTCATAACTTTTTTATACTCATACGCACGTGTACACATTATTACTATTTTTGATTTCATTTTTATCATATTTGATACAATTTTTTTACAAGTAAATATTGTTTTCCTTCATGAAATTTAATTTATACAGATTTATTTCTCTCTACATTAAACTTTTATGAAGTTAATTTGTCTATAATATTATTAATAAGATACTTGAATTCACATTAGAACAATAGAATTATTTTTAATAATAAATTGTTATAAAAATTATAAGTTTATACTTTCATTAATAATACATTATGTAATGTGTTCATAATAAAATTAAATTTATTCAATTTGAACTAAACATGCTTGTAATGATAAACAAAAATTATTATTTATAACTAACTGTATATAATTTATATTCAAATCAATTCTTGTTAAAATTGATACTTCTTGTGTTGCTCTCATGTTTGATATCATTTATGTCTTCATTAGAAATTCAAATTTTAGTTAAAATTAGAACTGGAATTGATATTTGGTTGTGAATATATGATCTATAGTTATTTTGACTATAATTACTTTGTTAACGTATTGAATATAACTAGAAACAAACATTTGCTCCTTGAACAATTTCAAATGTTAATTAAACTATCAACGGTACTTGCATATCTTATAGTTGTTGCAAGTTCAAGTCTTGTCCGACGACGACTGAATTGTTTAGATGATAATATCATTCACGAGAGTATGCAAAACACTCAACTTTCTTAATTGGCATTATTAATATAATGAGAGTTTGTAGTTTGTATTACACGTATATTAAAGATGTTTAAACTCATTTAACTTGGGTTACATTAAAAAAAAAGTAGTTTTCAATTAAATTGAGTTTAAATAGTTTTACACATATGAATGCTAATAAAGAAATATGAAATATTATCTAACTGACGCATCTACAGTATTACTACATTATTAAATTAATGAATAGACTATTTATTACTTTTTAGTATTTAGTATTCAATAAAAATTTTAAAAATATCAAGGATGATCATTTAAATATATAATTATCTGCGTGAATTGAAAACATATATTTAATACAAAATATGATTTTCCACAAAAATATACTTATTCTTCTTTATAGAATACAATTAATCTTTTTCAAAGAAAGTATTTCTTAAAGTTATAGTTTGTCACTACGGCTGAATTAATTTTTATAAATGAATTAACAACTCCATATACATATATATATATATATATATATATATATATCTATATCAGAAATTTCTTTATCAAAATGTCTATTAAATGGATATTTTATATATTGATGTACTTATGTGAATTTCGTTAATAATTCTATCATATTGCGAGTGGAGGGACTTAATAATTCGTATTGATATGATATAAAAATAATTTCCATTAAAGTGGTTATTAACGAATTAAAGAAGAAAAGAATCAATTATGAGAAAATTTATAAGAAAATTTTGTAATATGTTAATTCACATAAAATTGTACCGAAATTTTATTCGTTAGTTAAAAATAAAATATTCTTTAGATTTGGTTTTTATTTAATATATATATATATATATATATATATATATATATATATATATGTATACAAATATTTGACGTAATTTATTAATGTGTTTTCGAAATAGATAAAATTTAATATTTAACTTGCAGATAAAATCTCCCATTAAAAAAATGATTGATAGCCAACAATAAATTTAAAATTAATTACAATTAAAAAGACAATAAAATAAATAAACAAAATACTATGTAAAATATTATAAAAGTAATAATAAACAATTTTTATTTTGATATGACTGAAAATGAATATTAAGTCGTATTTCGTGTGATGCTGTTAAGTAAAATGCAATGTTGATGAATTTTGAATCAAAGAAACATTAAAAAAAATTTGGTTGCAAAATTAAATTAAGTTTTTTCCAATCTCCTCCTTTTTCATGCTTAAATTTTGTTAGTCAGTTCGCTCTTTTCCAACAAGGTTTAGTTTGAAAGAGCGAGTTTCAAAGTAAGCTACAAATCAACTGTTGACAGGCATACTTTTTACATAAATATTAAATAAGAGAGCTTGTAATAAGAGATTAATTTAAATAAAGATGGATTCGTGTATATGAACAACTCCGTTAAAATTGCAAACACATTAATGAATCCGAAACACATTACTCGTAGTGTTGAGTGAAATATTTACATATTATATTCTGTTTAATTTACATTTTTTTGCGCTACTTTACTAATTCATATTTATTTATGTCATAAAATATTAATATTTTATGTTTTTTTCAACAGATACATATATATTTTTATTTAAATAACACTTGTATTAAATGTACATATATTTGTGTACGTTTCAAAAATATTAATAAATATTCGAATTTTGTCACTGTGAAATGTTTTTTTTTATAGTTATCAAAATCGAAATAGTTTCACATTTTCTTGGTAATAAAAAATACATTATTAATTTTATAAGATTATTTATTTTTTATGTAAAAAATAAATCAAATGTTGATTTATTAATTTCTAAAAATAGTAACCAAGCAACATCATATCAGGTATGATCACATCATACTTGCGTCGACAAGAAAATATTTAAAATATTTTTAGATAACCAAAAAATATTTTAATTATTTAATGTAAAATTATAGAATACAGTACAATAAATAATATTATATATATATATATATATATATATATATATATATATATATTATTTATTGTATTGGATATCAAGATGACCTAAACATCATGGGAAGATTTCTACTTGCCATCAATGAAGTCTTTGGACTCCTTGAGATCGCTGCAGAAGATATTGGTCTTAGAATAAATGAGAATAAAAGTAGACTAATGCTGAAAAGTAGAAGACGGAGGAGAAAATTAGGTCCTAACGTCACCATCGATGTTTAAAATTTCGAGGTTGTAAACAATTTCACATATCTTGATTCAAATATCACCAGTGAAAATGAGGAATCTTAAAAAGTTCAAAAACGAATAACAGCATCAAATAGAATATATTTCGCTCTCTTACCCATAATGAGATTTAAAAATGTGTATAGGAAGACCAAAATTCAACTGAATACAACTCTCATCCGTACTGCCAATCTTATGGAGGTGAAGCGTGAATCATGTCAGCTAAGACCGCAGAAATGTTGGACACCGTCGAAAGAAGAATGTTGAGAAGGATATTTGGGCCAGTAAACGATGAAGGTATATGGAGAATACGCTACAACTTCGAATTATATAAAGTTTATAGGGAAAGAAAACTATCACTCTATAAAAATGCTCCGCCTACGATGAGCAGGTCATACTGAGTAGATGATGGATTCAAGAATACAAAAAGGGTTTTGGATGGACAACCAGGCGGGAGAAGACCTGTGTGAAAACCAAGCCTCAGATAGATAGACAAGAGAGAAGAATGCAGTGAAACTATTGAAAGTAAAGAACTGGAGGACTGCCAAATAGAGAATTATCTGGAGGCAGAAAAATGAGGAGGTGAAGGCTTGGTTTGGCCTGTAGCCCCATCGTAGAAGAAGAAGATTAAATAAAATTCTAGCTTCTATTAAAGTACTGAAAATTTCAAATTATTATGTGCTCATATTATATGCTATTAGAAAAATTACTTTACTATTAAAAAAAATATGTTTATTTTACTAATAATACTTTCATTTTTGTAAATAATAAAATCAATTAGTTACATTAACAAAAACAAAATACATAATTCTAAATATAGGATAGTTATGTTTTTACCAACAAATTATAACTCACACGTGAATATTCTATTACAGATATAAATATTTTGATAGATGAATATGTAATAAATTGAATAAATGAATAATAATAAAGTACTTTGTAAATTACATAAATAAAACATAACGTTCTTCTGTATAGAGAATTTAAATTGATAATTGTACAATAATACAACAAAACCTTAAACATAACTTTTATTTTCTTTTAAAACATAAAAATTGATATTAATTCAAAATTTAAAATCACTCTCTCTCACACACACACATACAAACATATATATATAATATGTATGTGTTTGAAAACATCATAGTATAATTATATCTAAGTACTAGTTCATTTTTATAAACTTTTATAAATGTTTACTGTCGAAATAAGCTCGAAAATATCAATTATCTTAAAACAATCTTTATATATATATATATATATATAAATTATATATATATACCTATATAAATATTATATATAAATTATATATATATATACCTATATACATATTATATATAAATTATATTTATATATATATATATATATATATATATATATATATATAAAGTTAAAAATGAAAATGTTTGAGAATATTTTTAAGTATTTCGAATGAAATCGTATCCTTTAAAAAAGTAATATTCCCATTTATATTTATATTTCACGTTTCCGGATTAATTTTCTACTCACATTGGTTTATTTATGTTTGTTCTCATATTATAAAACAATAAAACAAGATCAGTTTCCAACTTTACGTTAATGTAAAAAGCTCGATCGTGGTTTCGAGCGAAAATAAAGTTTAACACGTTAAATTTTATTTTTATCCTCGAACAAGTAATTTATTTCAATATTATCGTACTCACGTAGAATTTTAAAATATAACTAATGTAATGTTTATTGCTGTATGAAGGTAATTGGCTTTGTTATTTGTAGTATTGGTTGTTCAAATAATGATATTAATTGCTTCTAATAATTATATTATATTGCTTTAAAACAGTTTTTTTTTTCAGTTCCTCGTTAAATTTTTTTACTGAATATTGAAATATATTACAGTTTATTTGTAAAAAATAGTTTTTTAGTAAATACTAAATTGTTACTATTTAAAATGTTGAATAATTGATGTATTGATTATACCAGGTTTGGTATGAAACATAATATTTATAATATCAATAAATTGCTGGTATATACATTGAATGTACATAAATAGTATATTAATTTCAAAGTTGGTACATTGGTCGAAAAGATCTTACACTATTATCATAATAAGTTTATATTCATTTATTGATGAAATTAAAAAGATGTTTCTTAAAAGTTAAAGGTATATATTGTGTATATTTTTTTAATTGAACTTTTTTTTATTTATACTTTAATTTAGTTTCACATATTATGAATTAGTTTTCCATTATCTTTTGAGTTAATAAAATAAAAAATAATTAATAATAACTGTCGTGTCTTGTTTGAAAAGAATTTTAGCAACGTTACATTTATTTTAAATGCAGTGAAAATCAATGTTTTTATATTTAAAACATGTTTTATTTGAGTATTATTCCATTCTTCCAATACACAGAATACAAATTCAAATCGTAATATAATTAATTCTCATGAAAAGTAATAAACGAATTTGTACGAACAAAAAAAAAATTGAATATGAAACACATCCATTTATGTCTCTTTATGTTACAGCACAACCCATAAAACGTTGAACGTTTAGAAACGTCGTGTTCATTTTATCATGAATATCCTTTTCACAGAAAAAAAAATAAAATCCTGTTTTATACTGTATATACCTTTTAACAAAAAAGGAAATCGTGTTTTATATTATTCGTATCTACTAAAAAATATTCCATACTACAGAAATTTATTTTGTTTTACAAACCTTTGGAGTGGCGTTCTTTCCCAACTGAACTATTTAGCAACTCACAACACGAAAATAAAAAAAAATATACACAACAACTTGAAATTGGAACGCATAGTCCCAAAGCATAACAAATAACACGATAAAGAAGTGGGTTTTTTTAGAAACCGCGATGTTTTTTATTGTATACACCTTTTTAATCGCGAGACGTATAAAATAGATGTTATATTTAAATGCATTCGAGTGTATTTTTTATATTTATAATTCAGTTCCATTCGAATTTGTTAAAATTGAATTAATAAACTGGTTTTGTTTCAAGAGTATATTGACATTTAAAAATATCTCTTTCGATTTTATTTTTTTTCTCACTTCAATGTGAAATAATTCGATGCCATTCTCGATTTATTTTATTAAACATCTAATAAGTCTTCATTTTCAAGTACATTTTGATCTAAGTTCTAAATGGTCGTAATTCAAAATCTTTCGAAAGATCAAAAAAGTTCATAGAAAAAAGAAAACATATACATAATCTCCAAGATACAAACAAATCAATAGTAAATAGATTTGAATTATTTCAGCTATAACGTATTATTAAATTTACGGAATCTACATAAAAAATATATAATTATCAAAATTATATTTTATAGTTGTTGAAAAATCTGTTAATTGATTACATTTTTTTGATAAATCTGTACGTTTTATTATTTAAAAATTAAATTGTAAATATAATAAAAATATGTCTAGAATTTGTTTTCATACATTACGGAAATAATAATATATTTAAAGAATGAATATTTGAATAATTTTGAAATAAATTGTATTTATTTAGAACAATTACTTTATTTATATTATATTCAGTTATACTTACTACACTTTTTCTTCATATCTTAATAAAATACCTAATTTTTTTCTCTATAAACTAATAATCATAGGTATTTTTTATTTTATTCTAATTTTTAAAAATAAATACTGAATTTAATTTCAACGATTTGCTGTTTAGACAGTTTATTTGTTAATGTTTAATGTAGATGATGAAATAGTGTAATTCAAAAATTAAATAAATGTAAATAATTACTTCATACTAGTTTTTGCGCAAAATTGGAAAAATTATTAACGATAAATAAGAAAAAGAAAGATTTGTTCCATTTTTATTCCAAATTTATTGATGTTGTTTATTTTTTAAATACATACGTTTTTTTAAATTTATTTAAAATTTTAGTACTCTTTTTGATTGCCTCATATAAATTTGGAGTAAATTGTTAAATTATTCAATGTATTTCATATATATATATATATATATATATGCGTGCACATATACACACACACACTTTAATGTGAATTAATTCGATTAATTTCTTGATTAATTTTATTAAATATCTAATAAATATATTATTTTTTTTAAAAAAAAATCATTATCGACAAGGTATATCTTTAATTGTACGTTTATATTCAATTATAATTGGTTTATAAATACATTTGGAAAATTATTTCAAATCGATTAACTTAATATAACTTTCACTAATATTTTCCTTACATTTCGAATAAAAACATTTTTCAGTAATATGAAATATTGACAAACAATAAACTCATAATGAATAACGTGTTTAGTTTGAATGGAACAACAAAAACAACAATTAATAGTGTACTTGAAACGTGGATAAGAGAATTAAAAAAAAATTAACGAGGGTATAAGGACGACGTTACGTGCGGTAAAATCAAAAATGGAGATAAATGGGGATTAAATATGATAACGGATTGCGAAATAAAAGAGAATAATTAATACCACCTGTTACGAACTATGAAACGGGTTCGTTCATAAATAATATAAATAATACAGTTTTCGAATATTCGGAAAATGCCATGAATCAAAAAACACTTCAAAATACACGAGTCATCGTCAATGTTATGATAGTCATTAGTGAATCATTGGGGTTATTTATTTGATGTGTGTATTTATTTGAGTGTGTATTATATTGTACTATACTATTATTGTAATTGTAGTTGTTTATGTAGTGAGATGTGATAAACTTTATATCTAGTTCATATATATATATATATATACATATAAGTTTTATTGTTTGTGAAATACAACTTCCCGAACTGTGTAATTTATCCATGTTTGTGTGTTTTCAGTGGTAGAGGATAACTAAGACTTTAAGAACTCAACACTGTGCGCATATTTACTCGAATCGTGAAAATTTATGTACATATATTTAAATTAGATTTAATTTGAATATTAATAGTTTATAATTAATAAAATGAGTATAAAGTGTGTGGAAAGTTAACACGCTGCAAACGACAGCAATGATTAATTCCATCCGTAAATAGGATTAGAGAGCACGACACTCACTGATCCAGTTCACTAATAACGCTCTCTTCGCGAACAAGTCGTCAGAGAGATACAAACAGAGGCTCAACATTTGATACCCCAACACACGTTATTCAGCCACTTGGGTTTTCGTGCATACAGCTTGTCTATTAAAACATCACACGAGGGTTTGCTGTGGCAGAACAGCGAATCTGACACGGAGACACGGTTCGGTGTTGGGACGCACATAGCAATAACACGAGACCTACGCGACGTCTCTTGTGCTGCACAGTGCAACGTTTGTTATTATCGCACTGTATTACCACACATTCTACACTGCACGTTTGAGAATTAACGTGAATTGTATGTTAACTGTTGTTATGCTATAGTGACCCTCTGAGATCTTGCTTTGAGTGATATTTTACAAGATTTAAATTGACTTAATCGTATAAACAACAACATTAATTTACAGAATTCGTACTCTGTGCAAGTAAAATAACACCGACTTATGATTACATTTGAATAATTGTAACAGATAGAAGATTTTACTGTAACATATATTTACCTTTAAATCCTTTTCGTGGACCTTTTAGTGGATGTGTATAGTTTAACAATGTTCACAAAACTAAATCATTTATTAAAATTTTAATCATCTCCTTTAAAACATGTAATTAGAAGATTTTTCTTAATTAAATCCCCGAAGTTAAGTAAATCATAGTATAAATGTAGTATGATATTACTTAAAAAGTATTATTCAACTTTAAAATTGAAAAAGATGTAATAATATAATAAAAATTCTCAAAAAAATTATGAGTATTTGTACACATAATAACGACAGTATTCTAAAATAGATTTTTTTCTAAAATTAACTTTTTGTACTCCAGGCAATTAGGCTATATAGCAGATGAGAAGTTTGTACACTTCGAATTTGGATAAGAGTATGATAAGCATAGAAAAATATAAATACCCGATGACATTGATGGACGAACGCTTATCAAAGCTTTTATCTTTAAATGATATAATGTGGGTAGTGATAATGGCCGTAGGAGTAGAACGCCTTTAACTCATTCAGCGCCGATGTTGCATATATGCAACATTAATTTTGGAAATTTTTTTCTCTACCAATAACAATTTTTTTTCAAAACTTTTTTATATGAGAGTAAACATTGATTCGATAGAAATACATTATTAATTTTTTCGATTTTTCTGAAAGTGAGAAAAAAAAGCGGAATAGATGTAACCTTTGCAAGAGTCATACTTTATATATATATATATATATATATATACACATATATGTAAAAAGTGCAACGTTTTTCACAACCCGAAGTGTTTTAGCAACTATCGTGGGATTTTATTCATATTTTAATGAAATAAATGAATTTAAAATTTAAAACAGACTATTTTTTATTGGCGTTACACGTTTGAAATATTTTTTTTGATAATGCTATCATTAGTTGCCGGTGTTGCGTATAAAAACATCTCACTGTGGAAAACCAATTTTTTTAATTTTTTTTCTTTCTAATGCCAAATTAATTAGAAAAGACCTAGATCAAACCATGTTAAGCGTTTTCGAAAATTCGTACGATTTTGAGTAGAGGTATTTAATCGATTAATAGCCTAGGCAGTACAGCTGGCCTTGTGAGTGGAAAGGGTTAATTAATACTAACAGAAACTTTGGAATTTGATAAATATATGAGACGTACTTTTTGCAAAGAAATAAATTCAAAATTTTTAAGTAGCTAAAATTGGACAAATAAAAATAAGATAAAAGCAAAAACAATAAATAGCTGTATATTTATGAAATGAAGAATATGTTAATTTTTTTTATAAATTATATTTAACTATATTTTATTATAGAAGAAAAAAAATTGCTTTCAGAAAAAAAATTATTTACCTCTATAATTTTCAATATATTAATTTGTTCAAATAATATCAATTATAATATTTTTCTGATATATTTAAAATATTCACATTTTAACATCATTATATTTAATAATTATAATTTGCTCTATGACTAAATTCGTTTTCAAAAATGAAATTTCATGTGTTAATTTATTTTTTTTAAAATCTGATAGATTTTTGATAATTGGTCTAGTCTATTATATTTTCAAGTAAGTATACTTTTTTGACATTACTTGTGAAGTATAATATTGTTTCAAATTTTTTTTTATCTAAATTGTATTGCATGAGAAGAAAAAACTTAGTTATTATATTGAATGTTAACGTGAGAACAAAATAAAAGTTAAATTCTTTAAAAACGAATGAGTGTTTTATTTACTATCAAATAATTAAATTTATCAAATTTTCACCACATCTCAAAAAATAGTGCTACACTTCTGAAAGTATATGTTTGTTTGTTATTCCTCATTTTATATAGAATTGTTTAAAATAATGAATATAAATTGAAAGTTATAAAAATATAACAGAGACGTTGATTTAACAGAAAACGACTTTCTTAGAATTCAGTCATGTGACATGCCTGTCATCTTTCATTAAGCAAACAAACTGCTTTCTAGTATAAGAAATGTCGAGTTTTGATCTTGACAGTTCAGTTAAAATGTAAGTAAATAAAACATTTCTCCAATAACTCTAGAGTTTATATATAATATTATGATTTTATCCAATGAACAATAATTTATAAATATAATAAAAACATATATAGGCAATTTTAAGAACCTAGTTTAAAAATATTTCTTTACTTAGCGTCCTTCTTTTCGTATATAATATTTATATTCATGCCGTAATCCTATTATACATTGAATGAAAAGTATATATATATATATATATATATATATATATATCCTTATTTAACTGAAACATATGAGATAGTTGATTTTAATTTTAAGATAGGAAATGCAATCTAAATTATGAGGTTGACAGAAAAATTATTACGGTTTATGAGCTTCAAATTCATATACATTTCTCTCTGAAATTGTTGTGTGTGGTTCTGATTCAACTAACGCCTTCAATCAATCGTTATGAACTGAAGGACACCCACGACCTTCATCTTCAAGGGTTTCGTCCCCAGCACAACATATTTGGAATCACAATTGCACCGTGAGTTCCTTAATAGTACCTATACCGAAAGCATCGTTGAGTTTACGAGCAGTTACTGCTGCTTTACCACCCGTTTTGAACTCGTACAAAAAATTGCTCTTATTTGCTTCTTTTCCATCTTTAATTCAACAACCCGATCTGAAGCAAAAATAATAATAAAACCAAAGTCGATGTTACCAAAATACAGACCAAAAAATCCACTTTAAAATGATATTAACTTGAACACGTGGAAATAACACTTTCATTGAAAAAATTTAAGATTAGAATTCAGAAAACAAATATCACAATTATTTTCTTACCAACCTAATATATATTTTTAATTTTTCATAACATCTATAAATAATAAAATGTGTTATTATACTTTTCATCTTAGTTCTATTTGTGAGTTTCAAACAATAATTGGATTATAGTTTTGCTTTTATGACTATTGGATTTATATTTATTTCAGAATAAATTTTATTTACAGGCATACTCATATATGCATGTATAATAAATATATGTATAGGTATATATATATATATATATATATATATATATATATATATACGCTCCAGTGTTACATATAAAACAAACGAAATATATTTTACAATATACACATAATTTGTTTTTTTTTTATGTTTCAGTTAAAGATATCAATTCATATGCAATTCAAATGGTATAATGTAAACATTAAATTAAAAATTGTAATAATTTTTGAGTAAGAGACAACAGATCAATTTAACATCAATAATTGAAATTTAATTCGATTATTTATAAATTATAATTTTATTTCCGTTTTAAAATATCCCACCACTATAACTATAAAAAACTGTTAATTATAATCGTTTCTATTATCCACAATAATCTGAAAATAGATAAAACATAAAACGTACACTTTCCATTAATAAAATTTTTACAACGTTTTATGGTAATATCAGTTTATAGAAGCAATGTAAATATTGGCTCTTCTACATTTATACATGTTTACTTATGCACTAACCTCGCACCATCAACGCTGTGAATTCTAAACGTTGCATTTATTTGCATGTAATGAACACGCTGTAATAAAAATATGCTGCATGTGCAAATATTAAATGAAATGCATATGGTATATCAAAACTACCAATCTATTGAATTTAAAATTGCAGTATTCAACGCTTCCACAAAATATCTATGTTTGTTTCCAGTTGATTTATACGAAACAAATTTGGTTTATTTATCGAAATTATCATACGTTATCCGGTTTGAAAACTGTGCGTTTTTATTACCTATTTACATAAAATATGTTGATGTAGTAACGATTGTTTGATACGAATTTGATAATTCATATTGTATATGAAATATGTTCGTGACTGGAAATTCTTGACTGTGCTTTCTTTAAATACTTTTAAACATTTGTGATTTTTAATATAAATAGAAAATATTATTTAAACGCACATTTATACACACACACACACACACACACATATATATATATATATATATATATATATATATATATATATATATATATATATGTATACACGTATGAGGGTAAGATATTTTTTATTTCATTTTTTGTTTAATAACAATATTTACATTTTTAAATTTTAAATATTTCAGAAAAAAAATCAAGTTTACAACAAATACAATGAATAGTCTTTAATGTGTTGCTTTTTATGTATCCATGGCTGGGTTTGAATTTTAGAGATTATCAATAAAATTTGTCTTTTGCGACTGGTTTCAACTTCATCTTCAAACAGATTTTGAAGTTCAGAATGGTTGCAATTCAAAATCTTTCAAAAGATTAAGAAAGTTGAAATCGGTCATAGAAAAAACGAACCATATACATGGTCTCGAAGATTCAAACAAATCAACAGTAAATGGATTTGAATTATTTCAACTATAATGTATTATGAAATTTATGGAAGCGAAAAAAAATATATAATAATAAAAATTATTTTATAGTTGTTGAATAATCTGATAATTGATTAAATTTTTTTGATAATCTGTACGTTTTGTTATTTCTTATTTAAAAATTAAATTGTAAATACAATAAAAATATGTCTAGAATTTGTTATCGTATATTATAGAAATAACAATTACTTTATTTATATTATATTTAATTATTCTTACTACACTTTTTCTTAATATCTTAATAAAATACCTACTGTACTTCTGTATGAATTAATAATCATAGTTATTTTTTTATTTTTTTCAAATTTTCAAAAATAAATATCGAATTTAATTTCAATAATTTTCTGTTTATACAGTTTATTAATTAATGTTTAATGTTCATGATGAAACAGTAATTCAAAAATTATATAAATGTAAATAATCATTTCATACTGGGGTTTGTGCAAAATTAGAACAGTTAATAAGAAAAAGAAAGGTTTCGTCGGTTTTATACAAAATTTATTGATGTTTATTTTTTGAAGACAGTCTCCTTTTTAGATTTATTTATAATCAAATCTTTAGTTTCAATTACATCGTATACATTTGGAGTAAATTGTTAAATTATTCAAAGTATTTTATACACATAAGAACGCACACACACACACACACATCTATATATATATATATATGTACATATATATATATATATATGTATGTGTGTGTGTATTTGTATAACATATATAGATGAAAATTCAGATAAGAATTTTATATTTCGAAAATAATTCGATTCATTCAAAATTCATCTTTCTGTTAAAATTGTAATTACATTTCTTCTATCAATATTTATCTTTTAATTTTACATAAATATTTCTAGTAAGAAATAGAATTATAATTTTATGTACATTATATATATATATATATATATATATGTACATAAAATTACAATTTCATTTCTATATATATTTATATATATATTTATATATATATATATATATAATAGTATGTTTGTATACGTATGAATGTAATAATTATATCTTTGAAATGATAATACATATATAATATAGTAGATGAAAAATTAAGAACATAAATATATATAACAATATTGGTTTAAGTTAATGTAGTATAAAAAACGTAATATTTCTTTTGTGTATACACGACATAACTTGTGTAATTTATATCATTCATATATATATATATATATATATATATATATATATACTTATATAAATGCTTATGTATATAAAATGTGTTCAACGAGATAAAAATAAAAGTTTTTATATGCACGAAACTAATTAATGCAAAATATATCATATTTCTGTGCATGCAAATGCAACTGATAATTTACTCGAGGTTAGTAGCATTCTCGGAATGTATTAGCGTTACGTTCGTTTCAGTACTGTTTATTTAATATCAAATTGACTAAACTTGTAAGTAGGTATTATAAACCTCATTTACATATTGGTCTTGGATATATTTAATGGCATGTCATTATTTACTGATTATGTTTAAATATATGTACGTTGTTTATTTGATAAACAATACGTGCAGTTTTAATATCGGTTATGTTAGTACACGAATACTGTAAATATTTAAAGCAGAGAAGAGAGAAATGGTGGACGGTGATAAATTTGAAAGTTGTTTAATATATAGTTATTAGATTTCCGGAATTGTTATTTTATATATTTAAATATAAAAATTAGAATTGGCAATTTAACATCGAGAAAAATTATTTAATTATAATTTATATACTTATATATATATATATATATATATATTTATATATATATATAGAGAGAGAGAGTGATTGAATTTAGGGTTTCATATGAAAGAACTAAAAGAATCGAAAAAATTAAAAAATTATTATTTTTTAATTTTTGCGATTTTTTTAATACTCTTATGTGGAAGCCTGTTTTGAATCACCTGTGTAAGAAAAAGTGCATTTGTATATGAAAATTTGTATATATATATGTATATATATATATATATATATATATATATATATAAATAAATAGATAAAGTGTATATATGCATCCCATTTGTAGATATAAATTAAAAAATCATTAAGGATTACAAAATGTAAATAAAAAGAATGAAATATCTTTTTGATATAAATAACTCCAACATATAATGTATTTGTAAATAAATGCAGATAATTAATTAATATTATTCATATAGGGATTTTAAACATCGTTACAAATCTACAAAGAACTAGTTTATTAATTAATGAACATAAAAGACCTTTCTAAATAGTAGAACAGTTTACTATTTACTGACTGTGTTGTTTGTACTGGCTGTAATTTACTAATCTTAATCGTCAAAGAATTGTGAAGCTTTTGCAGAGTTTTAATTTCTAAACATTTCTATTGATCTTATGTCTTTGTGAAAAAGTTCTCGGATTTCTATTTTCTTAATTTGAGTCATTTACTAAATTAATTGAACAGTAAACTTAATTAATTTTTTTAATTATAAATTTTATAAATAAATATAAAATTTTTTATTTAAGATTTTAATGCAGTTCAAATTGTTGTTTGAATAAAAAAATAACGATTTCCTTTTTAGAAACGAGTATTTCATTAAGACGAATCCTAATTGATAGACTTAATTCTGTTTTTCAGATCAATTTTATAAATTTGTATGTCTTATAATATTTGTTATATATAAATATTTCTAATATCTTATTTGCATGCTTTAATCAACTCAGTATTAATCAAATGAAGCCTAATTGATTTCATTTGATTATTTATAAACTTATACTGCAATTAGGTTTATTTTTTGTTAGTGTAATTTACAAATTAAAAAAAATCTTCAATGTGTCGTCAGTTTTTTTGTCTCTTTCATATTTTTATAAATTAATATATATATATATATATATATACATATATATACACACATGTACACACACACACACATATATATATATATTCGTATTTAAGAGTGTACAATAGATGTACACTGGACGACATTTTAGTGTTGTGGGTTATTTGATTATGCGGCTATCCAGACCAAACCTAAACGGCATTAGTACGCAAATTGCTTTTCGTATTATCTGTTCTATTCATACAAAATACTAGTCATATCTTCATGAATACCGTTCCATCTTGTAAAAAGAAAACATAATTTCATTTTCTTTATATAATACAGCAATCAATTTGTTGTTATTATTTAATTCCGTTTTTAGTTTTTATAACAGTGCTGCACTTTATTTAAAATAACAATTTTTTGTCAAATGTTTTTTAAAAATTAATATTAAATACATGTTATTTAATAGAATTGAATAGTTATAGGGACATTTTGATAATTTTACCTTATTCTCATTGCAATAAAATTTATTTAGATAAGTAAAATGCAAGCATTTGTCAAAATTCTCAGTCGATGAAATCTAAGTTATTTAGTTCTGTAAATAATAAATATTCGCATTAGTAGTTTATTTTCTTTAAAAAATAGCTGTAAATTTCATGGTTGAGAATATTTATTATTTTTAATTTGATGATATTTGTTGTATTCAGAAGTAAAAATTGTGAAGTATATATAATATATATATATATATATATATATATATATATATATATATATATATATATATATAGTGTTCTAAGAAATAAAGAAATATACAAAATCATTCAAATCAAAAATAATTAAGCAGTATTTAATTATAGCCATTTAATTAAAATATGTATATTTTATAAGTATTGAAATGACCTCATTTCAAAAAAAAAATCAATAAATACAATATCAATAAATCATACTGCATTTATTGATCGGTTAATACAATGATGTTTTGTACTTTCTTGTTTACTTTGAACATTCATTTATTGTTTTTCACATTTTGTATTCGTTTCATAATAAAAACCATTATGAATACAATTTTCTTTGTTCATAATCACTCGTCGGTGTAGTAAATAACATTAATGTTATTCACCGATTTGTTATTATCGATAAAAATACGGTTAAAAATGAGATTTTGAAAGTACTACACGAGAACGATTTCACATGTTCATTATTAACAGCTCGATAATTCACTCTTTGTTGAATTTAATTTTTCACTTTCAAAGGAGCATATCTTGATATAAACACAATTGAATTAATCGAAAACGTACAATCCTGAATAGAGGCTTGAATGGTCAATATGTATGCATCTCCTCCATTGTTGAGCTGTCCGTCGTGTCGTGCTGCCCCCCAAAATGGTAGATAACTGTGTTTCAAGGGTCGATTGTGTGTGTATGTGTGGTAATCATAGCAGGCGCGGCGGACCACATTCCCAAGAGTATGCTTTAGGTCCGGCCAACAGTCCGCATTGTGAACATTTATTGCTATATATTGTTTATGCTATCCAATGATACCACCAGTTGGAAAATTACGTCAGAATAATTCTCATAATGAAAATGTATTTTACACAATGTGTGTGTATGTATATATTGCGGTAAGAAATATTTTCCCTAAGATCTCTGTTCTATTTGTGTGAGGTAAATGGTGAAATGAAACTCGGTATTATGATAGTTTCAGAATGTATGAATTTAATTCAGACAAAAAGCAGATTTCATACATTCATTTTATGTAGGGATGTAAATCATTTTAAATATCTATTTTTGTAGTTAAACCTCTTTCTCTCTCTCTCTCTCTCTCGATTTATATATATATATATATATATATATATATATATATATATATATATATATGTATACATAATTTATATATCGATTGACATTTTAATAACGAAAACAATCGTTTATTAAAAGTATATCTTTAAATTTTTGTTGCCAAAGATTACAATATTAGCCATAAGAAATTATCTATTTATATTACTTAAAATAAAGTCTTTACATTCAAAAAATATTTTAATAGAACTTTGAAGCTAAGAACGACTATTAAACGGTAGTATTAGGTTGGAAGGAATAAATTGCGATTTATGTTTTTTGAATTCTAACCTTATTTTTTTCAATGAAAGTTTTTTTATTGAGCTCATGTTAATATCATTTTAAAGTGTATTTTTCGGTCTGTATTTTGGTAACATCTACTTTGATTTTATGATTAATTTTGCTTCAAATTGGGCTATTGAATTAATGATGGAAAAGAAACAAATAACAGTAAAATTTTTGTTTAAAATGGGTGGTAAAGCAGTAGAAACTGGTTGTAAACTAAATGATACTTTTGGTGTATGTACTGTTAAGGAAAGTACGGTGCAATTGTGGTTCCAAAAATTTCGTGCTGGGAACGAGTCTTGAAGATGAAGAAGGTCGAAGGCGTCCTTCTTTAGTTCATAACGACCAACTGAATGCGTTAGTTGAATCAGTACCACGTACAACAACTCGAGAGCTTGCACAAAAGTAAGGCGTTATTCACCCAACAATTCTGGAGCACTTAAAATAGCTAAGGAAATCAAAAAAGAGAAAAATGTATATTAATTTGAAGGTCATGAACCACAATTATTTTTCTACGAACATAATAATATGAAAGACAGAATTATATTATATTAATTGTATTATACTAATTTTTTTTTCCCCATATATAAACTATATATAACATAAAACATTATGTTTTAATTAATTAACTTTTGACAATTTAAATTTATTTGAGTTATATACATATACATACATACATATATATATATATATATATATATATATAACTATATATATATATATATATATATATATATTGAGTATTTTTTGTGTCAGTTTTATTTGTTAAAGTTAAATGATTCGTTTAATTAGTCTTTTTAATCATAAATAAAAAATAAAAGAAATTATTAAACTAACAACTGCATTAAACTATGTTATTATGCATTTAAAAAGATATTTTACTAATTTGAATCCATCTTAACGATTAATTCCAACTAAGAATATATCGCGATTGAAAAAAATGAAGTAGAATTAGAAACAGTCCACTGTTCTGGTTTATTTTGCATTGTTATTCATTATTTTATTATAATATTTTTCCTATAATACATTTTATAATAAATAGTCAGGGAACATTGTACCAGAAATATATAGTTAAATAAAGTAGGTTAAAGAATCATACTTTTGATTAATAAAATAGTTGCTTGCTATTAAATGATTTTAATAAAAGTGACGTAAAAGTTCGAGTTAATTAAAATCTTAATTAAAGTCGCTTGAAAATACTCTATATTATTTTAAAAATTAATTAGTGTCGAGAAATTGTAAATGTTAAGCATAGAAGATTATAATTAATTTTTATATACACGAATTTTGTTTTTATGTAGTGTAATATAAAATAATATGGAATAATTCTCAAATTTATAAAGCATATATATATATATATATATATATATATATATATATATATCTAAATAATAAGAAATAAATATATTTAAAAAGACAAAATATTTATAATTTAAATAGAATAACTTGATATAAATAACTAATAAAAATAGTCCTTGTGCATAATAAATTATATATAGTATATTTTTTTTTGTGAATATATTTATAAAAAAATAAGTAAGAATATTATTGGTACTCTTAATAAATGTATATTTTTGTATAGTTGTCTTTTATTTTCAATAATTAATTTTAAATTGATGGTTTCTTTTTTCATTGATAAATTGCCACTTTTTCATAAGTAAAAAATCTTGATTGAAAATTCGTTAAAACTAACTTCTTAATTTTTCTTTTCTTTAAATAAAACGTATAATTATTTATGCTTTAAGATTGGAAACTTTCCAAAGTGTTTTACATCAAATAACGATTATTACCACGTAATTAAAACTATTATTCATCAATTATAATGAATATTTAGGGTGGGATTATTTTCTATGTAACACCACTAAAATCTCGTCTATATTAATAGCTTTGCTAATGGAGACAAGTTAAAATTAATTACCGTCCATGCTCCGATGCGTTTACATTAAAATATGGCATTTATTAATAAAAGATAATGTTTCAAGGATGATGTAAATTCAAAAAGTTTTAATCACGAATTTTCCAACAATTTTCATATATTAATTTTTTGTTTCGTGTATCTTAAATATGTAACATTGTCACAGATTTACTTTCGTTAGCATTAGATACTTTGTAAAGATATGCACAAATGTATATATATATATATATATATATATATTTATAATTTTCTGTAACTTGAATTATACAGGATGTGAACTAGTTTTTCAGTGATGTCAAAATTTTCACTTCCTTTTCAAGAGTCAATTTCTGTTTGCGTTTTAATTATTCATCTATGTATATTTTTTGCTTATATATAATTTTATGTTGACAATGTGAATGGCATTTAATGTTGAATAAAATTAAACAAATTTTTTAACCCACTTATTTTGTACAATAAAATAAAAATTATATTCTTATTTAAATTATAAAAATTTAGTTGTTATTATTATGTATTATATATTTCGTTAAATTAATGATATTTTATGTATATATATATATATATATAATTTTATAAATTAATTTTAAAAGAAAATACATTTTATTAACAAATCAATATCTGTATTAAATCTGAATTGAATGAATTAAAAAATATTGTGATAAAATTTTTATTTTATATTATTATAAGTATGTATTTACATTTTAGAGCAAACATTAAAAAAATGTATATATTATACAAAATGATTTTAAGAATCGAACTATGTAATAATTGAATTGATTTATATGGTGAAAATTGCAATTAAATATAATGTGGAAACAGTTTGTTGATCTAATTCATTGGAAAATATATTAGAAAAATCACTTATTCTGTAGGATATTGAATTATAAATGATGTGTTCGAGAACGGGACCTTATTGATTTAATGTGCATGCGACTGTGTGTCTTTCTATATATTTGTAAGTGTGTGTTAGAATATATGATATATGTTTATGTATGAGTACAGTGAATAACGCTAGAATTTCAAGTTAAACTTCGGAATTTCCGTATAAGTAATTTTAATGGATCTATTTAAGCTTTTCGCGAACGTCATGACAGATATTGAAGTGCTAACCTTCAGTATTTAATATTTTAAAATATGTTCAACAAATTCACTATACAAACATACATACAGATATATATATATATATATATATATATATATATATGTATGTATAACATTTTTTAATTTGAAGAGTATCGTTATTTTTTAAGTTTAATTATTCTAATGTACTTTAGTCTTTCCAAGAGTTATTCAGGCTTCTAGTTACGTTTAATATAATTAAAATATTTTTTACAAAATCATACAGAACAATCTTTTACAATATTTTAAAAAACATCGATTATTAAAAATACAAAAATTGAATTCAGTATAAAAAAAATCAAAATAATATATTTATATTTGGAGTTACTGATGGACATCATTGTATGACATGTAACTTTTTAGATAACGTTATATTTGGGTTCAGTACTATGGTTATAATTTAAAAGAATTAATATGTTTCTACTATTAAATTGAATATATTTTGTTATTATATTTTCAATTTTACACTTTTCAAATTCCGTTTAAAAATAATAATACATAATTTATTAATAAAAAACTATAGTTGTTATTAATCTTTTACACTTTTTTAAATATATTTTTTGTCTGTAATTTGTCAATAGAGATTTTAAACCCAATTTCAGAGAACTGATCTATAATAGAAGGACCTATACTAAAATTTGTGATCAAATGTCATATTTTATTTTATTGTTTCAAAATTTTAATTTATTTAAAACTTAATATCAATTATGTCTTAATTATTAATTATTTCTCTAATAAGTTTTTATCCACGTATACGCCATTTTAAATAAAAAAATATTTACATACGAACGTCGTTTGATCAGTATGACAAAGAAATATGTTAAATGTCATTTTTTGGAAAAAAAAACGATTTTAATTCTCAAGACAGTCTCTATTGAGCGTTAACACTTAGTTCAGCGAGTCTGCAAATGCACAATAACGGAGGCGATGACATCCCAATTCCTTCCCACGGAGTCAAATTTTCAAATTTGAGAAGATGAAGAAGTTACCCGGGGTCGAAATACGAAGAATAAGGTGGATGACGAATCAATTCGAAGCCTAATTTATGCAATTTTGTTATTGCGACGGTCGATTTGTAAGACGGCGCGTTGTCCTGGTGAAAGAACCCTTTTTGTGCGCCAATCTTGTCTGCTTTTGTTTCAGCTCTTCTTTCAAACGGTCCAATAATGTTGCATAATAGACTCCTATTATCGTTTTTAGTTTCGTTAAATAGTTGATCAGGATGATTTCTTGGAAATCCCAAAAAACAGTAGCTATCAGCTTTCTAGCCGACAAGACGGTCTTCGCTTTATTCGGCGCACTTTGACCAGTAGTTTTACACTACTTTGATTGGTGCTTTGACTCAGATGTAGTAGTGGATACATGTTTCAAACATGGTGACGAATCGACGCAAAAATCCCAGCCCGCTTTTTTCAATTTTTGCGGCAACTGCTACAATGCTCGCTTCAAACATCTGTAGAACGTGAAAAGCGCTTCGCTACTGGCTGAAATTCCGCCTACGCTAGTTTGAAAAGCGACACTTTATAGCCGTGACGTTACCGAATGAACGGTGGCGCCATATCATAGAAATTTACCAAACTTATCAAACGACCCATATACATATATGTATATATACACATCAGGTATAAATTGTGAATTATATAAATATACATATTTTGTCTAATTTTGTAAACCTGAAAACAAGACGTTTAAAATTTTAAATGAGTTGGATTAATGTAATGAACGTCATTACTTGAAGCAAGCATTATATATTTATATACACACACATATATATGTATGTATGTATATATATATATATATATATATATATATATATATATGTAAGTCTACATGTGTATATATATATATATATATATATATATATATGCGAATGAAATATTTTATAAAAACAAAAAAAATGTTTGCCATTCATTCTCTTGATACAAAATACACAATTGTAATTAGTCTTATAATTACCTACCTCAAAGTACAAAAGTGTATACAAAATTCGTGAGATGAATTAATGAATTATTTAATTCCTGTATCGTCGCTATTTTCGTTCCATCCGTATATTTCTGTATAATTATATTTATGTTGTGTACGCATCTAAATAAATAATGAATAATAAATAATTTTCACTACAACAAAATAAAATTATTCATTCTACATTACGCCATAAAATAAAATACGTTCGCCGACTATATTTATTCGAGTATATGAAATAAAAAATTATGAAGCTCAAAATATGGAACAGAGGTGACATCTACCGGGAATAGTCTTAATTAGAAAACTTTGTCAATTTTCGCGTTTCCCTGTCTCTATTATAAAGTCAAGTGCGGCCGATCCTGTTTGAATTGCAAATTAAAAATGGATTGATCACAAGAACGTCTCGGCATGATTTATTATTTAACGCGCCAGAAAAAGGTTTCCGATTTCAGAGACGTGTCTATTTTAAATATAATGTTAATCTGCATAGATTGACGAGAAAATGCGTCCGAAAATATAAATGATACTTGACTATTAAACTTTTTTTTAACTTGTCTACGAAGTTAATATACATGATAAATATGCACTTTGATAGATATTATAAAAATGTACAGTTCTATCAAATTTAATAAAATAAAAATATGTTTATATATTCTGATTATATTTTTTATTATATAAAAGATCATTTTATTAAATCAAATCGAATTGACATTTTTATTGCAAGTGATTAGAAACTAAACATGAAATAAAATGACCATTAGTAAATATTTGTTGTCTCGTTGTTTTTATTGTGTATGAAATTTGCAGTTACACTTCACAGAAAGTATCGAATGATTTCAGAACTTTTGTTCGATTTGCAATCAGTAGAGTTACAGTATTCTAATGATAGAAGCGTTGTTACAAATGCATGTGTTATATATCGTTTCAAAAATTATGATGGAATTGATATTTAAGTGTGAAATTGGTTTGGATGCGTTTTTATTAAATTAGTAATTATTGAAAATGATTACTGATACTTTTTATTTTCAGTACATCCTGTTATTAGTTTTTAAAAAGATTAAAATGTTTTAATAACTCTAAAAATTAATTTTGAGTTGTGTAGAGAGGATGCAGTAATTGATAAGCCCGCCAGACAGTGTTCAGCAAAATTCAAATATAGTGATTGTTAATTTTTGTCTAATAAACCACAATTTGGTCATTCTGATAAGATTTATGATCTTATTAAAAACTTAATAGAGACAAATACATGTATTGATTAGTTGTAAGTATTGAAACATTAGACATAGACAATTAAGTTTACTTAGTGTATGTTGAAACCTTGAATGTATTTTAAAGCTCAATAGATCGGATTTACTGAACGAAAAGAATTTAATAGATCGAATATTAGCATCTAATTCTTAATTCGAGGTATTGAATAAGGATCAGTTTTTAAATCGATTGGTCATTTAAAATGAATACTTAAATCCAATAATATAATCCGAAAAAGAAGTTGGAAATTATCGATTGAATCAATTTGAATAACATCAAAGTTTGGCCTGCTTTTTTGAAAGGTATTTTTGTCTATCTAGCGAGTTTTAACACAGAAATTTTAAGTAGTCTATTTGTTACCAACAAAACAGTATAAATGAATAAATACTTTTATTTTTCGAGGTTTTGGAAATGACATATATTCGTTTTTCAATAATAAACCTGACTTCTCTTATAGAGGAAGAGAAATGCTACCAAGTTTGCTGTATAGATTTTTGTCGATAATGTTTCAGCTTTTAATTTATATTTTCATTTATATATATATATATATATATATATATATGCATATGCATATGAGTGTATGAGAGAGAGAGAATGAAAGAGATTATGTAGTAAAATTCTACTTACGACGTTATTTTTTTAGTTTCGATAGTGAGCATGAACGTTAATGTCCTTTATGCTATATAAATACCTGAAAAGTTCAAGAATTTCACATACTCTGCAAGGAAACATTCGATGTCATATGACATACAGGTTTCTGTTTTCATATGCCGTATTACATGCCCCGTTTTTTCTGTATATTGATTGTTACACACGCAAAAACCAGACATGATGTTTTATCATTAATCTTTTATAATTGCGTTATTCTGAACAACGCATGCGATGACATCAATGTCGTATATATAACGAAATTAAGCAGGTTTGGACATGTCTGCTTTGTCATTTCGTGATATTTCATTATTTTCTTTATTATTATTTTCTGCGTTGGTTTTGTTTTCCGCAAGCATCCCATTCATTCATATTTTATTTTGTTTATTTGATTCGAAAACATCCGTGTTTAAAATTTTATATATATATATATATATATATACATACATACATACATACATACACACATACTCCTATTGAAATTTGACATTTCTAATAATTCATTTCTCTATAAAAGTTAACGTTGGAATGTGATATCATTTTCGGTTTTAATGGTCTGAAAATATTAATGTAAAAATAAATATGGATGTAAAAAGAGAATTATCTCTGTTTGTTATATTAAAGAGGGCTTATATTCCGTAAGCACTATTGACCTCGTTTTTATAAATGAGATTGTTCTTTGGTTAAATTATATACTGTTTTACTAATTACATGAAAGTATATGTTCACATAAGAGTGTTATGTATGTATGTGTGTATATATAGGGGGTTTCGCCTCCCGCTCGCTACACTTGCTCACCTATCAATTATAAGAATGTACATGTAACCGAATGAAACAATAATCATTTTTTTAAAACTCATTTATGTCTTTATAATCATTCTCGAAGATATGTTGCAACGTAGTTGTATATATATATATATATGTGCGTGTATGTTATATCCATTAACTTTTATTATTCAAGTTATAAATAAAGAAAAGAAGAAAATAATATAAGAAAATCTCATTTTGCCTTTAAAATCATTGAAGGTCACTAGTCTCATTATAAGCTTTATCTGAAGATGATGAAATTCGAATCCGATTGTAGAAGATGTGAACTTGCACGCTACATAGAATTACCATAGAACAATGAATAACAGGTATACAGAAGAATAACACATTATTATAGTTACAATTATTTTCATCTTGAATATATGAGAATTGACAGTTAAACAAATGCTTTTTCCACTGATTTTAAGAGTTGAGTATATTTTCTTAACATATTTTCATTGCATTTTTTTGATTTCTGAGCAATTTATTTATGTTTTTTTTAAAATACTTACATGATTAGATTAGAAATATACACACATACATACATATATATATATATATATATATATATATATATATATGAATATATATATTTTTGATTTTCAAATTATTTTAAGTATTTAGTGTTGGTTGGTACTAAATTTTAATTATTCATTTTTAGTGATGAATTATATGTACAGTGTGCATTATTTTAATAATGAATCTAATGTTAAATGATGTTTTATATGATTTATTTTCAATACATATATTATTATAAATTTCATTTTTAGACAATACTATTATATATATATATATATATATATATATATATATATATATTCACTTACTCATATACGTATATATGAGCATAAATGTAAATACTGAATATACACGAGTATCTGTCAGGTAAACATGTACATCTGTTATAATTACCGAACTGGACTGAAAGTAGATATTATTTACACAAAAAGCTGTTATTAAATTTTAAGTTTAGTAACCAATCAGTAATCACATGTAACATGTATAATATACTGTCACAAGGGAAACACTGAAATCCGATAAACGTCAATCTAATGTTTGAAATTACTAAATGAACATCTGTCGAACTGTCAGCTTTACACGAATAAGGCGAGGGTTGTATGTACTAATGGTGGTAATTACGAAAATCACGACTTTAAATATAAATCATATATCAAATATTGTATCAATTATAACTTTTTCGATCGAATCTGCGTTTCGAAGTAATAAGTTAATTCCATAATCGTAAAGTTCATTGAATTTTATATATTTTTTTCTTTTGTTCAAATCGAACAGATGTATTTTAAGAACTGGCATTTAAATTAATTGGATTTTTAGTACAGTTTTATATTAAACGGAAAATTATAATAAATATCTTAAAAATTATAATAAGATATTTAACAACCTTATTTTTTTGGTTTTAACTGTTAAATTATAGCTGAGTTGTTCAATATTAGAAGATTACCACATACCGACAGTTGAGTGAATGACTCAGCAGTTAAAAATTGAACATAAAGTATCAATAAGATGTGCATATGAACGTTCTTATTTTTAATATATATATAGCTTTTTAAAGAAAATTAACGAATATGAATGGTTTCGAAACTATAATTACATTTCTTCATTTTAAAAAAATTTCTGTATGTAAATTGTAATAGTGTATTAAAAAAGCTCAGAAAAGAATCTTTTCCTTATATATTCAAATAGATTCGGGTATTTCTTTTTATATGTAGGTTCAGATATATATATATATATATATATATATATATATATATATATATATATATATTAAAGAATAATCTATATTATTTTTTTAAAAAAATTAATAACAATTAAATATAAAATTTCAATTGAAATTTATTTATAAATGGCTTCTTTTTAATTTTTTAACCGTACTTTTGTTATAGTTAAATTGTTTTTTTTTTTCAAATATAAGCGGCAAATAACAAAGTACATATTAATAAATTAATATTAGAGCATTTTTGAAACAATTTTCCTCAAGCAAGTCGATTATTTAATGAATAATATCTAATTGAATGGATTTCTTTCATGATAAATTTTACTTCAACTCTAATACTTGTTACTAACAGGTAGACTTTTTATTTAGAAGTTTAATTATCTTTTTGTGGTCAAAAAACTTTGACTTGCATGAGAAAAGTTATTATCTGAAATTTTTACAAATTTTAAGATTCCATAGATTCGATAAAAACCAAACTTTAAGAGGTGAGGTTGATAAAAAATGTAATTAAAATCGGTATATTAGTTAAGAACATTAATTTAGACATTGAGCGATAGTTATACAAATTAAATACCCGAAATGTTCTTTTAAATGTTATAAATGTATTCAGTTTTAGTATTGACAAATTAAAAAGGAATTTCAAAAGAAATTGCTAATTAAAATAATAGGTATTATTTTTAATTGCAAATACATTTATCAAAATATATTTTTTCTTATTTTTTTTTGTAAATTAATATGAATTATTTATTTATCAATATTTTATTGAAAAATAATGTAAAATATTTTATTATTTTAAATACATCTATATACAAATAAAATTTATTTAAAGAAAAATCATCTGAAAATGTATATTTATGTACTTTATTATAGTTTTGGGATAGAATGAAAGAAATAAATTTATTAATTATTATCTGAAATGAAAATTATATGAACTAGCTGTGTTTATTTATCTTGTTTATCTTATGAAAATATTAATGTTCTTCCAAATTTTTAAAAATAAATCAATACTTGCCTAAAAGATTTTATAAATATGTTAATTGACTATATCATTTTTAATATATTTAGATTTGTACTCATTTTTATTTATAACTTTTTACGTTACGCTGATCCATTGACTTTCATGTCAATTGCTGTTTTGCATTTTAAATTGAAGTTAAAATATTCGATATATACATATATATATATATATATATATATATATATATATATATAATATGGATTATATTATATATAACATATACAAGATATTTTCTTATAGGCTGCATTCCATTGAAAACACATTTTGAAATGAATGTCTTATGTAAAACGAAACTAAAAAGGTAACGCGAATGCTTTGAAATTGATTATAATTTACACGCCGTGTGAAAGTTCTGCTAATTTCGAAAATTTCAAAAGTAACTTATTTACATCTTAATTTATTCAAATACGTCAACATTAATTTCTACTTACTGTTGGCAATATCGTATCAGCTTCTTATAAGTAAGTTCCAGACAAGTCTTTGTTTGAAAACACTTTCATGAAATTATTTATTAATGGTGATATCATTGAAGTTTCTGGTGCGCTTTGTCTTCAATACAATGGTGAAGAAGTTTGAAACTTCTGCGTACTGTACATACATACAACGTGTGTTCTGAAGGGTCATGTAACGTGTCTGCAACGACAAAAGGCGCAGTTATACAGTTTGACATCTTTGTGTCCTCCGACAACACTTTTCATACAAATACTTAATAATACTGATAATCTTTTAAACATATTGTTCCATTTGTTTTCACGCTTACAGTGTTTATAAACATTTGATGAGACACGGCGTACGAGAGCGTGTCTGCAAAATGTATTAAATTGAAACCTTTAACGCCAAAAGGCATCACAAACTACTCTCAATTAAATAATTTACCATTCAGTGTGGTGTACATGAGATGTAGTATTCATAATTAATGGAAAAACAGAAGTAACTTATTGTATCATTTTCGTACAAACATTAATGTTGGCAGTTCTCATTTACATAGTTAACTTTAGTGAATGTATTTTTTTTATTATGCATACAAATGAAATTCTTGAATTTAACAGATCTGCTACAAAATCCCTTTATAGTTCATTATATCTATTCCACATACAATGAACGCACATTAAAGTTCTCTCTATTGAGAGATAACAATGTTTATTTCATACCACGTATACAGGTATTATTTTCGATTCTTTGAAAAGTGATTATTATGTGAGTTTAATAAATGAGAGTGAATTAATTTAAAATTGTTATTATTTCCATTTGAATCAGTTGTCTTTCAAATAAAGTTTAATATGAAATATTGTATTTAAAATAGAATTTAAATAAACAACATATTTTTTATTTTTTTCATTAATTAGTAATTTTTATAATTTGTGTTTATTTACATACTAGTGGTATCAAGTTTAATTATAACATAATATATGTTTTAACACTCTAGCTAAACTCACTTGATTATTTTACCATCTTAATCTTCTGAAGACGTTGCTATAACTATCAAAATGTGCTTATGGAATAAAAAATTAATAAATATCAATTACGAAATATTTCTTATAAAAACTACTGTTGTTTCTGTATGACTGAATTTTTCTGAAAGATAATTCTGATCTTTTTATTATATAATTAAAAATTCCAGACAGTATAACGAAAACTAAAAAACCTTATCATAATGATGTAAATTATAGAATAATTTTTACATAAATAAAAATTATCAGTTGGTGTAACAAATTGTAGTTATTTCAAGTGAAAGTAATGTACCAAGTTTGAGATAAGATTTATTAGTCACACGCTTGAAAATGGTATAAAATACATTTTGTTTTTGAATTAAAATAAAGTCAATATTTATAGTATTTTAAATTACTTTACGAAGAATTTGTAAATAGTGTATATATTGTGTATATAGTATATATAGGGCCAAGTTCGGAGAATAGGTTGGATGAGGAATCAATTCGGAGCCTAATTCGTACAATTTTGGCATTACGACGGTCGATTTGTTGGATGGAGCTTTGTCCTGCAAAGCACTTTTTTGTGCACCGAATTTGACCGTTTTTTTTTTGAGATCATCTTTCGAACGGTCCAATAATGTTGCACAATTGGCTTCTGTTATGGCTTTTCTCTTCGTTAAGTAGTCGATTAGGATGTTTTCTTGAGAATCTCAAAAAACAGTGCCCTTCACCTTCTCATCCGACAAAACGGTCTTCGCTTTGTTCGGCAAATTTTCACCAATCGTTGTTCACTGATTTGACTCAGGTGTGTAATAGTAGATTTATATTTCATGCACGGTGACGATCGACGCAAAAAGGCTTACTCCTTTTTCATCATTTTTGCGACAAATGCTACAATGCTCGTTTAAAACATTTGTAGAACGTGAATAACGCGTCGATTGTGGCTAAAATTTCGCCTGTGCTAGTTTGAAAAGTAACATTCGATAGCCATGACGTTACTATAGGAATGGTGGCGTCACATCATACAAATTTACCAAACTTATCAAATGACCCTCGCGTATAAATACACACACACACACACACATATATATATATATATGACACTTGTTTTATTTTATTACGTTTAGCATAACATTAATTTCTTCATTATAAAAATAAAAATCTAATTTTAGCTCTAAATTAATTATTTTTCTCTTCCGTGTGTATTATAAACGAAATACGTAGTTTATTTATACACACTTTAAATCTCATTAATAATTTGTGCAAAAAAGTCACGGCATTAAAAAGTACATTTTTTTTTTTTGATAAAGTGATGAAATTATTTCGAGCTGTCGTAAATTTGTTATTTTTTTCTTTATTATTCAACGAGAAAATGTTCTGTATTAATAAAACATCAAAGTAATACTTTTGTGTAAAAGCCAGTTTATTGTTCGTACACAGCACATTGTAACTAATTTAAAACACCTTACGTAAAATAAAGAAAAAGATTTTTCTTTTATGCTCCACGGAACTGGAAAATAATTATAATGGTTGGCAGATGACAGTATATGTACTACAACAACTACACCGACACGAATTTTTCCAACGTAAGAGCTTGTTTCACAGGCGGTGGTCAAAATAGAGTCGACGAAGTACTTTTAATGCTATAATTACTACAAAAAAAGTTGAAAAAGTCTGAGCGTAATTACAAGTTTTTGTTAAAAGTTGTTTTGTGCGAGCCTACACTCTGCTTAGTGCAATTTGGTCCACATGTTTACACGATAATGAAGTCAAGAAAACACAAATTTACTTCGACGTTGTAATACGTTCATATATATATATATATATATATATATATATATATATATATATATAGCTTTTGTTTCACTTAAATACATAGATATGATATTTTATATTTTTCTATATATTTATGAATGTGAAAAATATTTAAATATACTTTTTTTTAAAGATTAAATTCCCTTTTATTTGACTTAAAAATATAATTTAATGCACGTTATTAAAAATGCAATATTAAAAAAATATAATTAGAATTTAAGAATGATACAAATTAATCTTCTAAGAGTAAATTCATTTAGAAATAGACAATTACTGATTTTGTAATAATGGACATAGACGGTATTTATTTTTTTATAAAACTTAAATTTAAATTAATATCAGTGAAGAGTATCTGCAATAGGAAAAAATTGAATAAATTATAATAATACTATTATCTAATTTTATTTTGGTTTTATAGTAGTTTAAACAGGAAAAAAACACTTATAAATAGGGGACAATAAAACATTTTTTTTATATTAAAGAGATAACGAAATTACTCTTTGATAAATACTCGTATAACTGATTCTCTTTTTTTTATTTAAATAAATATTATTGTGAAATAGTAGATGTTATATAATTTACTTAAAAAATCTGATTTATTATTTTTATAGTAAATATAGTCCATATAAGTTATATGTATATATATATATATATTATACATACACATATAATATGTACAAAAGGAAGAAAAAATTTAATAATACTCTTGGAAAAAAATATAAAATTCACTTATTAATGTTGAATGAATTATTGTTATTCGTAAGTGATCTGTTGGTCAAAATTGTTCGCTATTGTTTGCTATACAGAATTCAAAACCTTATTCAGAGCACGTTCATAAATCTCACTGGAAATACTATAAATTATGTTTGTTATTCTTTCAAGCAGCTCTTCAACATTCTTCACCTTCTGGCGAACACAATATTTTTCACAAACATGATAAATGAATAACAGGAAATTTATCTACAGTGTTCCAGTTAATAAACTGGACTGTTTTTTAACTACTTTAATTAACTTGTTGATTTTTATACAAAATAATGATAAATCAATACTTCTTACTAAATATTTTACTAACATTAACAAAACCAATAATTATCAGATTTATTGTTTGTTAAATCTGTTTTTTTTTTGTCGTCAGACATTAATGTTCAAGATTTTTTTTTGATTTATTTTTTTTTTTTAAATATTGGATCAAAATTTTATTATTTATTTTATGAATAAAAATTGAAATTGAAATACTTTGAATATATACAGAATTTTAATGCAATTAAATACTAAAATGCAATTGAACTAAAATATTAAATCAAAAATAACATGATTTTTTTAATTTTTTTTTTTTAATACTTTTATGTAGAATCCTAAATTGAATCAACCTCATTGAATCAAATTATATATAATAAATATATATATATATATAAGTGAAGAGTCTTTCATAAATAATTATTTTGCTTTTAATTTGATCATGTGAAAAAGTGACGTTTTTGTTCGATTTTTATATATACACAAAAGTTTGATTCAAACATGTCAGGTCTTTTTATGAATCTACCCGTGTCAGTTCGGGCACACAGATAGTTCTTTTATGCGAAAAAAATACCTGAAGTGTCATGTCACCGATGCATTGTACCCAAATTGGAATGCGGTGTCCATAAACATATTTGTGAATGTCAAAGAATCGATTCGACTATCGAAAATGTCCATCTGATCGTATAGTGGACAGAAGTCGTTCTTGTAAATCTTCGAAAATTCGAAATGTGCGCACAATTTGATTTTGAACAAAGAACATCCAATCGTGTGTAAAATGTCACGATTTTATGACAGTGTTTCCGCTCTATATAAGGTAAAAATATAGGTGTATATTTTTTTTTAGTTTTAGATGTCGATAACCTCTTAGACTGTATATTTTATTATAACGATATGCTAATTTTTGAAAAACTACATTATTTTATTAATTTATAAAAATTATAGTTTATATTAATTAATATAATAACCAATAAGAAAGTATAGAAGATTAGACTACCGATTTGTAAACTTGATAATTTTTGTTTTAGTTTTATTGAAATCCATAAATAAAATGTACTTAATAAGTTTTGTTTATTAAAACATATATAACAAAGAAAGAAATTTTGATATAAAATCGAGTGTGTTTCGAATTAGTGAATAAATTTCATAAAATGTATTCATTTTGGGTGCTTTTTTTATTCTATGATAAAGATTGTAAAATATTGAAATAAATAAATAAAATTTATTTTTATTCATATAAAAAAAACCTTTTTCAAATATAAAAATATACGACATTACCATTAATAATATTTATCTTCTTATTTAGTTTATTCCTTTTATAAGAGTATTCAACATATTTTTATAAAAGTTAAAATTCAAGGAATAACCATATATCCAAAAATAAACAATATTTAAAAAGTCGCATTAATTGGTTTTGATTCAAATTAAAACAATTCTCTGAATGTTTATTTTGAACAAGTTTATGATTTCAGAGTAGAAAAAAGTCGTCTAATTTGTCTATGAAAAGGAAACAGCCGTCATTTTATTTCAATAAAAAGATTAAAAAAATATAAAAAAACATCCAAATTGCATATATTTTGAAAGCTACTAAGCAGCTTCAAAAACAATATTTTCTAAGCTGAATTTTCTAATTTATCGATGTTATTATATTTAATCACAACGATTAACAGATTATGGTTTATTTTCCTGATATTATTTGAGAGAATTTATATGAAGAAGCTACAAATAATGGAAGATGTAACTAATCTTATTAGAATGAAAATAAATGTGTTACTGTTAGAAACTTTGAAAAGCAAGTAGCAAATTTAACTAATAATTGTTGAAATATGCTTTTGTCTAAGTGGCATCTATTCGCCCGTTTTTATATTTCATATATCATTTTTCATACCTAGTGTTATTTTTTTTATGAAATATACTTCAATTGAAAATTCAGTGCCTCTGATCAGTTTAAAAATTACAGTAAAAATAAATCACTTTATTATTTGTTTACCATTCTTTACAAAAATATGAGAAAATATTGTATTTTACAAATATTATTTATTTATTATATGATTAATAATATGAGAGTTTAATAAAAACAATATCATTAAAGTTATAAAAATAAAAGTTGTTAGAACACTAAAAGTTAAAGAATAAAAGTAAATTAAAATAAATAAAATAGCTTGAATTAAAAATGAATTATAAAAAATATTGACGCATAAAATTTCATGTTAAATTTGTTCCAAATATCAGAAAGCAAGTTGCAAATGTGTCTTTTATTTCATTGATATTGAATATATTATTATAAAATAAAATTTTGTTGTCGGAGTCCTTAAAATTCTTACGAGACGCTAAAATCTTTATTATTTCTGTTAGAATACTAAAAAAAGTTCAAAATGTATATAAAATGTGTATAAGGTAAGGTTAAATGTAGACTGAATGTAGTTGAGCTGTCAATAAACCTAAAAAAGGCAGCGTTTGGCAAAAGGATTACATGTGACGGAGAGCACGTTTTATGTCATTACTACTTAATCTAGAGAAATATAAAAAAAACAAACAAAAAGAAAATGAAATTTAATATAGAAAATAAATTAAATTATAATCCTGCTATTTTATATGATAAAAAGGCAAGGTATATAAAAAAGCGAACGTTTCCATTGAATACATTATATTTTATTCAGCAAGAATAAAACGGTTTATGATATTCGCTCTCGTATTTTCGATGCTGTTTTTGTATTGTTGTTTGTGCAACTTTTAACTGGATTGGACATATTTATTTATTTTTATGCGCGTATAATACTGGTAATTTATTTTATAAATTGTTATTCTATTATTATCTAAAGTGATATTTATAATATGGATGAATTATTGTTCTGAAAAAGATGTGTAGGTATAAATATAAAATTTTCATAGTTTTTCTTCTAATATTTATTCTGTAAAATAAAACATCCGACATAATATTAAAATGATTTCAAACTATAATCGCATAATTATTTTCTATCTGAATTCAAGTTTACATTAAAATAAATATTTTGTAAATATTCATCGGAAATTCAATTTGTTCATTTAGTAAAGATGCATAAGTAATGTTTGTGTTAATAAATAAAATTGTAAATAATTAACAATTCTGCCCTATGTATTAAAATTAATTGTTTGTTAACATTAAACCTGAAGTAAAATGTAATTTTCTACACCATAACTTTTTAAATTAATTGAATGTGGAGTAATAAATTAAGGTTGTATATATATATATATTTAATGTAAACGCTCTCTTTTTTTTTCTTATCGTTAGTAATTTTATACAAATTTTAATTTACTTTCGATTCAAACTATTTGATATCACTCAGTATTTTAAATTAATTATATATACGTTTTATTTTAATTAAACTTTTATTTATATCAGAATAGTATTTTATTTGAAGCGTTATAAATGTATGTTTGAGTTCAAAAATAATTAATGTATTTAAGTCAAAAATTTTATCTTAAGTTTATTATATTTTTTACTAAATATTGTTTTCATATCTTTGTCAGTTCATATTTTTAATTATTTTTTAAAAACTGTTCATTTTCTATATGTTTAAATTAAAACCGTTATCTCTGTAAAATATCTTTTCAAATAGTTTGTCAACTAAACTGTTTGTAAAATGAATATGATTTTGAGTTAAACACTTAAGAATATTCTAGAGGTATCTGGCCACTGCATCAAATTATAAAATTAATAATAGAAAATGATCATTTGGCATTCATTATATATATATATATATATATATATATATATATATATATATATATATATATATAAGTGTGTGTGTGTGTGTATTAACGCAGATTTATTTAAAATAGATTATATTTTAAATGATACGCTCATATATTCTCCATATTTAGTTAATGTTTCATTGATACATAATATCGTACATGAACGCAAAACAACTTCTATCAGAAAACGCGGAAATTAAACCCATACTTTCTAAGTAGCAATCGTGTGTCATATTCAATACCTCCTCATAACTCTGTATAAAATCCTCTTTTATATAGGCCGACTTTACAACTTGCTACACACGATCATTCTTATGTTATCGAAAAATCATCTATTACGTGTATAACGTGTTATACTTTGTCCTATATCTGATGTAGAAATTGCAATATTTTTTTTCTGTTAACGCGGCCCCAGTAGCGGCTTCAGTGGCGACGCTTCCGTCGATAGCACGAAGCGCTGACACTGTGTTGATAAGGCAGCAGAGCCACCTATCCTGCTGTCGACTGAGCAGTGCACCGGATGTCAACCGAACGCCGCTCGACACCCGCACTCTTCAACTGTGCGCATATATTCTTATCTTTACGATTTTGTAACATTGTTAAATGTTGTCCCATGGATGGTAACATAAACTTCGTAGAAATATTACGTGGATATAAGCGACACAGTGTAAGCAAGACATGCGGTATCAATGATTCGGCGGCTCTGCGTTGTTATTCAGCTTGAAATGGATGACACGTTTTCCGTTATATGTTTTGTTTGTGCACGTTAAAATGAAAATAATAGTCAGTGTGTTTTTAAATGTTATAACGTGCACTGTAAGGGTTTTTTGAATACGATTGTTATGGTTTTATTATGTAGTTCAAATATACATCACACACACACACACACACACACACATATATATATATATATATATATATATATATATATATATATATATATATATATATATATATGTATAGTACAATTTGTTCTAAGATAACAATCAAGATGAACGTACAATTAACAGAAATCATTTTATATTTCTTTATTAATTTTTTATTTAATTTGGGTTCACTATATCTATGACTGTCAGTTATATTCAATTAAAGTTGTACATAGTTTGTTCAAAGTTTTTCAGACTGATTTAATTACCAAATCTGCGAACATCATTCATAAAGAATTTTTCTTTTAAAGATACTGCTATCGATAGAAACACATTTTGATTTTTTTTGGGTTTAAAGACAATAGCCCTATTAATCTTCAACCTTATATATTCTGTATAAGGTTTTAGATATTTCTTATAAAATCCTTATAAGGATCAGGATCCTTATATGGACACCTTATATATACTTTATATTAATCTTATAAAGTGACTTTATATGATCCATATACGGTAAAGAAGACCACATTTTATAGGCTTAACGACCATATATGAATGATAGTAATCCTCAGTCACACCTGATATAATCCATATGTGATGTGTATAATGTGAATATAAATGTTCCTTATACGGTTTCTATAAGGTAGAGATTTACTAGGAAATTCGAAGAGTTCATCTATAGTAATACGGATAAGACACTTTGTTGCTTTTGAATTAAAATGTTTCAGCATGAAAACACTGTCGTTTTATATGTAATATTCGTTGCAGTAGTTCTTAACTATTTTCGTTATCCACTTGATTTGTTATCTTGTAATCTTTATTCCTTACACTTAAATCAAAAATTAAAACACGCGTTTCAAAAAGTTGCGATATTTCTAAAGGATATTCCTAAAAGCTGTCCTTAAGAACAATTTTCAGAAAATTTTGAAAAAGTGTATGCTCCTTGTGATAAGTATATTATGAAAGATGGGTTTTGTTTTCGATAAAATGCAATAAACATTGTTTGAAGCTAAATACGTTAACCAATTCGGAAATTTTTTGAAAGAATTGCTAATAAAGTACAAAAGAAAGTATTGCATTAAGATTAATGGTTTCAATCATATTTCATTATTGAATACATACCTACATCAAAATTAAAATAATTACAAAATGTATAAATTACTTGTACAAAATATTTTTTTATTGTTTATCGAAAAATCTACTACAAAAATAAATTCAGGCTGTGCTAAAAATTTAAAATACTTAAATATATTTAAAATGATGCTTATATTACATTCGTGTTTAAAATAATTATACGGGAAATAATTTGAAACGTGAAGGAAAAGAGAGATAATATAATAAAACTAGTACATATTTCGCCAAAATTGATGGGAAAATAGAAAGAACCATAGGAAAGAAAAAAGAACGGTTTATTTGTTTTATAACAATATATATTTAAGTATTAAAAATACCTAAAAACGAAACTTAATGAATTAAACTTGAAACCTATGAGCTGACAATGCAAACATTTTTGTCACCATAGATTCTAGTCACTTTGTCAAAGTGAAATATGGAATTTTATTATATAATAAAAATATGTATAAACGCAAAATTAGAGAATCAATGTGATTGCAAATAATAATACACTTAGTGGATTACTTGTGTTTTTCAATTTTAATTATATTTGACCATTGTAAGTATTTTTTAATATCCTATATTAAATATTATTTTTCATTTAACTCGTTTGTATCAATTGAGAAGAAAATATGATATTGTATATTTAAATTCATTTAATCGTTAGTACATTATGGGAGTGATATTTGATATTTAAACTACCATATAAATAATCTATTTTAAGTTATCTTAGAAGTGACAGACATTCATATAATTATTTTTTTGAGAAGGTTTTATGTCCATTTTTGTATACATTTAGATAAATTATATAAATACGTTTATATATATATGTATATGCTACTCTGTGAAAAAGAAATTTTCCTTGAAAAAATAATGAATTTGAAGTAACTTCATTTAGGAAACAAAATTTAACAAAATTGTACATTTAGTGAATTCTTAAACAGACATGAAACTTTTCAATTAAATAATATATTTTCGTGTAACATCTGCTAATCTTGTAGAGTCCCTTTTGAACATGTAACCTGTATAATAGTCACATTTACCTTTATCAATTTAAATTAAAAAACGTGAATGAAATATTAATGATAAACGTGAATGGGTTAAAACTGCATAAATTCATCTAACGGCGTGAATTTATAGTAAGAAATTCCGGAGCACGAATTCCCTAGGCGGTTGCTTGCGTTGCAACCGTTGGACACTTGAAATACTTTCTAAATTTTTCCGCTCGATTTGCCATAGATATGCGGCGCTGAACAAGATTTATACCGTTGGGTCTAACATAAGTTCCCAGTGTCGAGCATTCGAGTCGCAAATCATCCGCGAAAAAAACCCGATTTTGAATCGTATGGAATTCAGGTGATTTTTCACTCAGATTAACATTAAAAAAGTGGAACTTTTGTCATATATATATATGTATATATATGTATATATATATATATATATATATATATATATATATATATATATATTATATACGAATATTTACCACAAATATATGCAACATAATTTAGTGGAATTGAATTACGCCGATTGTGGATGTCGATTTCCGCCAATGATTGTATTGATTCATTCTATAACAACAGAACCACTAATAGAGTATTGAAATGTGTTCAATTCGACTGTTAATTAGCATTGAATCAATAGAATTTTAACTTGCACATGTGGTTGTAATAACACTTACCTATTGTTCATAATTAAAGAATTCAATTACAGTGAATCAATATAGTGTGCGTGCATATGTGTGTGTATGTGTGTATGTGTGTGTACGCGTATGTATGTATGTATTTTTTGGACCAAGTAGGTCTAAATGAACTGAGAGTAAAATAACAGAAGACAGATTTAGAACATTTAATTTCAACAATACTCAGAAAGAAAATTATTTATTGATTTATAACATGTATTCATGTCTTTTTGATATTTCTTTAACTAATAAAGATTGCTACGGATTCTTATATATATATATATATATATATATATGTATGCATAGAAGAAACTGTATGTCTAATAAAGCAAGTTTGTATATTTATTTTTGTATTTAGTTCGTTCAATATAGCAAGTCATGTTACATTTATAACTAAACACGTATTTGAAATAGTTTGGTTAAAAGACGAGTCAATTACTTTAATAAATGCTATTAGTATTATAAAAAAATAGTAGCTTCACTAAGTATTCACTAAGCTGTACGTTTTCCAGATGTGAATTTATGTAAGAAATACTCTTAAATACCTTTATTATAATTTACTAAACCAGTTTCATAAACGAATCAATTTGAAATATAGGTTCATTTGTAGAATAGTTTTTTTTATCTCTGTGCGAAATCATAATGCCCGTAGTTAATCAAAAACTATTAAACAAAAATAAAAGAAAATAATATCATCCAGCTAAGAATATATTAAGCCTGTGTCAAACTAATGAATTATTATGTAAAATGTGCCATTTAAACTACGTTGCATTATGTAACTAATGTTTCATTAGTCAAAAGCGAATGTCTTATTGTCCCCATGGACCAATCTGTCCTTTGTGACATTACTACAAAACGTTTATTAAGGCTCATTTGTACCATCTTGTGCGTCTTATGAAATTGCCTTGACTTTTAACTTACTACTATCTCTCTTCTACTTTAGAATCGAAAGAAACTATTTTGTTGTTTTTTTATACATTAACTACACGTATAAATTACTTAGATAAACTGTTCAGTGCTCGAGAAAATATTTCATTAAATAGAATTAAATTAATTAATATTAGCCACTTTATGAAATGAAGTTTTTATTTTTTCATGTAAACAGATAATAAAATATGAAAATTATTCAGGGACACTTTATTTGATATTTAATTAGAATTTTCATTAGTTTTAGATGAAATTATTGTTTTTAATATTTTTAATAAAGGTTGTTTGTTATGGATTACGGTGTTTTGTAATTAAGTTTATAGATTAAAGTATTTATAAAATGAACAAAAATGTTTATATAAACATGCTGTTTTCGATTTTTGATTCAAGAGATACAACTTGTTCCTTGTATCTTTCCTCTTCAGTGAAAATTATTTTATCTGCACTGAATTTTATTAGAGTAATATGAATTATATATTTTTATAAAGAAATAAATTCTGAAATATTTTTTTTTCAATGTGTAACATACCACAGATACATATAATTGTGATTGACTGGATGAATTTAATTTTTGAGAATAATTAACAAACCATCAAATTAATTTCATATGGAATAAAATAATTAAAACGATACTTTTTTAAATTACATAATTACTTCCAGGAATTTATTATCGAGCAAATTTAATATTTTTTATTCTAAATTTCTAATTTAACTAAAAAGCATATAATAAAAATGTTTATTTTGGAATTAAAAACAAATTCTTTTCATCACTAAATTTTTTTTCAAAGAATATTTTCAGAAAAACGATTTTATTTTCAGATTTATTTAGAAATATTACAAAATATGTAAAATCATTTGTTTAAGTTAATATTAATTAATAATGTTTTCAAGAAAAATATTTGTTAAGAAACAGTTAATTACGGATTTTAATTTTATTTGAAAGGAACGTATCAAATGCATTATTAGTAGTGAAATTTATTTGTCGGACAGTTTATCAAAAAAGATAATTATTCATATATATATATATATATAATGTGCGCGTGTATTTGCATGTCGCCAAATACAAAATATGAAGAAAACATGTGAGAGTAATAAGTTATCCGATTAAATTATAATTATTAGTAGTCATAAATTCAATATGATATCCTTATTTCATTGGTGTGTATAATTTATTTGAAAATAATGGCGTGCGAGATTGAATACATTGAAATACGCTATAAATGTCATTATTATCGAAACGGAACGAAGACAGATTCTCGTACAAACATTGTTTTTACGTGAAAAATATTTTACGGAAATTGGATAACCTATATCTTTCCTCTCCCGTTTCCAAATCAATACACATATTTATGAACCTGTGGTTTGAGAATTCCGTTGAGAATAATTTTAATTGGTTGTGATTTATTTCGTTCCCGTGCTGGCTTTAATCCTCTAATTGATTTATATTAGTAATCGTTGTTAACTGTTTGCGGATTTTGGGTCTTTAATGAAAATTATTAATCAGGTATATTTATGACAAATGCAAGCGTGTTTCTAAAAAAAGTTATACAGTGTATGGATTTATGTAAGTTTTCCCGTATTAATTAATTATTAATAAAAGGTACTCCAACGTAGAATTTATTAATTCTGATGTTATTTTCGTCAAATTGTAATTATTTTTGATTACGGAATAAATTGTATATTTTTCAAACTGTTTTACGAAACAATTTATAAATGGCAACAAGGGCTTAACGGTAATTTATTTTAGTATGTTTTGAAATTGATTTTGAATGTGAAATTTATAAAGACGGTTTTATTCAAAATACTATTACAAAAAGTTACTTTTCAGAATTTTAATTCAAATTATTGTAGTATTATTCTTTTCTTATTAATAGTTTCATTGTCATTTATTGATATTTATTTAATTTTAAGAGCAAAAATTTTGTTTAATATACAATATATATATATATATATATATTATTTTATATTGTTTTTATAATTATTTTGATTGAAGAAAAAATTTAAATGTATGATGTGAAGAATGTGGTAGAGAAATAATGCCATCTAAACTCAAAAAACCTATTTATTCCATTCTAACATACAAAAAATTATATTAAATGAAGGGTACTTTTCACGCAACCTGATAGACACAGACTTTATCTTTTAGACATTTTTAGTGATATGGAGTGAAATATTTTAAATTTTTTTTTATGACATATCTGAAAGTTTCACTTTTTCTTCTCTTCTTCTTCTTGCTATGAGAGTTTTTCTGTTACTGTGCTCCTTACTAGAGCTTGGTGAATGAGGATTGCCAGCTCTGCGCCTATCTCTTGTGCGGTCGTCCAGGTAATCTTTCCCGAATTCCATTTTTACAAACGCGGGCAAGACACTCTTATCCTATTCACGTAGTTATAGTTCTGAAGTATCTTGTGATTTCTATGAGCATCTTCTGTTTTTATGGAAGGTAAGGTGCTAACCTTATATTCCAACCTTCCTCCTTTACCGGGGCTTAAGATCGACAACAATTGCTTCAGACTACTCAATCCATCCGATACAATTGCAGGCAGAGTTCTGAAAGATTCACATGTTTCAAATATATCGAAAAATTAAAATGTTTGATTTTTATACACACACATAAACACACACACACACACATATATATATATATATATATATATATATAATATAAAATTTTGTTTCTCAAAGTGTACATTTTTATATCTGACAAACAAGGGAAATTTGTATTTGAAAATATATTTCATTTAGATTTGTACACAGTATATATTCTACTTTATAAAAAATAAAATTTTATTTACAAAATTATTACTCATAATATACTTTCTTCCAAAAATGTATGGTTTAGTAAATTAAAATTCATTATTGAGTAAGTTATTTTAAAGTATTGTATTATAATTTACTTTAATACGGATTGAAGCTAAAACAATTTCGTCATTTGGAATTTATATATATATATATATATATACTCGTATATATATATATATATATATATATATATATATATATTCGTGCTAATTAAATAAACAAATAATTTATAAGACTCATGTAAAATAAAATTGATATTTACTTTTTGAATATACATAAATTTAAATAGAATTGTACCAATTATCATGAATCAATACCTCCTTCTGTTTATTTAAATGATGACAAGTTAAGCTTAAAAATAATATTTAAATAAATTTAAAACTTTTCGGTAATCACGAATATATACTTTTTTTGGGAAACGTTAAAAAAATTAAATTAGAGTAATTTAAATATTTATGAAATCATAATAGATGTGCGCGAAGCTCGATTCTTTAGAACGATTCACATTTGGAATTCAATGTTTTAAACGCGGAGCTATGCTTTTACGCAATGTCAGGAACAAAGAGACAAGAAGTAGGACAGACAGGCGAGATAGGAAGCGCCATTGTAGACCTCTCATGCATGCTACGCCATCGTCTACTGAAAGGAAACACTTCCATCCGCACAAATACAATATACACGTATAGAAGCGATCTGAGAATAAAACATTCTGAATAGACGGAACAGTGACGACACGGTATTACTTCATAGCGCTCAACAATTATACATTGTGAGTTGTGAAGTTAATATTTAAAGGCAGGCTATTTTTATGTGTGAACTCGTCTCGAAATTATTCGAGCACATTTTACCTGTAATTATTTTAATATATCTTCATCAATTTACTGTTTCTTTCTTAATGTTTTGTATTAAACTTTGATGTGTACTGAATTAGTAATTAATTAAAATCCAATGTAAAAATTAATTTTGTATTCGTCTCACAATTTCGTATTATTTTCATAAACATAAAATTATTTATTTTATACTTATTTATTAAATTTTATTTCGCATTTAAGTTGATTGGATTTCACTGAACATTTAATTCCAGTAAGACATGATTATTTATTTTTGACGAAAAATATTAACATTTCAGTTCATATCCCTAAATATATTTGCAAACGACTATTAATCATCAATATTCAAGTGGAAGTCACTACGTTATTTTTTTTTAATTTTAGAATTATATATACGACTATAATAAGAAAATACCGTTTATAAACTGACATTTTAACACATTGAATGCCGTGGGAGTCGCCGGTTACCAGTACTCAACTTGCTCATAACGCCGTGGGGGTCATCGGTGACTGGCGATGGCAACATTAGTAAAAACACATAATTCAAGTAAATGGCAACACTTCTAAAATTTTCACTATTATTATTGTTATTACAATGTTGTAAAAAAGCTAATGTATCATAAAACATCGAAGCGTCATCGAAAAAACGCTGACCCCTACTAAGATAAATGCATAAAACATGATAATGCAGTTCATTTAAACTGTTATATATTATATTTTATCACAATGTACACCGCATAACAAAAAATTCTTTGCGACACCTTAGGCAAGTCATGTAAAATTGGTCTGGCATCCTACGTGTTAAAATTCTATCTATGTCTATTATTGTGCTTTAGATGCATTCGGGTTTTATTATTCTCTTTGTTTATTTATCATAAATATGTAAAATATTCTTTTTGAACTTAATGATGTCTAGCTGAATATTGACAATATAATATAAATTGCGAAATTACCAACAACGAAATATAATAATACATGAATGTTGTGTGTTCATCAAATATTTATGTAGAAAAATACATATTTTATACTTTTCTTATATTCTACATTATTTTATATTTATTTTTGTATATTTGTCTAATATTTAGATATTTCAAATGAAATTTCAAATTAATATAAATTATTATCCTGAATTTCTTTCACAATACAGTTCTGACACTGTGTTTCAACTCACTTTCACAAATAATTTGATTTTTTATCCAACAAGTTGCACAAAAAATTCTGATTAAAAATGTTTAATATATTATTGGTATTATTGGTCATTTTTTATTGATTTTTAAGTGCATTTTGATGAAAATCCCATCGTCTTCAGAGTATTATGGTACAGATAAATTAGATAGACGTTTCTCTCTTTATTTCTTTTTTATTAATCATATTTATAGATATATACCATATACCGAGTATCTATTCTATAAAATAATCGAATGGTTTTATAGTTATGAAAGTATATAAAAATAGTATAGACACAGGTTGTATTATTCACAACAATAAATAATAATAAATAACCCGTTAGTTATAATTCTATTTCATTTTTAAAAATATGATAATTGATTAGTAAAACAATTAAGTTACTAGTTAAAATATCCTAATTACAAAATATAACTGTCATATTAATTTTGCATTGAAAAAAATTGAATTAATTTTATTTTCTTTTCGGACGTTAAATGATAATATATTTGATGATGTATAAGTTATTTGTTTGAATGTCAAAAAAACATAATAATTAAAATAAACATATGACGTAAATATACATTGAAATGTGTGCATAAATAATAATGTATAACTAAGGAAATATCATGATTTTCTTCTAGTACCATATCTCTAATATATGCTGTTTTTCTATAAAAGAAATTCTACTATCTTGGTAATTACAAGTTTCAGAAATTTTGATCCTGGGGAAATCATACTTAAAAGGAAATTTAAGATTAATATATATTTTTTTTATTATAGAAATATGAGTTCTCTCTCTCTCTCTCTCTATATATATATATATAGTAAAAATTATACAGTTTTAATTAATTTTTATAAGATATATTTTTTAAATACATTATTTTTTATAAAAAAATGGAGTCTAGTAAAAAAATGAGTTAATATGTTAAAATAAAATAATAAATGTGTGCAAAAAAGTTGTTACAGAATAACCATGTTTATATTTTTTATAAAAAATAAATAGTATATAGTTAATAGTTATGAATATTAAATTTTTTCATTGAAACTTTGTTTAATTTTTTTAAATAAATGATAATCTTATTTCTATGTATAAAAATAGTAATGCAATGAAAATTCTAATTGCATATTAAATGTTAATATTCTGTATCGTATAAAGTATATACTGTTAATTATTAAAAAAACATGATTATAGTCTGAATAAAACGCGAATTAGGACATTTTATCAGAATTAAAATCCTTGATGTTTATTAAAAAAAATTAAATATAACATTTATTTTGATTACTCTAATCAATTATAATATGGTTACATTTATGTGAGTTATTATAAGTATTTATTTAAATTATAAACAATGTTATTACCTTGACATATTCAGGACAGAATAATTATTAAATTTAAATGAGTTTTTGTGGAAAATACAAGTCATATTCAAATTTAAATATTAAATTATACACATTTGGTACTCACGTTTCATATTTCGTATATATTTTCATAGATATATTAATGCAATATTCTTTCATTATGCAACATCAGTTACTTTAAATATAACGGAATGAATATGTTAAAAATAGACAGGCGAGTATAAGTATATTTTTGAAGAAAAAAAAACTCATAAATATAATGAAAAATTAAAAAAGGAAACTTAATGCATCAGTGAAAAAAGTTAATCTGATACAGGGGTCCGTTGCGTTTGATATCAACCAACGCTAATATAATTAATGAAACTGTTTATTACGAGCGTGCAAACGGCCTTCTAAAACGCCCGACTTATGAAATTGAGTCATAAAAAAATCTGTAAAGTTTTTGAAACCGGAAAATATACTTTAATGCAGGGGTCGCACAAACTCCGGCAGCAGACACACGGTCTCAAAACTTGTTCAAATTTATTATCGTCCGGATGCTTTTACCTAAAACACGATATTAATTTTGTAAACACTGCACACTTACAAAGTGTTATGGGTTGCCACAACTTTGTATGACTCTTGGTATTCATTGCGCGAGATGCTATTCTTTCACACGGCCCTAATTTATATGCCACTTTAACTTTCTATGCGTTTTTATCGTTTATTGTTATGTTGGCGTATCTTAAATTTCACCACGTACTTTAATTATGGAATTTCGACGAATTTTGTGAATGCTTCAAGTTACATTTATCGTGTATAATATCTAATATGAAATTATATGGATGAATAGTACAATCTCAGAATTACTCGATTTTAATAGAAAGAATAACTCATTCTCTCTTTGTGTATATATATATATATATATACAATTCATGTACGTATTAAACTCAGATTTAAATATAATATCCAAAATATAATAGTAATTTACTTTACAAAGTAATTCGCATATTATAATAAAAATATCCCTTCAAGATTAAAAAGGTCTTTGTGTGTGAAATGAGTTTTTGTAGGTCATATGTGATTTTTATAAAGTCAATTGTTTTTCATAATAATTCCTTAAGAACGTCAAATAAAATTTCGAATGAATAGTAAATATTATGGTTAAATTTCTTTTCATTTTATAAAAAATAATTTTTAGTCAGAATACAGAGAAATTTTTAATATTTATAATATATGGTAACTTTTATTCAGTCATTAAAAAAAGAAAATGATTTCTTTTTGATCAATAATTTATACAGATATTTTATGATATAGTTAAAAATACATTAACAAAATCTCAAGGAAAATCAAGCCATTAACTTGTAGTATGTGCGAAAGGTTTATGAAAGATAAACATCAAATATATAATGATTTAATAATAATAACACAAAACTTATCGATACGAGCAATAATACGATTTTAACTTAATTTAAATAACACTGCATAAGAAACAAATTAAAAAAAAATATATATTTTTTCTCTGTAATAAAATGTTCTATTTTATTTATTATAATACGTGTAGGAAAAATATAAATCATTTATGTTTAAATTTCCCGCAAAGATCAATATCAAACACAAAAAAAACCTAATATGATTAGGTGAAGGCGGTCTCATAAAAAAAACTTTATTATTGAATCGATTGCTGCAGATGCTTTTCGGTTCAATTTTTTGTCATACTTCTGAGATTTCGTAAGGTATTGGAATTAAATTTACAAGTATCGATGCCTGTTAACTTTTATATCAGTTTGAATGGTATTTTTAAATAACCATATATATGATAAAAGTTTGCTCCTGTCTGAAGAAGACATAGAAACTTTCTTTTTTCTTAAAATTTGGGTCATATGTAAATGAGACGTAGTTTGTGAAACCACTAAAAACAGAATGTGCTATCATTGGTGTTCAAATGGCATATATTGTTGATCGGAAAAAGAGATTTTTTTTAATAATCAAATTATTATATTTATTTATATAATAGTGTTATTATAATATACGTTTGGCATATACATAAAGAATATTTTTTTAATATTTAATATTACATTAAAAAACATTTGATTGTTTTATAAGATTAAAACAAAACATGTTTTCATCAAAAACTTCTTAAACGTAAAGAAAATGTTAACATTCATAAATTCCAATTCGATTAATATTCATGAATTCAAATTTAAACGGAATAATGTTAAAAAAATCGTAAATATTTCTCAGATTGCATTCATCCATTGTTTATATTTAATTAAATATTTGTTTCATTATATTTTAAACCTTTTTTATTATTTGTTCTTTTTTTGTATTCGTATAACAGGTCAAAAATATCTTGTACATTAATAATAAAAACAAATCAATAATTTTAATTGAAAAACACAAAAAGGTGCTACGATAAAAATAAACATCATTAATACATATAATTTCCTTGAATAATTAAAGAGAGTTTAAGTAATTTCTTAAGAAGTCCATATATCAATAATTAAAATCTACTAAAATTCATGTGATTTTTCAAGTTTTATTTACATTGTACGTGCGAAAAGTACATTTAAAATTAAAAATAACCCATGAATAATTCAAATTATGATTTATTCATATCCGAAAAGTATTTTTCTTATTTATATTATATACACACATACACAAGCACGCACGCACATACACACATATATATATATATATACATACACACACACACACACATATATATATAAATATATATATATATGTTAAGTGTACAAATTAAGTAGAAGCTTTTTTATAGAAAATGAATGTTTATGGAAAAGTGCCATACATTTCTATCTTTATAATATCCCCCAATATTTTGTATAACTTTATCGAGGTAACTGTTTATCCGGTAACTGACGAATCATTTGTCAAAAAAAAGATGGAGGATTTGGGCCGATGAAGCTGTAATGCATTTTCAGGCTTCTTTACTCTTTAAGGATTTTTTGCATGTTTTTTGTGTCACAACACCTTCCCTTGCTGGACAAATTATTCCCGCAGCTTAAATATGAAAAGTTGCAATACCCAATATGGTGATTTTCGGACCACATCGTGTTCACTATTGTTTGTAAGGTTATGACAACTAATTGAATAAGATATATATTAAGTTTTTAAATGTTAAGGTTGGCAATCCAAACCCTTACACAACGAGAAAATATACTACATTAATTTAAAACACAGTTATGATAGGTTCAATTTAAAGGCACCAAATTATCTTTCACATCTATTATACACACATACACACACATTTATATATATATATATATATATATATATATATATATTGCATATATTAGGTTCGTAGAAAAATAATTTCGGTTTATTGCTCTTATTTACTTCCATCCATCTTTAATTCAATAGCCCATTTTGAAGAAAAACTATTAATAAAATTAAATTCGATGTTAGTAAAATACACACCAAAAAACGCACCTTAAATTATATTAACATGAATACGATGAAATGATGATTTTTTTCATTGAAAAAAAATTAAGGTTAAAAGTAGAACAAAACCGCAATTAATTTCCTACTAATCTAATATATATATATATATATATATATATATATAGTGTTTTTGATAAAATACATAAGTTCAATTAAATACGAATATTTGTTTAAAAGTTGTACAGTTCTTTCTTAAAATAGAATTCTAAAAAAATATAATATTATTTTTATAATATAGAGTATTGAAATTAATATTAAAATTTTTATTTAATGTAATTTTAAAATTAAAAAATATATAAAAGCAACTCACGAAGAAAATTTATTAGGTAATATAGATTAATTGCGAAACATTTTAGTTATTTTTATCGAAATACCTTTTTAATTATTTTCATAAATAATGATTCATTTTGTTATATACGACCGCTATGTTTTTTAATATAGAATCAAGAATAATGTTATGGTTTTAATAATAAATTGGTGTTTTAATTTTTTAAATATGAAATATATTTTTAGTTTATAAATAGGTAGTGGTTTGTGTATGGAATTTGACTTTAAAGTTTTGATCATTTTTATTATATATATATATATATATGTATGTATGTATATATATATATATATAAATATATATGTGTGTGTATATATATATATATATATATATATATAAATATATATGTGTGTGTGTATATATATATAAATGTAATTAATTTTAAAAGAAATATTTTTTTAATAATAAATGTAATGCAAAATACGTGTGTATAAATATAATATTGAAAAGATTTTTCGTTCAGAATCATCTTATAACATAAAAATAATAAATTGATATTTGTAAGCTCTCTTATTGAATTTAATTATGTGGTCTTTAGTGTCGACGTCGTTCAAATTTAATGAATTCATGGAACATATAATGGATTAATAATCAAAAATTGCTGGTAATTATATAAATAATCCTGACGTTTCTTTCGATCGTATATTTCACCGTTCCAAGCATAATCGTACAACAAATATTTAAGAGTCATCAAACGGTATCTAAATTTATCGAAATTGTTTTTTAACGGGCAATTTTTATGATTTATTTTTACGACGTTGTGTTGAATGTAATTAAAATTTAATTTTTTTATTGTGCACGCTTTATGGTACAAAAACCTATAAAGTAATATGTTTTATGATGTTTATAATTTTTGATTACACGTTCGTGGTTTAGAAATGTAAATAGAATTATTTGTTGAGGAAGTGTTTTGTTTTAGTTCATGGTTTTTATATACTTTTCAATATATAATATATAAAGTATATAGATAATTAAATCATGTATGAAAATGAAAGAAGTGCAAGAAAATTTTATTAAAAAATAATAATTAATAGAATGTTTTTATTCAGTTTTTGTAGTTACAATATATCGATTTTACAAATGAATTTTTCGGTTTCACATGAACTATAAAAAATTTGATTACATTTTTTCATTAATTGATTGTTGATCACTTTTGATTGTTGTTTTGTGTATTGAGATACCAATAACATCATAGCTTTAGTGTACACACAAATCTGTGTTAGATTTTTGTTATAAAGTAAATTGGTAGCTACAAATTACTGTAATAAAATTAATTTCGAATCATTAAAAACAGAAATTTATACATAGTTTAATCATAGATAAAATTTTATGTTATTGATATATAACAAATCTCAGAACGGACAAGTGCTAAAGCGTTAGTTAGGCTCGGGAGTTCTATTTAACTGATTGAATATATATTTATTTATATGCAAATATTATCAAATAAGTAAAAGTTAATGGAAATTGTCTTTAGTAAACTAATTAGACGTTTTTATTGAAAACACAGAAATTTATAAAGCTATTCTTCTCTACAACATTTTCTTGTTTTGATTAAATTTATACTTCTTCATTCTTTTAGTAAATTACAAATAAAAAAAATCCACTCTTCCGTATATTGAATGTGTTTACTAAATATAAATATTTAAAAAGTAACTATTTCATGATGGATCGTTTTTAAATTCTTGAACTTTGAATATACACACCAAATCTGTAAAATTTTGTTATTTAAAAAATTAAGAATAAAAAAAACTGGCAAATATAATAAAACGTGTGTTAATTAAGTTTTTAAAGCTGTTTTCATTAACATCAGTCGATCAAAAAATTGCAAAGTTCCAAAACATAGAGTTTTAGATTAGCTTTATCTGATTCATTTTTTTAATCGTACAGTTTTTGTGAAAGAGTATTTTAACTATTGATCCTTTCAAAGCAATATATTTAGGATAAGCATGTGAAATTGTTAAATTAAACATTAAACATTTACTTTAATATGTTAATTAATTCAGTAAAATACTGTACACTTTCTAGTTTATTTTAAATTTGGTCATACATGATTTTAATTTTTTTTCGTGCGATTTGTAAATGGATAACCGACTAATTTGCACATTTTTTAAATGTAGATTTTATTACAAATATCACACATTAAGCACTGTTCAAAAAAAAACTACACACCGAAATTCTTAAATATATTCAAGTACAATATTTTAACTACGCAAAAATAAATATAACGTTTAATAATGTAAAGAGATGAATGTTACGAACAACGTACCAAAGAGGAATAAATGAATTGAAATTAAAGAATATAAGTAATGTTGTATAACTATATATACGTTTGTACATGTGTATATATATATATATACATCCGAGTGTACGTATGTTTATGTGTGTGTATATGTATGTTTTGGTACTAGGGTACGTATGTGTATCTACCTAGTGATAAAAGTTCAAAAAACCACGTTTACCATTTTTCGTACGGTCTGTCGCATTATTTTCCCGTAAAATTCACCTCTGTCGACAACCTGGTATCATTTTTACTTCTCACTGAAAAGTACATAAGATGGATATAAAAAACGAGCTCTCACATATAACAAACACCCACACATAATATTTTTTCATCTTATCTTTATATACTCGGTTCGGGCGTAAAGTCGTGCTGACACGTCCTACATCATGAGCGGCAATGCTAGTTAGTTTACTAGGCTACTTCATCCATTCTACCTTTACTACGAACATACGTTGCATTTGTACACACATAAAATGCCCAGTGTAATTAACGTTGCAATAAATAACGAAGTTTTCACTACAAAACCGCATAACGATTCTTTTCTCAGATATGCTTTTACCGTGTTACGAAACGAATTTTACAGATAATAGGAAAAGAGATTAGAACAATATGATTAGTGATATATATATATATATATATATATATATATATATAAATACATGTGTGTGTGTATATATATAGATATGTGTGTGTGAAATAATTTATAATTGATATTTTCTACACATTATTTTATAATTTTTTATTTTTTTATAATTTTTTAAATAATGTGACAAAATTCAATTAATATTTACATTTTTGCTTAAAATGATAATATGATTCGTTAACACTTACAGATTTTCTTTTCGATATTTAATGTTTATATATATATATATATGTGTGTGTGCGTAAAATAATTTATAATTGATATTTTCTATAGGTTATTTTATAATTTTTTAAATAATGTATAAAAATTCAAATAATATTTACATTTTTACTTAAAACTTATAATATGGTTCTTTAACACTTACAGATTTTCTTTTCGATATGTAATGTTTATACATACATATATATATATATATATATATATATATATATGTGTGTGTGTGTGTGTAAAATAATTTATAATTGATTTTTTCTACACATTATTTTAAAATTTTTTAACTAATTTGACAAAATTCAAATAATATTTACATTTTTGCTTAAAATGATAATATGGTTCTTTAACACTTACAGATTTTCTTTTCGATATATAATGTTTATATATATATATATATATATATGTGTGTGTGTGTGTGTGTGTAAAATAATTTATAATTGATATTTTCTACACATTATTTTATACTTTTTTTAAATAATGTACCAAAATTCAAATAATATTTAAATAAAAAATAATATTTAATACTACTTCTGCGAAGATAACAAGAGGTTAACTTCAATTTAAACCATCACCTCTTAAATTGTTACCTTTTGTTATTTAAATGAAATAAAAAAAAAGATTAAAAACACGAAATGTAAATTTCAATTGTGTTTAATTTTTTTTATTGCGTTTGTTAATTTTTATATAGCATGTTTACGAAACACTTCTATGAAGTTAAATATTATAAAGAAATTTAATTTGCATTTATTACATTTATACACAATGAGTGATATTTTGTTTAATAATAGTAATTGTAATCAATATTAAAATTATCTTCAATTTCTCAATAGAAATGAAATTTGAATTTATAAAATGCAGAAAAAAGAAGAACAATATTACATTACTAGGTATATAGCCCGTCGAAATTGAAGTAGAATATAAAGAAGTATAGAAAAAAAATCTGTTTATTGGTTTTTACAACCTAATATATTTAAATATAAAAATACTTATGAACGACATTTAATTAATTAAACTTGAAACTTATGAGCTGACAAAGCAAACATTTCTCGTCATTTTATCGTGCGTGACAGTGATGAGAAATGTGGGTTTATATATATATATATATATATATATATATATATATATAAATGTATTTACAAAATTATGAAGAGATGAAAATGAATAAAATATGCTTTAAACATATTATACCAACTGATCTTCTTGTTAAAAATAGTAACTTTTTCTATATATCTTTTAATACCTGTTCTAATAAAAAAGTACACGGGCACTAATGACCTTAGGTGTGAACTCACTTCTAAACCCCATAGAACCAATCGTTATAAAATTGCGTAATTTCATTATAAAGATTTTTTTTTTAAAAAACGAACAATTTTTACAAAAAGAGTTTGATAAGAAGACTACGTAAACTACTTGTCTAAAAGTTATTTAAATCGAATTACATGATGCAGTGGTTAAACTCTCGCATATCACTTGGTGGTTATACGGTTCGAGCTTCCTTGGCTTACAATCTTTAATGAGGGTTTTTGCGGTTTACTTAATCTCTTTAGATATACGTTTTCTATCTTTCGAAGAACACCCATAATAAATTATTTCCTGTTTTTTTCTTACAATTTTAACCTATATATAAATACTATTTTTATGTTCTAGTATATCTTAGAAAATATGGTTTGCGCATTTTATGTAAGTATTATATATATATATATACACACTTTTAATGTTACTCGTACTAAAACTTGATTATTACCTTCTATATCAACTACTTTATAACATAGATTGTTACTGACAAGGCAGACTTTTTCATCCTCGTTTCTAATATATTGCATTTAGTTTATTGGTTATTTTGTCGAGTTATTAATATGTCAGTGCGTTTATTTTTTCTTATTAATATTACCGTTTTGATATCTATTATTGAAATGAGTTTTTATCGTTTATTGTTTGGAGAAATTTGTTAGAATAAAAATAATAAAACATTTTATTTAAATTTAAATAATATTTTTTTGCAAATTTCAACAAACACATACACACACATATATATATATATATATATACAGAGAGAGAGAGAGAAAATTTTTCCAATGAGGACGCAATTTTCAATAGGTTATATTTCACAGATGTCAAACTGATAGCAGTATTTTTTTGACATTTGCTAAGTTTTCACATTACCATTTTTAGTTAGGCTTATATACAACAAAACAATGTAGTGAAGTAATACAATTATTTTATGAAAATGGTCATTCTATAAAAAATACATTTCATAAATTACGCGATATTAATTCTCGCCATACTCGTCCATCTACATCAACAGTTCTTCGATTAGTGAGTAAATTTGAAGAGACTGGATCGGTTTAAGATAAATAAACATCAACACGAGTTCATTGTTCTTGTGGAGTCATTGATCGTTACTTTCTTGATAATCAGTTTAGTAAAGCGATTACTGTGAATGGAGAAAGATATCGAAACATGATAACCACTTTTTGTGAGTAGAATTGGATGATATTGATCTGGAAGACATGTGGTCTCAGCAGGACGGTACAAAAAGTCATACAGCTGATGAAACAATTGATTTATTGAGGACGAAATTTCTTGGTCGCGTTATTTTTAAAAATGGAGACAATAATTGACCAGCAAGATCATGCGATTGAATACTGTTGGACTACTTTCTTTGTGATCATGTTAAAGGATAGGTGTGAGCCAATAATTCTAAAACAATTTCCGACCTAAAAGATAAAATTCGAAGAATAATTGCTAAGATAAAAATCCAGTTGTGTAGGATTGTTGTTGAAGATTTTGACAAAAAAATGGTTGCTTGTAACAAAGAACGCGGCGATCATTTCGACGATTTTTTTTCATTTATAAATGGTATTCCCCCGACTATTATTTACAATAAAGAAACTTGAATTTCAACGCAAATTCTGTATTTTATTTCAAATTAAAAAATGCGTCCTTATTGGAAAATCATGTATGTATAAGGTGTAAAAAAATCGGTACAATTAAATTGAATCAGTCGTAATTCTCTTTTAAATTAAAATATTTCCTCATCGTTTTAGGATTTTGAAGTGCCAAACTTAACATTTAAAAACGTTATATATATATATATATATATATTGGCCAGGTAGTTGGAATAATCTTAAAAAACAATAAGGAACACGATGGCGTCCGAACATATTATGCATTGCATAGTTTTCGTATTCCAGTTCCAGAAAAATGTTACTGAATCTTTGGAGAAGGTGTGACGTATGAAACATGAAAAAAATGCTAAAATATTGAAAAAAATCCAAAAATGCATTACGTTCACATCCAATCAAAGACTCTATCTTTTTTTCGACAAGGTATTCGTCAATTATCTGATAGATGGAGAAAAATTACATAAAATAATTAGGGATATTTTGAGGTTTAAAATGTATTTCGTTTTTATAATATTCATGTTCTATAAAAAAAGACATCGAATTGATTTGTACAATATATATATATATATATATATATATATATATATATATATATCGAGAGAGAAGGGAAGTAAGTGCAGAAAACTAAAATATTTTAAAATTTTATTTATACATGAATATTTGAAAATGTGTTGAATTTGAAAATTTGAAATATGAATAAAATGTTTGAGAAAATATGAATTTATAATAATCATTAGAAATTTATAATATTTTTTTTAAATAATTCACAAGTCTATTTATTCTTTCAATTTATAGTTTAGAAATTGAATATTGTATGAGAAAAAGTATTTACTAAAGCGTAGTGGTGAAAAGTTCAGAATTCAGTAGGTCATTAGTTCAGCAGTTCAGCACAATTCTCAACAGAAACATGAATGCGTTAAATTAGGAATTGAAAAATACGTTTAATAAAATAACAATGAATGAGACTCGGTGAATCCTTTAAATAGAATAATTTTATTCATTCGACTTTAAAGATTTTTTTCTGCTTCAAAGACGATAATGTGTGAATACTGGGGACGACATGCTCCGCCCAACTATTCACAAAGGCAGAGCAGTGGGAAACTTACGACCGTTGGGACGAATCTAGACTAGGGTGAAGATTTCACCTGTTATTTTTCTTATATGTGATTTTGTTTGCGAGGAATGTTCTTTTTTTAATGTTTTCTGCTTGGTTTTAGTACATGTTTTTACAACTTAGTAAATATTATAATTGTGTTTAATGTGCTTGTATAATTTTTATTACTAGTATTAAAAAGTCATAATGACAGACCATAAAGAACATAAAGAAAATACGTTTTAAATAATTTATTTGGGGGATTTTTTATAAAGTAGAAATTATTACTGTTTTATTAAAGAACAGTTTATTAATTCGCATTAAATTTTTTATACAAGTATTTTTAAAATATATACTACCATAATATTAATTTTAAATATTTTATATTTTTATATATACATTTATTCGTCACATTTTTTTTTTAATTAATCAACATGTAGATTATTAATTACGTGATTTATAACAAGACAGTTAAACTTTTATACAACAGTTAAATATTCGCGTGTACATATATATATATATATATATATATATATATATATATATATATATATATATGTATATAATAAAATTACATGCACTGAAAGTGTAAAATATGTTTTTAAATTTATAAGAAAATTGTACACAAACGACCATAAACTATAAAAATAAAAAATCGATATAAATAATGCGAAATCATTATATTTAGAGATAATAAAAACATATTTTAAAAAGTTATAATAGTAAAGAGTTTATGTTAAGAAAATAATATAATTGAAATGACTAGATTCGAAACAGTGAATCAATCAAGTAAGGAGTAAAAGAGCTATTAGGTAATAAAAAGTACGATTACGTTTTGATGCTAAAAATATTTGATTGATGTTCTATTCACGAAATTGATCGATAAAACGAACAAGCATAAGATAGGATAAAAAAGTTTACAAGAGTAACATGAAAAGAATGATGATGAAAGAAGTAGGTGAAAAGTGCAAGAACAGATTTTTATCATGTTATGGATTGACAAAAGCTATTATTGCAGATGAGTTTCATATATAACTGTAAGTGTTGTCTTTGTATGAGATATATATTAGGTTGGTAGGTAAATAATTGCGGTTTTCGTTTTCTGAATTCCGACCGTATTTTTTTTAATGAATTTGTCATTTCATCGTGTTTATATTAATATCATATTAAAGTGCATTTCCGGTCTGTATTTTTGTTCTATTGTCAATTTTACTGCAAATTGGGCTATTGGATTAAACATGGAAAAGAAGCAAATAAGAGCAATTTTTTGTATGAGTTGAAAACGGGTGGTAAAGTAGCAGAAACTGCTCATAAACTAAACGATGCTTTTGGTGTGAATACTGTTAAGGAACGTACAATAAAATTATGGTTCCAAATATTTTTTACTGAGAATGAGAGTTTTGAAGATGAAAAAGGTCGCAGGCGTTCTTCTTCAGTTCATGACGACCAACTGAAGGCGTTAGTAAAATCAGAACCACACACAGCATTTCGACAACTTGCACAAGAGTTAGGCGTTAGTCATCAGTTAGGTACAGTTCTGGACCACTTAAAACAACTAGGAAAATCATAAAAGCTTGACAAATTGATATCACTCGAACTCAACGAAAACTAATAATTTGCAATTATTTTTTACCAACTTTATATATATATATATATATATACAAATATGATATATAAATAATATATATATAAATACGATACCAATGTCATTTAAAAATTATTTATTTAAAAGTCTTTAAATATTCACTATTCCTCAGTGTTTCTTAAATATTTATATAAATCACTATTTCTATAAGATTACTTAAATTTTACGGATAGAGAATTTTTTATTCGGTTTTGAATACATACATACACTACATATGTAAATATATATATATATATATATATATATATATATATATATATTATTATTATCATATTGCTCTTAATTACGATTTTCAATACTTTCAAAAAAATTATAATAATACAACAACGTTTAAATTGTAGTAAAAATTTCTCTTTTTCTATAATCTCCTTCTTTTATAATCATGTAATGAAGAATTTAAGTATATGAACAAATCTGTTATTTTGTAGTAAGACATTTCAAGCATTATTTCATATGTAATTTAAGATTGACTTTGTTTTTGATTTTATATGGAATAGTTTATAATGTTTATCGACATTTTATCGTTATTTAACTAATTATGATAATTTAAATCTCTTATTTCTCACCAATCAGGTGATTTAATCCTTGATGATTATAATAAGTTCGTCATAATTTCATTTTTGTTACTTAACGATAATTTAAAATAAATATCGACTATAAAAAAGATAAAAATCAAAATATTTTTCCATATTATATATTAGTAATGATACTTGTTGCTAACGTATTAAAATTTATCACATATTTTATAAAGTTTGTTCCATCCTGTTATAATATTTTTATCGTTGATATGAATTCTTGATTTTTAAAAACAGGATTATTTCATCATAAACTTTTTTATCATATATATTAGTATGAAATATATTTTTACGCATATAAAATAAAATATTAAAATCATTTGAATATTTAATAGTTTATAGAAAAAAAATGTTTAGATAATTATATTTATTGAAAATGCATTATGAATACTTTATTATATATATATATATATATATATATATATATATGTAAGAAATGATTAATATTTGTGAAGATTATTTTGTAATACAAAACGAATGGAATAAATATTTCCCATTAATTATACGAATATTATAATCCATAGCTTATCCATTACGGCAACTATACATTTAAATCGAACATATTACGAACATGGCTGTTACATTTATCAAAATAATTTTACTAAAAGCATATTCTACCGATATTTTGTATAAAAATGTGCGTATAAATTATTCATATTTTTACAAATGTTTTACGGAAATGTAAAATGTGTACATGTTTGAAAAATATGAAAACGTTCCGAAAAAATGTAATAAAAAATTAAATTGCACTAAATTCAATGACAAATTGCCATTTAGTATTTTATTATTTTTGCTGATTGTCGAAAATGAGAATATGTACTGTTTGCGTGTGTAATCAAATATAAAGGTTGCAAGAAAAAAACTTTTTAAAGTAGTATGTTTTCATATACACACATACATTTATTTATATATATATATATATATATATATATATATATATATTTATATATATATATATATATAGTATATGTCTATAATCATGAACATACAGATATTCATTTATATTTATTTGAATATTTGTATATTTTATAAATTCTCCGAATTAGTATTTGTACGCATGAAATATGTTAATATATTTATATGTACTTTTTATCTTAATGGATTTTAATAATGGTTAATAAATAGAAAGTACTTTTTATAAATTTATATATATATATATATATATATATATATATATGCGCATACACACATTAGGAAGAATGAATGAATTATAAATAACAAAATGAAAGTAAATTCAAATTAAGGTGACACATTATTGAAAATGTATAAACTTATTTTTATTAGTTTATTATTATATTAGTTTAAATGATTGAGAATAGTAATTTTCTTTTACGAAATTGAAGAGAAGTAATTAATTACTATAAGAAATAAAACATTTATCTTTTTTCATTGACGATATTTAAATTAAAAAAAAATTGTTGTTAAAATGAAAGGTCATCATACTTGTCTATAGATGATTGAATTTTTCAATTTATTTGCTAATTATTTTGTTCGGTTGACTATGTGTAAGCCATAGTCATGTCATCCAAGTCATAGTCAAGAAAAAAAATTAAAATCTATTTTATCAAGCATAAATTTTAATTATCTATATTTATTGAAACGTACATTTTTTTTTCGCTGTTTATATATATATATATATAATATATGTAATGGATATATATATATATATATATATATATATATATATATATGTACAATATAAATATTTATAAATTTGTACATGAAAAAAAAATATTAAAATCTAAAAATCAAGACATTCTACCCAAGGGAAATATAAGTAGAAATCAGTAGTCAATTTCAATTATGCCTTTACAAAAAATACAAGTAGTTTTTAATTATTTATATACATGAGATGTATTGTTATTAAAATAATAAATTTAAGCATTATATTTCTTAGAAATAATAAAAAAATATTGAAATAATTTCAGTTAAGTTACATAGACGAAATTATTTTGAAATCTTTTTAATTTTTAAAAACGATACAGACAGATTTCAGATTCTGCATATTTGTAAAAATCAGACAACGAATACTTTTCCTTAAGTTCAAAGACATTTGTAAACGATGGTAATTACTAAATTGGATAATTGTTATAAAAAAGATAACAGGATTACTTTTAGATCTTATTACAAATATTTTTGAAGGTAATCTTATAAATCAATTATGTTTTATTCTTTGGATATACATTTTATTTTTTATTACACCTAATGTTTTTTTTAGCTCGTATTAAAGAGTTAATTCTTTTCACTATAAATAAATGAAGTGATTATAAAAAATATTTTTATAATTTTATAATTATGAAATACCCACTACGTTACATTTTGATGTACGATATTTTTATTATTTATTCCACGATGAATGTTCTGATACAAGAATAATATAACAAAATTGAATTTTTACTTGAGAGATGTAAATATTTTCGTTTATCTTTAATATGGAAATGTGACATACATTTGCAAAAAAAAACTTCTATATATAAATATATATATATATAAATATATTCGTATGTATGTATATAAGTATATAGGCAAGCATGAATGTTAACAAATAATATTGATTTTAATAACCATGAAAAATATGAATAGAACTTTTATTGTAGCAAATATTTTGAATACTATCCCAATCGACTATTAAATTAATTAAATGTTGTAAATTATTCAATTAATTGTACAAATTATGTTGTACCGAAATATTAATTCTATATTTCTATAATCGTTATTTTTATTTCATATAAGATACTAAACAAAAATAAATCAATAAAGTATTCATTTTTAAACAGTTGAAATAAATTAATATTATGTCCAAACATATGGTAATTGATACTATGTCGATAAAATCTATAAAATAATGACCTTTTTTAAAAAAAGAGTGATTTTATATATCTATCATAGACGTAAAAATGTACGTGAATTTACAAACAAAGTAGGTAAAGAAAACTTTGGTCTTTCAGTTTAGGTACAATGTTTTATTTTGAAGTGTATTGTTCCAATCATCTTTTCATAACTTGAAGATCACAAAACGTTGATATAAGAGAAAAATGGAAAATACAACATATTGTTAAATTCTCAAAGGCTATGTTATATTTTACAAGTACGGTCACGAAAGCTCTGAGAACAAAATATAAATATTTAATGCGGTACTGTTTGTTATGATTATATATATATATATATATATATATTGATATGTTTTTATATTTGAAGATAAAAAGAAAAAAAAACGCTCCTTAATTATGAAAAGGTTTGTTGAAAATACAAAAAATCCACTTATGAAAATAAAACATAACAGCAAAATATTTATAAGTTGATCTTTTTTTTATTTTAAAAATATATGATGATGAATTGATATCATTTTCGACAATGAAAAGAGATTTTATTCATGCCAATGTATCTGAATAAAAGAGTTAATTAGTTTCAATTACATTCGACATTATACATGGTAGCATTACCAACAAAAACTCACTCAGTTGTACAAATAAGATACACTACCGACAAATATATCAATTTATTAAAGGATAATGTAATAATGTCACTTAGTTATTTTATCATATCCACAGTTTATTAGTTATCATACCCCTTGTCTGGCAAACTTGATATCGCTTTGCCTAATACAACAGTTTGAGTAAATGTATCTTGGGTAAGATGTATTTGAGGACAAACCACATATATTCTATTAAATAATGCTGTGTGTTTCAAAATAGAAATTTATAAGCAGATCGTGCAAAATGGTAACATGAAATGCTCTCTGTTACTGAATGTTCAATACCACAATATGCCGTATGACATTAACATATATAATTTAGAAAAACTTTTAAATGAGGTAATTAAAACGGTTCTATTTCAATTTGTTATTAAATATCACCAATAATAATAAATAATAATCGAATGACAGGTTACGATTTTTATTCTGACTTTAAAATAGTTCATTGGAAGAATTTAATATAACTTAAAATGTTTTTATCACTGTTCTTATACTTTTTTTTATTAATTATAAGAATAGTTTTAATTTATCTCAAGAATATTTGTTATTCGTTAGTTATAAACTCTTTAAATAAATATAAACTATGTGTGCAACTCAATGTTCATTTCCTATTCTTGTATTTAAAGAAATATTTGTTCAGTAAAAAATATTTAGACAACAAAGAATTAAGACATGGATTCTGAATAGATTTACAATCATAAATTAGACTTTATTAATAAATAATTATGTTCTTGAATCTAAGTGAAACATGAAATTAAAACGTGACTACATTAATCAACGAAATATATATATCATATTTTCCCTTTTAATTTTGTTTCTTATTTAAGCAGATGATTTATTGTGTGGCATATATATATATATATATATATATATATATATATATATATATATGCAGACTTACAAATTTATCGATTGTAAATAAAAGTTATGTTATGTTATATTAATGATATGTTGTATTTTTATTCGATGGAATTTGTTTTTATCTTGCAAGGTATTTGAACTTATAGAATATTTTTATATAGTGAAAAGATTTTCATGACATATAAAATTGCACTTTTCTGTAAATAAATTTTATATAAACATGTATTTTTATAGAAAAAGTGTCTTTTATTACTTAAAATTATATAAAAAACAAATATAGTTTAATATTGTTTCATTACTTTGTTATATAAATATACAGTTTTCATTATTTCTTTAATTATTTTGTTATTTTTTTTTAGAAAAGTGCTTAGGTTTTTCATAAACAAAAATGAATTAGAAGTTAGATCTATTTTTAAAAATGTTTATGAAAATCATTTTTCCCTAGTGTATTCTATATATGAATATTAATAAACTGAAGATGTTATTTATACAATTTGGAAGAAATTTTAATTATTTTTAGTATAGACGTTGATAAATCTTTCAGATATAAATAAATCTAAGTAAACTTTTCAAAATTTAAATATGATAAATATTTTAACTTTTCTTCTTATTCTGGTATCATATACCGAGATTAAACCTCCTTAACTAAGACTGTTTATTATTTTGATGCGATGTATTTTATCATTCGGTATTTTACCAGAATTAACTAACATATAACATTGTGCCTCATCAGTCATGAGTCAACATGGCGGCAGTGTGCACAATCTCTCGTAATGTATCATTCTGGGTGGACGTAAGCAACTCAACGACCCGACCTCCTTGACATCCCTGTATACCGCACAACCCCGAAAACACCGACGAATATATGACCTATTTGGTATTTCTTTTAATCGTTGACGTTTTAACGGGGAGGCGTTGGCCCCAACAAAATAATAGTTCAGTTAATTTATCGCCTTAATGCTCCAGTTAGAAAAAAAATACAGAAATTTCATCAAAATATACACACAGGTTTTTACACATTTTTCAATTATGTGCGCAAATTTCGAATTTTATTCTTATTTTATGAAAGAAATTTAAAACGAAAGATGTCTCCAGTAAGTTTTAATATATATTTCTAATAATATTTTCATCTATGAGTTAATCAAATTTATATTCAGTAATAAATTAATGTAACGCAGTTATTTTATAATAAATGATATATAAAAACATGTTGTGCTAAATTTAATAAATTATATAGCCACTAGAATTTAAACGAAACTTATTCGTGCATTTTGAGTCGCATCGTTTAATTAAATACGATTTATGAGTTTTAATCGTTGTGATTTGTTGTTCATGAAGTAATATTTATTAGAAGATATTTCTGCTGTGAATTTATATGAGACAAAATATTCCAAATATGTTAAAATAAGCGTTTGATTCTAGTCAATGACATTAATAAGACGTTTAAAAATAGTCTGAACATTTTTGATAACTTATGGTTTTGTATGAAAATGAATTAATTTTTTAAAAATACATTTGCTGTTATTAAAATATTTATGATATTTTATTGTTCACATTATATTTTCTACAGGTTTCTTGAGTATAAATAATAAATGTTATTTTTTTATATAATATCATATTCAGGACTATGATTTTCAATTGAATTAATTATATTCAAAGAAAAAAAAATTTAATTAAATTTATTTTTTATTTTAATTTTTTATATATATTTTTTTAAATATTAAAATACTGTTTGTCATTGTTTTATTTTATTTTCCATTTAAAAAGATTTTTATTATTTTGAAACGAATCATTCTAATTTATTTAATTTTAATATATACTAATTAATTTTAATTTTTTAAATTTTAATTATAACATTCTTCTATGATATTTTATAAATATTAAAATTGAAAATACTATTATGTTAACAAAATCGTTTTAGCTATGACAATTATTTCATAAAGATCAAAAATGATAAAAAAATCTTTTTATTTGAATCGGAAATAAATTATCTGCGTTCACACAAATATTAAAACAAATTACTTGACACTTTTATATAATTTATGCAAAATTTTAATAAAACATTTGAAAAGAATACAATTTCATTGAGTTTTGAAAGTAAAATAAATAACTATTTACAGTTTTTCATGTCTTTTTTTGTAATTTAATTTAAATTATAAAGGATTAAAAGCGTGGACGTGATGTAGTGATATGACAATGCAATGATAATAAAGAAATGAGAGTGCTTGTCGCGTTGAATAATATTAAGAGTGGATCAACTGTAGAAGTAATTTTGAATTCAAAGAATATTTCAGTATGATATCCATTAAATAATGAAAAACAGATATATTGTTCTATTGTGTTCCTCTTTTATCATACACTTCATAGTAAAAATGAATACATACATACATATACGTATATACACACACACACATATATATATATATATACTTATATAAATAGAAATGTGTAATAAGACTTAAGTTTCTATTAAAATAGAAATGAAAATATTTTAAATATTTAACTATTTATAGAGTAAATTTTTGGAAGAGTAAATGTTCGAAAGAAATTTGTCCAAAACTGACTTTATCTTGCTAGATAAATCTTGATTAGTATTGATAAGAACCAATAAGATTGAAGCTAACCAGAATTGTCCAGGACTAAGCAGATATATACTAAAATGTGAAAAAGTATTGGTAAATCATACTTAAAATAATTTGTATTTTCGAACCATTTTTTTTTGAAAGAATTTCTCTTTCTAAGAAGTGTTCTTGATGAATTTTTGGTTACGAATATCAACACAACATTGGTTACCCTATTCTATTTATAGCTTTCTGGAGTTCTATACGCCTACATAATCTTTGAGTCTTGTAACATTTATTTTAATTTTGTGAAATTTCTCTAAAAATCTTTTCAGTGACTACAAACTACAATTTCATATAGGGAGCCCTTTTAAAAGATTTCAATCTCTTCATAACTCCAAATTTAATACATTAATACTTTGTACATTCTCATTGTATTTTTCAAGTTATTGAATTAGAATGTAACCAAAAATAAAGACATTGATAACAATTTGATATATATATATATATATATATATATATATATATATATATCTAAGTTTGAGTGTTTTTTGTTTGTTAGATTTTGTTAACAAATTGTACAAATTAAAATGTCACAAACATTTAGATATATGAATGTTGTATCTGAGATAAGAAGAAACGATAAGATGGGAACGTATAAATAAACAGTTGCTATACAGAATTATAAAACACTTTCTGAATACAACAGTTGTCGGTGGAAACCCGTTCGGGCAAAATGTAGTTTGTAAGAGAGACCTTTCTTTTTCAAGTGGTTCATCGGGCACGCACATGCTTTAACTTGGTCAAGGTTTTTAGTTTAAAACTCTATCCAACATTTTTTCAACGTGTTAGAATTTTCGCTAGTTCGTGTTTTCTTAAAATTTAAATTTAGTCATTAATTACAAACTTCGATAATTTGGAATAGTTATATATATATATATATATATATATATATACATGTATGTATGTATGTGTGTGTGTGTTTTACAATCATGTCTAAATACATTTAAATTTTATAATGAATTTTGTTTTCCATGTTAACTTTTGTATTAGTACTTAACTATAATTTAGTAAAGGAGTATTTTTGTAAACAATGTATATTTTTTATTAATATTTATCTTTTCTTTTACAGATCTCTCCATTGAATGAATAGTAAGTAACATTTATATTATATTAATTATTATATTGTACGATTTTAATTGGAACTTACAGTTTCATAAATAAATATATACTATTATTCGTTAAAAATATTTTTTATGTAAAAAATATATCAAGTTTACGATTACGAAGTAATTTTTGATTTGGTATCGTTTTGAACTGAAAAAAATGAATTGTTTCAAGAAAAAATAAAATAAAATGTAATAATTTTAATAAGTGATTATTTTTTATTAGGTTCTTTCTAAGGTAGTGTCGTCATACTTTGTAAAAATACATATTTTTTTTATATTAGCGAGGATGAAAGCATCTCTATGCAAATGCTGATAACTAATTATTAAAATTTTTAATTATCAATTATTGAAAATGTTTGATAAATATATTATAGGTTTACGATGGAGTAAAAAATTAATTACATTAATGAGCATTTTTCATTTGATTGTGAAGAGTATTTTAATCCATTCGAGTAATAAAAATAAATAAAAATGAGTCAAAGTAATATATAATTAAATAAAATTGACTTTTTTTAATTATATATATATATATATATATATATATATAATAACTATAAGTAAATTTAAAATATAAAATAAAATAAATAATAATTCATACATGTTTCAATAATTATGATATGAACTCCTTAATTAATTATATTTTATGTATATTATATATATATATATATATATATATATAATATTAATTTTCTGTCACATATAACACCCTATAAAATTATATGAAATACCGACCACATATTTTCAGTATATGTTGAATCGACATCACTTTTTGTTTGTTCGGTTTTGTTGACTTTGAAAGTTTTTTAATATAAAAAAGTTTTTTTTTTGTACACAAATAACATATTACAAATATAAGTTGACATTTATGTTGAAACAATTTTGTGAAGTGTAATTTTATTGAATATATATATAAAATATTTGACATACCCTCTTGATGAGAAATTAATTTCCTAAATTTATTCAATCATAACGTAGTGTATTGCTATTTATTTTAGACAAAAGCTTTTTATCGTTATATATATATACACTATATCTATATATATACTGTATATATATATGTAAATTTTGTTAAATATATCAAAAAATATAATTAAATAAAAAAAATCAGTTTCTTTTTAATAAAGGTTTTTATGTCATACGTTTATTTCCACAAATATTTTTTTAAATATTTTATTGGAATTTTTTTATAAGTTATTAACATCGGAAAATTCATTATATTTGAGATAATTACTTTTTTCAGTACAAATGCTTGAAGCTATTTTACACACACATACACATACACACACACACATATATATATATATATATATACATATATAAAATTTTATATATATATATTAAGAGAAAACGTGTCTCATAAACTTTAATTAATAAATGTATTTAAATAATTTTATTAATAAAATACATGTAAAAATATTCATGTGTACAGCACTACTAAAGTTGACCGTTTCAAAAATACACTTTAAAAAAACTATCATTAAAACTGTAGTCGAGATTAATTTTATGAAACGAGTGAAATATATTTTCATAATTTAATTACTGGATTTTTTTTAAAAAAAACCTTTTGTATTTCAAGATGTGAAAAAAGATTTGTCTGGAAAATTCTAACATAAGGAACTTTTTTGTAACTTCATTTAACTAATTGAGTTTCTTTTGAAGAATAAAGAAATCTAATTAAACTGTAATTATATATCTAGCACAGGACGTTACACCAATCTTATGTGGCGAATAAAATATTCTTGTGTCTATATTCTTCGTTGGACAAAGATAAACATATTAAAAAACAGAATGAATATTGAAATAGTATATGCGGTGTTTTATAATGAATTATGGGTACGATTTTCATATTCAGATATGTTTCTCAATTAATTATACAATGTTATTCAAAGAAAAACATTTCTTTATTCTTATTTTATTATCTCTGAAGCTTTTTTTGGCAATGTTTACGATGTCAACAAATCGAGTTATAACAACAAAAATGATGTTTAATAATGGATAAGTTGAAAAATGAGAATGTATTAACGATGAAATATTTTTAATTTATACTTAATGTCAAGGGAATTGTTTGGAAAGAAAATATTTGTTTGAATAAGAAATTTATCAAAAATATTCATTTATAATACTTTAAAAGAATATATATATATATATATATATTGATTTAGTGAAATGATTTTATTTTAGTTAATACAGAATTTTAATGTTTACCAACTTTTTTATTACAAAAATGAAGATTTAGATTTTAAAAAATTAAGCAATTTATAATAAATATTAGCAAAGATAATAATTTCAATTTTTCGAATATATTTTTTTATAAATTTTTAAGAAATATTGAAATAAGAAGACTGTTAGAATACTAAAATTTTCAAGAGTATATTTTTTATGTTTGAAATTTCGCAAATATGACAAACTAAGATTAAGAACTTTTATAACGATAATTATAACCAGTTTTAATTTAGAAGTGTTTTATTTACTGTTGACTTTATGAAGTATGGTAATTTTTTAGTAAGATAGAAAATAATATTTGTTGGTCTTTTATTTTACTGTATACAAACTAAAAATATATAGAAGCAATAACACTTTTTTCAATAATTACACTGGAAGGTTAATTATTTACTTGCATTTAAGTGATTGAAGTTTAATGAAATATTTAATAATTAGTGTGTCGTTTTATTTTAAGTAACTACTAATTGGCGAGTCAACGTTTTGACATTCGAATTAAAATAAATGAGGGTCATGGGTCTCTGCCTGATATTATTCATACAATGTGCGGAAGTAATCCAATTGAATTAAACTTTATGGAAACACACTAAGTGTAAAAGGATACATTACCGTTAAGAAATATTGTATTATTCTGCACGTAATTGTAAAACAAACGATCCGTAGATACACATATATTCACAGAACGCGTTCAAATGAAATTCGTCTCGTGTACAGTATTATTGTTTAATGACAACGTGCTGTAATCAAAATAAATTTAACGCCTCTGAAACGTATAACATTGTACGTGAATTTTTAATATTTCAGTGAGTATGCGATTTTTTTAGTGTAGCATTACTTTTGAAATACTCTACTCGATTTACAATCCTCAATAATCCGATTATATCGAATACAAATCTGGTATTAATTAAAAATTAATATGCAATTATAAATTTGGAATGTCAGATTTTGTAACATTGGGAGATTTGTGGCATGTTTATTCTATTCTACCAAATATAATGGTTTATTTGCACTGTGATTTGTTATAAATATTAATAGAAATTAATTTCCTGGATAAATTACTCGTATTAGTGTTATTGGATCGTACATTCACACAAAATTGCTTTTAACGAACACACACACACACACACATATATATATATATATACATATATATACAACTTGTCTTTTTTTATTATTTAGGTTTTAATTTTTAAAAATAATAAAATGAAATTAATATTATCATTAGAAATTTTAATATAAATATATATATATATACATATATATATATATATATATATATATATATATATATATATATAAAGGATAATTATATTGCTTTTTGCTATTGCTTCAAGTTTTAATCAAATAGAATAGAAATTAGCTGAAAGTTAAATAGCTCTTGGAACGTGTCAAAATGAATATTAATTTTATAGAACTTAACAAATAACATTCTTTGTTTTGACGAGATGTCATTTATAACTGAAACAATACACCTAATGGTGAAATTACAAACGGAATACTTAAACATGACCGCAAACACAATGATATTGTCGCAAAATCTGTGAACAAGTGGTGAGAATATTCTAACGTAGCTCGGTGGCATTTCAACCGCATTCTAGTGCTTTCAAAAGTTTCCACAAGATGCCGGAAACTGCGTAACATGTCTGCTTTCCGTCGAAACATGGGTGAGAACGCATACACGTGATGCTCGGGTCTCTCCTACTATAGCACATAATACAATATGCAAGTGTGTGTCGAATTTTGTGTAGCAGGTTTTGTCAATTTCTCACACTTTCGCGTGAAATGGCACATAACGCGTTTTGCACTAGACAAATTTGAACATCTGTTGCTCGCCTTCTTGCTCGCAATACTTCGTTTAGCTTTCACGTCAATTCAATATAGAAAAAAAACGAGAAAATTTCTCGGAGGGTGAATTTCCTTATGCATCTCGGAATTGTTCATAACATCAAGTTCTCTGTACATAGAATGTTTCTCATTTTCTTTCATGTTTTATGCAGTAAACGTTGAGATTTCTAACTGAAGTTTTTAAGAATAACAGATATATTTTTTTTACATTGTGAACTTGTCTTAACATTATTATCTTATATAATGTGTTCAAATAAATTTAATATATATATATATATATATATATATATATATATGCATGTGTGTGTGAGTGGGTGGGTATATATATATATATGTATATATATTCTTTAGTATTTGATAATCTATTATTAAGTAAATGACATCGTTACTTTTCCCATTCTGAAAGATGTAATTTATATATTTTTCGCACATTTCATAATACATTATTTTTATATTTATACCCATATTCATTGGTACATTTTAGGTCTGTTTTTAAACTCTTGATTCTCAATTAATAAGTTCTTCAAACAATATAATATCTTCTCTTTTTGTCAGTTATCCAATCTATTTCCATTTCAAATTTATTTCTCTTGTTACATTTATAAATTATGTTTGTTGTATATCTATTCTATTTTTTTTTTGCCACGATCTTCTTCATCTTCAAGGCTTTCGTCCTCAGTACGCTGAAGAGTACCTACACGAAAAGCATCGTCTAGTTTACAAGAAATTTCTGCTACTTTACTATCCGTTTTGAACTTATACAAAAAATGTCTCCTTTTGCTTTTTTTTCGTTTTTAGTTCAATAGTACAATTTGAAGCAAAATTAATGCTAAAACCAAAATTGATGTTACGAAAAGGCAGACCAAAAAATGTACTTTAAAATGATATTAACATGAACAGGATAAAATTACACTTTCATTGAAAAAAATTAAGGTTAGAATTCAGAAAACAAAAACCGCTAATATTTTCCTACCAACCTAATATATACACATATGAGTATAAAATATTACATTCTAAGTTTGTTGATGAAAACTTCGTAATTTAATCGTCTTAATATAATAAATAAATGAAAAGAAATTTTATTCAAATATAAAATAATCGTCTATGTTTATTTTTTTTATGGTAAATACAAAGGAATAAGAAACAAATCAGATTGTCGAAACAAAAATTAATTTCTTAAGACCATTTCATAATTATTTCAAAAACAATTGTTAAAAACGGGGTTGAAATGAGAACTAATAAAGAATTAAAATATATTCTTCTGATTATTTTCTTTCTAAATAATAATTCAAGACTTGTTAGTTAAATTTTACAAAAAAATGTTCTTATTTGCTTCTTTTCTATCTTTAATTCAATATTCCAATTTGAAACAAAATAATAAAACCAAATTCGATTTTACCAAAATGCACTTTAAAATGATATTAACATGAATAATATGAAGTGGCATTTTCATTAAAAAATATTAAGGCTAGAATTCATATAATAAAACCTCAATTATTTTCCTACCTAGTTAGTTAAATTTTCACGAACTAAAACTGTTCTTCTAGAATATTTTGTTTCTTGTTTTACATCGTCATTAAATAATTATACGTTTAAAGCAAGTATGGATAACCTTTTTGCCACTTCTGGCCGGATAGAGTTTTCTAAAATTAGCAAGCCGAGCCTTATTTATAATTAAAGATTGGAAACTGTTTAATTATAAAATGTAACTATTTTTATTCTTATTTTCCGTGTACGTTAAGAAATATTTAATTTTGTAAACAAATAGTTAATGAGTGTTTTTGTAAAAACATTTAATACTTTTTGTATTTTTATAATATTCCATTTTTAATTATAAATTCCCAATGATAAATATTGACATTCTCTGAAACATTGAATTGAAAATATTAAAATTACCTACATAAATTCAATATTCGAGTGAAAATTTATTTAATTATATTTTTTTAAAAAAACGTTAAAAATCATGACTAAAAAGTTAATGTAAAACATTCAACGGTAATTAAATAATAACCATCGGAGAAATGGAATGTAGGTGTATTTATTTATTTTATAAATGATTCCGTAAATGATACGCAAACAATACTCGTTTAGAATAAAAATTAAAAACAACAAACTGTATTGAAATAAAACAGTGGATAAATCAGCGCATATTCGACAAACAGAATCGAATAGAGACGTTCGACATGAAAAACGCAGCCTTTTGATCCTCCAACTACGTTCGCGGTGGCCCCGCCGTGACCGAGAGAATCATTGCTGCGCATTTATCATTCTACCTTTCGACGGCCTTCATTACAAGATAATGTTAGTACACGCGGTGGGTCGAACATGCCAATAACAATGGTTGTTGGCCGGGTTGGACGTTGATCATGTCGTCTCCGACACGACGCTCTGCTCCTTACGACGTTGGTGGGCAGCGGTGACGTTGGGAGTTGATGCTGGGGGGTAAAGGCAAGCGGCGACGACAGCGGAACCAGCAGCGATGAGTCATGGTTTTATCGTCGCGATGCCAACACCGCAAAAACACCAGCTGCTGACCTCTTGTCCTCTTGACGATTTTACGTTTTTGTCCATTGCTGTTCGTCCGACTAAACCAGTGTTTGTATGTGTGCACGCTTATGTATCTGTGTCTCTTTTTCATTCGTTACTTTATTTTTTTTAGACTTTCCCTTTGTGATTGATATTTGAAAAAAATGTTTCGGTTTTTTGTTCGACTGTGGTTAAACGCGCTGCGGTTTTAGACAGTTACAACTTTATATATATAAACGAGGAATGCTCAGAAAGTAAAAGGTTTTCAATGTTTTTAATACAAAAATGGACATTTGTTTTTGTAACGAGCTCCCGTATGTTTCAGAACACTCTTTTACTGATTCATTGTAGTCTACTATGAAAATAAAAACTATATTCGGATGAAAATAAATGTTAAATGTTGTTCTTTTATAAGAAACATCTTTTTTATTAAGTTTTATATTAATTACATATTTCATATGATGTTTTCTGCTATAATCAATTAATTATGGATATATATATATATATATATATATACTAGGGGGCTTCACCCCCTGCTCGCTTTGCTCATAGAACCCCGCGCTCGCTGCACTTACCCCTCTTCTCAATTATAAACTAGTAAATGCAACCGAATTAAATATTAAACATATTTTTATAATTCATTATGTCAATATAATTATTATCAGATATATAGCAACGTAATTGTTTATATATATATGTGTGTATGTGTGTGTTAGTATGTCTATACAAACATGACAGCAGATTATTTTTTGCAACCTTTTAGTTTTTTTGTGGCTAAATACTATTATATATATATATATATATATATATATATATATACATATATATATATATATATATATATCCATAACATCCGTTCCGTTTCTTAACAATATTTTTTTATCTCAACAAATCTATTTGCAGATTTCTATCCTATATTCTTTATATGGATTATTCAAAGTTATGATACTTCAACCATTTGAAAAGGATCAAATCTATTATTTTTTTGTAAAAGTTAAAATTTGTTATCTAAACTTGTGTTTTCAATTCATTTTCTCAATGATATTTTTTTTTCTATCGCTTAGTATAGTAATGTGTATTGAAGTTTTCTTTTTTTTAATGAAAAAATGTTTATTGATCATTTTGAAATTATATTTCAACTTAAAATAATTAATTATTCAATTTCAAAATAATTGTCTAGAAAAAAGTTACTGAATTAATCGTACATTATATTATTTTCAATTTTTGGTATTGAAATAACACTTTAATATTAAAAATAGACTAGTAAGATCAGTTTTTTAATGCAAAAAAGTTTTGTTTATTATAATATATAAGAAATGGAAGCAGTGCTAAGAAAAATAATTTTATATTAAATATTGTAAAATGTTTTTACTGGCAATAATTATTTGGGTCCATCATTTTACTATTTTTTTTTAAAAAACATATACAGATAAAGTATAAAAATGAGATCGTTATATTATTTGAATCTAACTGGAGGGTATATCTTTCTTATTTGTCTTAATAGAACCAAGAAAAACAGAGCTGCTTAAAAATTAATTATCATTTTTATGTTATATTACATAAAAAAACATTGTCAGACGCAATAATGTAAGAAAAAGTAATCAAATACATTAATAAAAACAACACGAATTCAAATAATATTAATTCAAAAATTATTTACAATGCATATAATACCTAAACCGTAGAATCATGTTATGAATGCATATTTAGTATATGGTTTACATGTCTGCTTGTCTCACAATATGTTATAATCCCTTACAACGCATTTTGATTTTCTACTACAATATTATTTAAGTTCATCTGCCGTATGAACCTTCCTCTCTACTATAGTATATAGTTTCGATGACATGAGTATGAAGCACCTGTTGTTAATGCGATGAGTAACTTTGAATTGATCCCTGTTTGATGTTCTATTGAACAATCGGATTCAAAAGTTTGATTCTTGTTCTTATACAGTTTGCAAGATCATAATAAAGCAATCTGTCTATATATATATATATATATATATATATATATATATATATATATATATATAAATGCGTGGGTATGAATAGTTATATTAAAATTGAAGTTTGGAAACATTTCATTGTAACTTTTTCAAATATTAGTTTAAATTAATTCTGTCTGAAAACAAGTTTTTCCATAACTTTTTTTATTAAAATAATATAAAAACGAATATATATATATATATATATATATATAATTTGAGATATAATTTGTATTTAAAATGACGAAACTTAAATAGAACAAAGTTTTTTAATCGAAAGTAATTCGAAAATTGGAAAAATTTGAATACTTTTTTATATTTTCATTTTAGTATTCGAATATTACAAACTTCTTAATATATATATATATATATATATATATATATATATATATATATGTGTGTGTGTATATATATATATAATACAATTATAAAATGGTATTCTGTATATGATAAAAATAGTAATAGAAGATTTCTGCCAACATAAAAAAGATTTTATGATTTCAAAATGTATGTTTATATGATATGAAAATATATTCTGTTTTATAAATATCTTTGTATAAAAGATAAAAATCTAGTCTATACACAAAAAAATTAAAATAATACACACAGTAAAAATTGTTAATTATTGCTATTTCATAAAATAGAATTCCGGTAAAATTAATATTAATTCTTTCTGTTATAAACTAAATGAATACATACATACATACATATATATATATATATATATATATATATATATATATATATATATATATATATATTTTTATATGTATATGTATATATATGTTTATATTTGTATATATATATATATATATATTTATATATATATATATTTATATATATATATATATATATATATATATATTTATATATATATATATATATATATATATATATATATATATATATTTGTTATTAATACTTGGTTTAGCGAGTCTGCAAAAGACGTATCGATGGCTGCAATGACATTTTCTTTCGACGAGAAGTCTCACTGAGCCAAATTTTCAAATTTGAAAAAATGAAAAAGTCGCACGGAGCCAAGTTCGGAAAATATTGTGGATGAGGAATCAATTCGAAGCCTAATTTGTGCAATTTTCCATTGTGACTGTCGATTTGTGTAACGGCGCGTTGTTCTGGTGAAAGGGAGCTTTTTCGTGCGTCAATCTTGGTCGTTTTTGTTGCAGTTCTTCTTTTAAATGGTCCAATAATATTGCATTATAGGCTCCTGTTATCGTCTTTTCCTCCGTTAAGAAGTCGATCAGGATGATTCCTTGGAAATCTCAAAAAACAATAACCATCACCTCCTCAGCCCACAAAACGGTCTTCGCCTTTTTTGGCGCACTTTCACTAGTTGTTTTCCACCGCTTTGACTACTGCTTTGACTCAGGTGTGTAGATGTGGATCTGTGTTTCATACACGACGACGAATCGACGCAAAAAGGCCTGCTCGGTTTTTTCTATTTTTGCGGCAACTGCTACAATGCTCGCTTCAAAAATCTGTAGAACTTTAACAATGAGTCTCTTCTGGTTGAAATTTCGCCTATGCTAATTTAAAAAGTAACACCTGATAGTCGTTATGTTACCAAATGAATGATAACGCCATATTATAGAAATTTACCAAACTTATCAAATGACCCACATATATATATATATATATATATATATATATATATAATACAATTATTATAAATCGTTATTGAATAATATATAAGAAAAATATATAATTCAATTGTTTCAGCAAATCAATTTGTTCACTTTTATTCTGGAACATAATAATCAATCTATATAAAGTTTAAAATTCATTCAATAGTAAATGAAGGATTAAAATATATTTTTTAAAAATTTTTACTTGAGAAAATAATTATCAAAGTAATAATGTTAATCTATTGGATGCTCTATGTTCTCATTGTGTGTAGTTTAACAAAACGAACATAATTATAATTGTTGTTTCAATTCAATAATTTTATATAATTTTTTTATTCTTTGTACTTCATTTAGTTATGACTACTTATTGTTTAATACTATTAAATTTATTTTTTTACATACCGTTTTTTATTTAATTGTACATTATTCGTTTTTTTCGATAATTTATCGAATAATTTTATTTATTTATTTTTTTAATTAATTTAAGTGAGTATTTGTCTACTTCTCTATTTTATTTAGACCAAATATAGAGATATTTTATAGGTATATTAGATGTAGATATTTCATAGATATTAAATTGATCGTGTGAACCACAAGTATGTGAATTTGTTTACAAACATCCATTAGAAATACAATAGCTTGTAAAATATATAACTTGCAGAACCAATGAAAGATTGATGAAGGCCTCTTTAGTGTGATGAATATACGTAGAAGGACGTACATAATAAAATCATACCAAAATGCTTGCCTCTGTCATGTTTATAGCCAACTACTATCGACATTGTTGTCGTGTTGATCCTCCGAGGGCCATCTGGCGTCTTATATGATTGATTTGGAGATGTCGAGTCACGTTCAGTTTTCACATCCGGATTAATTTGTTCACATTTTTCTCATTTATCAATTTCATTAGGTTTTCGTGCAGCTTTGGAATTATTATATTTTTTTTTCCGTACTGATTGATTCGATATCGATACAATATCTGATTTTTATTAATTAGAAGTCCGTTATAATTAATAGAAGCGATCGAACGTCTATTCACTTTATATAAAAATCGTGATAGAGTAATCGATTTTCTTTATATATTTGAACTCATTAAATAATAATAATTTGTATAGTTCATTATAGCAAATTAATGCTTTCCAAATGTATTTATAAGCAGAAATAAGCTGCTAAATATTTCCTTAATGGAAAATCACTGTACGCAAACAAGTTTATTATACAATGTGAATTGTATTTTTTGCTTACATCCGTTGTTAATAAAAAATTAATATTTTATACGCATATACGTGTATATGTATATATATATATATATATATATATATATATATATATATATATAGCAATATGGGAAAGGTTTTTAATAACAGGATTCATTTTTGTTTATAATGATGTTTTTGTTTATAGTATGGTTGATATATATATATATATATATATATATATATATATATATATATGTAAACAGAGAGGGAGAAAGAGAGAGGCAGATATTGACATGAGTTCTTTATTATTAAAATAGCTATAAATTGTTCTACATATAATGATAATTTCATGGTAGATGTTTATTCGTAAAATATTTAAGCATATATTTTACAGAAGTATATATCGTCGCACTTTTCTGAAAGGTGTTATTTTTTTAAAAAAATATGCTTAGTTTCTCTAATTAATTTCAAAAAATAAAAGGTTTATTTTTAAATTATTTCGACCGCTATATTTCTGAAATATTTTGATAATAAATAAAAATATTAGGATTTAAAATTTTAATTTATTCTGGAATTTATTATATAATATATTTAAATAAATGCTCGTATGGTAAGGTCATTTAATTTTAAGAATTCATAAAAAATGTAAACACCTTAATCCAAACCTGTCTAGAATACTTATATACTATGAAAAACTTATCTCTATTTTTATGATCTCTTTCACTTTTAAGATTTAAATTGTTTATTTACCAAGATTAATATCAGGTAAAGCATAATCTGTAGAAACATAATATAATCCAATTGTTTCGATAATCTTTCAAAATCGAAATAGATGTTTCGAAAATAGCTTCATATACTCTAATAAACACATGTTTTGAGAAAAATCAAAAATCTTGCAAAAAATCAATCAGAATTACGATAAGTGTCTCTGTCTATCTATCCATCTATATATATATATACCAAAAACATAAAGTTGTACTAATAATTTATCTACAAATTCACATTAATGTATTTTTTCTCAGCCATGAAAATTATATCAAATATATACAGCTTGTTTTCATAATGTAATTATAAATTCGTCTAATCAGCACTTTTATATTTTCATTGATTTTCTTATTTAAAGTATTAATTGATTTACTGTTTCCTGTAAAACATCCCATGTAGCTGCTGAATTCAACCGGTATTATTAATTATTCAGCTGTTTACTCAAACCGATGAACTCCTTTATCTACGACTGCAATCAACACTAATAATTTATTGAAAGTTGTTACCATCTCCTGTAGACTAATTTAAATTATATATATATATATATATATATATATATATATATATATATTATATACGATTACTTCAAACTTAAATTGAATATCAAAATATAATGAGTGTAATTTAGAAACATATTCCTTATCTGACAATTCTTTTCTTGTTACTTTTTTAGATTTCGGAATTTTTTCATTGATTTCATCCATTTATCCTTAAAATTTATGTCCTGTGCTCAAAAATGAATGTAAATATATAAAGACGCAATAAACATTGAAGAAAAATAAAACATTAGGATAATAATGTCAAGAAATGAAAGATAAATCAGTTTTGGAGTAACTAATAAATAATATATACTTTCACAATTCTTTTCATTATTAAATTATCCGTCTAAAGTATTCCAAATACTATTTTTTTCTTCGATACTATTATCGTTAGCTATAAAATTTCCGTAGCCGACACATTTTGTCACGCCATGTTTCGGTTTTATCGTCTATTCTACATCGGTTAGTAACTACGCAAGCTGCTGTCAAATACAACGAATTTAAACACATGTTGTTGTGTTTTATGTATCGAATTTGTTGTAGTTCAATTCACAACTGATGTAAATGTTCATCTTTTTATCTACACAAGATGAGAATCATTTTTTATAAATTTAAGTAATGTTTACTCTTCCAGAAAGTAATAATAAAAATGATTGACGGTTTGATGGATTATTGATACGGTACATTATTCATTTTTTTTTCAATAAAAGTTATTAATCTGATTTTTTACAGAAATATCAATTTGAATTATTGTATTATATAACCGATTAGAATATATTAATAAGAATATTTATTGATACATTAGTATGATTCATTTTTGATATATACGAACCTTAGTCAAATTAGATATTTTGTATTTTTTTCAATTAAAAAAATTAAATAGTAGTACCTTTCAAACGTTTATATTATTTTTTATAATTGAATAATATTTACATTGTAACTAATAGTCCTTTCTCAACTTAACAAATATTTTTATTTGAATATTTTTGTGAAAAATATAATCGATTAAAAAAATCTATTTATTAAATAAAAAAGCAGATACAAAAAATAAGTTAATTAATTATTAACTATATATGTATATATATATATATATATATTTATATATAAATTCTGTATTTTCCATGATGATATATAATTAATATAGATATAGATATATAATTGATATAGATAATAGTAGCTTATGAATTCAAAAAAATTAACTAACAATTGTTTTTATTTTTACAATTTGAAAGTTAGACAGGTTAAAATGAAATTAATTTTCTTATAAAGTTTTAATTTGTTCAAACTAGATAAATTATTAATATTAATAAAATACCGCAATATATATATATATATTCCTGCTTCAGTTTAAAAAAACATTTTATCAAAATACATAAATAACATAAGTTCGTGCTTTTAGAACAATCCTTAATTACGCTTCTAAATATTTAACGATAATAACCTGCAATTTGGAGAAAACGAATCTACTCACACGTTTTAATTTATGATCATTTATCATAGCGTACGTATCTGTAAACAAAAATACAAAATAGGCTATAATTACACATATAATTATTAAAAGCATTATGTACCATGATAAATTAATATTGATAGAAACTATTAACTCAACTTAATATTAAGTTTTATAATACAATATGTATTTTTTATAGTTAATTACTAAAAAATATATACTAACTTATTTTATTCAATTTTATAAAAAAATAAGTGATATGGATTTAAAATAAAGTATGTCAGTGAACAGTTGTATATTATTATTATTAAAAAGTCGTCGACAGCGCATTTCAATCTCGTCCTCTTTCTAATTTTCACGCCTCTTAAACACGCACATCCGAAATGTTCGCCCCTATACTTTAATTCTCTTGAGACACATTTAGCTGAGCCGACTGAGGTAATATGTTATCGAAAACGCAATATTCCATTCGATGCGTCAAATATATCTGAAAAATAGGGGTGTTAGTATAAAAAATAGAATCTATGTGATATATTTATTTTCTTATTAATTATTTATATAAATTCTGATTAAATTTTTTTATATACTGTATTAACTATTGTTTCTCAATATATTTTTTCTTTTAATGTTTATAAATTGGAATGTACATAATAATAACTTTTTTAAATACAAAAACTATCTAATTTTATTTAAGAATTTATTATAAGACAAAGAAAATTTATCACATAAAGAGATTATTTGTACAAAGATTACAGTGCAGATAATTTTGTAACTAGTTCTAATAACTCAGTGTTAGTAAAGTTTTGAGTTTTAATACCTTTAAAGACACAGTATTTTATTTAATTCATAGTTTACTACTTCGTATTCACTACACAGTAATTTAAAAGACGAAAAAGGTTTTGTACAAAGCAATAACATTTAACTTCATATATTAAGCATTTATTTTTAAGAGATATAATATTAATATGTCTTTTAAACTACACACACAATACTTTTTTTAATTATAGACTCATATATTGCACATGGTTTATTAGAGTTCAGAAATTTTGAACTTTTCGATTTTTTCATGCTTCAATAATTATTTAGAAAAATAAAAATATGAAACAGAAATTTAATTTTTCTGTACTTGTTATAAAATTAATTTTTCGTATTTTACTTCAGTGTCCTAATATAACTGAACGATTTCAATAATCAAAAAATATAAAAATATGTCTTTTAAGATACATAAAACTATTTATAAAGAATTAATATATAAAAATTTTTTTTCAATCAGTTTTATGGAAAAAAATAAACCAAATATGATTCATTTAATAAAAAAATATTTAAGACGATAAGAACACTAAAATCACTCTTAATTAGAAGACAACAGCGTTCTAATAAGATAATAATAATAAAAACATTAAATAAAATCAACATTCAAAAATGTGTTTCATTAATACTTGCCAATTCTTCTACGTTACCATGTAATCAAACCAAAGCTTAGATTGGAAATTAAATCAATTAATTTTATTTGTAGTTTTGGAATTTCAATTAAAACCTATTCCGTATTTTTTATGATTGGAACTGACCAATACGTACAATTTAATTAAAAAACACATTTATATTTTATTTTGAGTAGATTTGTTTTATGATTTTTTTTTTAAATAATAAAAAATAGTTATTTATCAAAAACATAAAAGTTTAATGTTTTATCAATTTTTATAATCAACAATTTATATATATATATATTGGTTTTTTACTCGTGCATTTTAAGCTAGAATCAAACTCAACTTTTTTTTATATTTAATGTGGATAAAGATTTTTTCTTTGAATTTGTTTAAAAAAATAACAATTACTATCCCGAGAAACTGTCATGCACTAAAAAGATCGTCAAAATTATCGTAACGTTTTGAAATATATGTAAAATAATTATTTTGATGGAATATATATATATATATATATATATATATATATATTATATATATATATATATATATATATATATATATATGTTTATAACTCTGGTACTAATGACCTCAGTTGTTAAAGCGCCTTAAAACCCCAATAACCAACCAACCCTATATATCTTTATATTAGTGTATGTCTATATTTTTAATAACTAGGTCTTGACAAATCACTGTTAGATAAATATCTTTTTGAAATAATTTCGATTTGGGTAAACTATTGATTTTTTTATATATTTTTATACATCTGAAATATATATATATATATGTGCGTTTGTGTAATATAGAATGAATTTATTAGTATTAATTTAAAAAAATGAACCACAATCAAAATATAAAAAAATCAATGAAAAAATAGTCATCAGAAATATCCAAACTGAATACCTGACAAAAACATTTCATTCAATATTATAAATTACAGATGAAAATACTGTTCACATTCCTGAACAAATATAATCTATAAAGTTGAAATTGATTTAATAAAAATTCGTTGTTCAATATTTAAGTTTCAGATAAAGTTAATTTAACAAATGATTTCCTCAGATAATCAAGATTGTTATGAAAACAAGCTTTCGAACTTTGAAACGTATTACCAGTTTCCAGAACAAGATTAACAGAAAATTAATAAGATGTGTATGATTCATCTCGTTATATATATATATATATATATATATATATATATATATATATATATGTTACGTTTTATAAGAAAATATGTTTTATTTTTAATTTTACGTTTACATCCCTAATATTTGACTATTAAGCTGCAAATGGTATTAACACACATTTATATAAAATATCTAGTTTTTATATTGTCATTTATTAATTTTAGTTCTATTAAAAAAGAGATTTGATGTCACTTTTTAAATGTAGTAAAATGTTTTTATTAATAAAATTCATTAATGAGTTAAATTTTAAATTATTAAAATAAATTAACTTTTCAAGTATTGGCCAACATTTTAAAATCAATGATTGGATAATTGTAGATGGAGATTAATGTTTTATAAAAAAAATAACCGTTACGTCGCTTTATGTATAGAGTGATTCAATTTTTACACGAAAGTATTAAAAAAAAACGTAAAATTTAAAAAAAACATGTTATACCCTATTTATTTTTATAGTTCAATTGTATTTTAATATTTAATTGTTTTAAAATACTAAATAAAAAATAACATTACTTTTTTAAACTCTGTGCCACGTTTTAATATTTTACTTCCATGTGGCAACCTAAATTGAATCACTCTATATTTTGAAGAGAAAAAATAATTAATGGCAGATGTTCGTAATAAAAATACATTTTCTATTGAACAGTAATTTCCCCAATTATTTGAATGAAATATTTTAATAATAAATAATAATATTTTTTAGTCATCTTTTAATAAATTGTGATTTTTTTTATAAATTTCAAACTGGAAATTTATAAAATTGTCTACTTATTATTTTTGTTATCTTAGTAATTTATTTATATTTTATTTTAATAATTTAATTAAACATAGAATGAATAATTTAAATGTTTTTAGTTTAACTTTAGCACAATATTTTAGAATAAAAACTCTTAAAAATAGATTATCTCTGTGCATAGATAAAATTATATACATATATATATATATATATATATATATATATATATATATATATATATATATATATATATATATGACACAACATTTGGATTTTTTTTGATGAAATGTAAAAAATTTGAAAAGCACTTAATAAATAGTTATATCTAAAAGATTAAAAAGCACAGGACGATTCGTTATAAAAATGAAGATTTTTCCTTATTCAACATTTAATCGGGTATCATCTGGCGATATATACCGACTAGAAAATATCACCTTACTCACGGGATTCAAACGAGCAGTATTAAGAACTAAGTTACTGAAATTCAGTTCTCAGTGCTAGCCATATATTTATTAAGGTATATATATATATATATATATATATATGTATATATATATATATATATATATATGTATATTGTATATATAGTGGTGGAAACTATTTAATATTTTATATGTAGAATGGAAAAGTATTTTTCAGCAAGAGTTCTGTTTTTACGGAAAAAACACACATGAGCAAAGCAAGTATTACTTTTATGTACGTTTATAAATTTTCATATATTTATTATTTACATGTATGGCAGATCATTTTCTGTATTTTTTCTCTCCGTCTACATACAAAATCATATATATATATATATATACACCAAAACTCTATAATCTTGAAATATAGTTGTTTGAAATTATGGCTCATGAAAATTTTCTAATAACATGAAAAATATTTTCAATTATTCTTAATCAACAAAGACTTCCGTTTTTGAATTTTACAATATTGAGGCTAATAGTCTTAAAATTAAATAATCTGTTAATCTCTAGATTTATATGTTATCTTTTTTATAGTCATTCTTCTTGAATGTTTTTATCGATTTAATTTTATTTAATTAAGGGATAATTACGATAATTACATGATTTTATTCAAATATTTCACTTAGAATATAAAAATGTTTATAAAATTTTGTTAATAAATTAATTTTGTATTTATACAGTAAATTTTAAATGATATTTCATGGTTAATATTTGGACAGTAATTAAAAATTATTGCCAGAAGGATTTACAAAATTTAAATGAACCTATCTTTTATGCAAATTTACCATATATAAATATATATATATATACATATATATATATATATATATATATATATATACACACATATACAAATTTGTCATATGAAAATCTATTCTTCTATCAAAGTAAAAGTTGCAATTTATGTATCAATCAATATCCAAATTACAAAAAAATTATTGTGTAATTTGCATTTATATTTCGTACAAATCAGATAGTGTAAAGTAAATAAATTCTTAATTTTAACAAAATTATTTTAGAAAAAACATTGATTGTTAATAAACTACCTTCATATTTTATATTCTTTAATTTGTGTTTAGAGATGTCTTTTTAAATATAAAACTTCTATGAATTACTCTTTTCTTTCAAAAAATATAATTAACAGCGCTCATATTGAAAAAAGTGCACAATATGAAATTGTTTTCTAAATTACATTAATTAGTTCATATATACTTAAATAAAGATATCTTTTTTTCTTATTTCTCAAAAATCTGTAAAAAAAAATATTTAATAATTAGTTGTAAATTAAAAAATTAGATTTAAATTTCATAGCTGTCTCTCTCTCTCTCTCTCTCTCTCTCTATATATATATATATATATATATATATATGCTAAAATGTTTTTTTTTAAATTATTAATCAGATATTTGCAAAATCGTTCAATTAAAAAGGTCATCTAAATTCAGAGCTCTCCGTAAGGTTCACTTGAATGAATGACCATTTTTGTACAGTTAATAATAAAAATCAACATATTTGTGGTCAATAGAGAAATGTGTCTTTTAATAACGTTTGATCAAAACCACTAAAAGTTATATCAGTATTTATCTGTGCCAAAGGTTAGAAAAACAGTTTATATTGCATGTTTTTGAATGATTTTAGCGTGTTTTTGAAATTCTATATGGAATGAGAATATTTCAAATGTTTGAAAGTTGTAGCATTTCGAAATTTTACTTTTACATAGTCTCGTTGAACTGTATGTACATATATTGAAAAATTCTTTTAGTTTATATATATATATATATATATATATATATATTCATTTGTGAAATAAAATTTAAGTGAAATAAAGTCTTCTCTATAAAATATTTTTCCTGTAATTTACATTTCTAGACAGACATGTTTTGTATAACTGAAAACTATTTTTATTCTTTCCTTTTTATTTTGAACAATGAACAGTTTCATTATATAAAAATTGTATTTTTAAAAAGTAGTGTTATTTAATAACAACTCACAATTTTTAAACCATTCATATCTTCATTTTTGTTTTCCAATAAGTATTTCTTTTTAAATATGTAAATAACTGAATATGTACATTACAACTTCATAATTGATATTCAAGTTACCAATTGCAGCGACTCAACGATTGGATTTTCTTCTTTACACTGAAGCGTAAACAAATGTTTCGAGGTATGTATATATATATATATATATATATATATATATAGTGTGTGTGAACGTGTGGTGTGTAAAGCTCGGAGTTATGTTACTAAATAATGTTTTACTTAGTTGAATAGTGCAAATCTCGCATCACGCTCCACGCAGATTAAATGCTTTGTCAGAATGATGGAAATCGTCTAGGCTCATACGACATACTAGTGCGTATAAAGCTATGTGGATTACAAGAAACATCGTACTTAAAACTGTTCATCTCGGATACCAAATGTGTTTAATATAAAATAATTATAATCTCTTGTACAATTTTGTTCGCGTTACAAATAAAGTTAATTGTTATTCTCATATATTGATCTGAGAAAAAACTATAATGCATGACAATAGAAAAAGAAGTAAAATAAAATACCTCTTTGACAATATTCTATATATATATATATATATATATATATATATATATATATATATATATAGTAAACTTTACAATTCACTGATTTTATTTAATGAAATTTGCAACTGCAATAGTTGGATGATATTGGAAGTCAATAAATCTGATGTGATGTATAACATAAAATAGAGATAAGTCCTCGTAAAAGTATGTATATATATATATATACATATACATAGTGATGTATATATTTGTACATACAGCATCGAGTATTTCTTGGAAACATAAAACGGAATCTTGTATAAAGATATGGAATTCTGCCAATGATAATAAGAATGAAATTGAACTGCCACATTAATAATTTAAATAAGTTTATTTGTATTGGATGAACTTTGAAAACATATATTTATTTTATTATTCAAATTATGTTAATTCGAATATGGTTAATAATGAATATTGTTGATTTAGTAATTATTGTATAATTATAACTAGTTGAACTGAGTTTTAATTAAAGGTAAAATCGAATAATGAATAATATAAATTCTTACTATAGAACAAAATTTAATTAAATATTAACTATAAATTAATGAAATAAATCAGATAACGTCATACACAAGTGAGAATTTTATTGAAATGTTAACCATTACATTATGAGTTTGAATGTACCTTAAAATAAATTGAAAAATTTTATGGAAAAAGAATAACTCAATTCATGAAATATTTAAAAATATTAGATTTTTGACAATATTATGAAATAAGTTATACAATAAAGAAAAAAATGCATTTTAAATTTGAATAGTTACCATTTTGATACCAAGCAGAATATAAGTTACAAACAGTTTTTTTTCTAAAAATAATTGGTTAATAGATTGAAATTTATAAAAAAGGTTAATAAAAAGCATCTGATTTTAATAAATTATAATCATATTTATTGCGATAAATTTATTCCAGTAACAATTGAATTTTTTATCCAGACTCAATTTATATATATATATATATATATATATATATATATATATATATATATATTTATATATAAATTAAGTGTACAAGTTAATATCTGTATCATTAAATTTCTTCATCTCCTGCATGGTGCTTCCTCGCTGTCTTCCAATATGCTCTATGTATCCCTCGTACATAGTTCTTTGTCTCTCTCATCATTTTTTCGTTGGGGATTTGATTCTAAACATTTTCTCACTTTATTTTTCTCATTTGATCTACATGGATCTCCATATCACTTCAGTCACTCCTCCAGAATGTTTTTCATGTCCCATACCTCCAAGTTTTTTTCTAATCCTCTCATTTTCTTGTTTTCTTGCTACTCTTTGCAAGAACTTCATTTCTGCCATTAAATTCAATCAATCATAATTTTACCTTAAATTATAATGTTTTCTTGCCGTTTTAGAATTTTGCAGTACAAATCTTAACACTTAAAATATTATATATCTTGTTCAAGTAGTTGGCATAACCTCATAGAACTGTAGTGAACACGATGGTGTCCGAAAAGCAGCCTAATAGGCATTGTATATTTTTCGAATTCCAATTGAAAAAAATGTTTCCGAAGCCGCGGGAATCATTCAGCTTTAGTGGAAGGTTCTGTGGTTCATAAAATATGCAAAAAATGCTTAAACACTGTAAGACGTCCGAAAATGTATTATGAGTTCATAGACTCCAAGCTTCCATCTTTTTTTCGATGGGGGATTCGTCAGTTATCTGACAGATGGACCAAAGTTATATTAAATAATGAAAGATATTTTCAGGATTGAAATGTATTCCATTTTCCCGTCAATATTCATTTTCTATATAAAAGGCACCGAATTCATTTGTACACCTAATATATATATATATATATATATATATATATATATATATATATGTATATATGCAACAAAAACTCTTATATTAAAGTTATGAAGATATAAATTAGTAGTTAAAACTTTACACTTAATTTATTTTCAATACCATTATTTCCATGTGATATATTTTTACCGTTAGTCAACGGCAATAATGTCTAAACGATATTACCAATCATATAAAACATATAACGCAAGGATAGACGGACGGAAAAGTAAGAAAAACAAAGACAGTATGGCTTATTCTACAATCCATCATAATAGTATACAAAAAATAGCTTTTCTTGACATCCATTTTGATTTGTTCTCGAAAGTTTCTCTTTATATAAGTAAAATCGTGACATTTGAAAAGACGAAAATAACTTTCAAATTTCGAGTACATAAAAGTTTGAAATTATCCAATTGCCTTAAATTGATTTTCTTACGGTTTCGTGTAACGTGTAAGCAGTGATCGTCGCTCTTCTCACAACTTGCACAGACTCCCTGAGCAAATACCTTTCAGAATTGGCTGCTGGAGATATTTATCCATCTGTCTTTGTTCATTTCATTGTAATAACTTTTTAAGCCCCATCTCGTCATACACTTTAATTTCTTGTGGGAATTGGTGAAGTTATTAGAAAACTTTGTCAATTTATATTCATGGTCTTGTGTTCTTTTTTTTATATTTATATATAAATAAATTTAAGTGAAAACATAAATAACGATGTGCCAGCTAAATAAGAATTTTAAATCTGTAGTAAAAGAAAAAATGTACACTTTTTGTAGTTGAAATTGAATTCGATATATCTTGTGAACATTTATTTATAATTAAATTATTATAATATTTGTAGATGTGTTTTTAATTCATTATATATATATATATATATATATATATATATATATATATATATATATATATATGTAAAACGTAAGTAATTTATTTGAACGTGTGATTCATGAAAAAAATATGTGCGGTGTTTATTTTTTTATCTGAAATTAACACAAATTGAATCTTCAAAGTAACAAATTGAATTTTCCGATAACTTGTTACTCTTTCAGATGCATTTCTAGAACTTTCGGTTTACTTTATACAAAAAGAACTTACAATTTGTTATTTTCTTTGACACTCAAGCCAACAATATTATATTTATTAAGATAAAAGTTCTTTGAAAGAAAACACTTTATATCTATTTATCGATTTTCAACTAATAGCATGCTTCTAAATATTAAAAAGTTGAATACGACCTATTTATATCTCTTTCTTAAATATTTATATTATTAATACTCTTTCTTTCTAGCTTATATGTAAGTAATATATATATGTATATATATATACATACGTACATATACACACATGTATATATTTCTCAGAACAAGCTGGGGTTGATGTTAAGAATTTCTACGAAGATTCAATGAAGAAACTTCAAAGTGTATTTGATTTTAAACTTTTAGACTGACCCATATAATAAATTGTTTATGTGAATTGGAGTAAGCAAGTAATTATTAATTGAATGGAAAATTGAAAAAAAAAACACTCAATGGTTTTTATGAAATATTGGGAATTACTAAATTCAATATTTATTTTCGCAACATATTTATAAAAGTGGTTGAAATTAATATTCATATGGTAAATATTTTCTTTCAAAATTATATACTTAAAAAGACCATTTATTTCTTTTTATTCCATTTAGGTATACTTATTCTTTATACTCACACACACATATACAAATATATATATATATATATATATATATATATATATATTTATATATATATATATATATTTATATATATATATATATATATATATGTATATATGTGTGTATGTGCTGTAAATTATTCTTTAAAAAATAACTTAAAAATTACTCATTTTTATAATTTTTTTCTGCTTGTTTATATTACTATATATTTTTTTATAATTAAAAATAGAAATAAAATAACCAAAAATAAAATGTTCCTGCACCATTTTTGGGTTTCTTTTATTTGAATTATTCTTATTAAATTGTTATGGCTTAATTCGTTATTTCCATATTTATTTTATCAGTTACACATTGATCCTTTTACAATATTTTTTATACTAAAGAAAATTATATTCTGTTCAAGAATATTTTTCGAGAATTAAGATTGATATATTCGGTAAATATTATTAATAACAAGTTTTTAATATATGATTTGTAAAGAAATCCTACGAAAATTAAAATCAAATTGATAGTTCTGTTTTTTTTAATAAAGATAAATAAAATTATTTTATACACTTTTTTAGTGTTTGTTTCAAGGTGAAATAATCTGAATTGTATTATAAATATTATTGAATTAATAATGATAATTAAATAATTCCGTTATTAAAATAAGAACGTTACTTATATATATATATATATATATATATATATATATATATAAATATTTAATATAAAATAAGTTTGATAATTAATGTTAATCGCAAATTGAATATTAAACCGAATAAAAGTTTCTAAACATGTTAGTGGTTTTATATGGTAATGTTTGAAGCCATAACAAGAAAATCTAAACAAATATTACTAGTGCAATAAATTTGACTTGGTTGTTTGCTATATGACATAGAATTGAGATGTGTCAAGAACAGAAGGTTCGCATATGCATAACATTTCTACTTCAATACAAACTAATTAGGTGTAACTCGTTGCAGTACACAATTTAATACTTGACGAGCTCCACAGGATAGATAGCCAAGTTTTGCGGCCACGTAGTACATCTAACTCCACAGTATATAGAAGTGTTTACCTGGCTGCTGACCTACATATATTTTACATTACATGCATAGATATAAACTGACACGCACACACACTCGCATATATGCATATATATATATATATATATATATATATATATATATATATATATACAAAGAGCGCGCCAAACCTTGTGAATTCAGTCAGGCGTTATAACATCAGAACAGATGCGGAGTTACGACGTACGACATGTGGGGATTTTCTCTCTTCGTGACATAAAGCCTTATTTGGTTGGTACAAAATCATTCATTTAAGATTTATGGGCAAAATGTCACTATATGTTTACAAACACTACTCTCGGATATAAGGTTGACATATGTGCTTGGATGTAGCTCTATTTGGTCTAAGAATTTGGTCGCCGCTTATGTAATTACTTTATTGATTCAACATTTTACAAGAAAATAATTAAATTCTGTACTAGACTTATAACATTTTAAAAATCTATTTCAGTCAATGACATCAGACTTATAAAATGAAACGTAAAATAGAATTTCACAAACACATATTTCTAGGAGTGTTTAAAAATTGTTATATTCTTGAGTCATATATATTTTTTTCGTACATAAAAAGTATATAAATTGCTATAATATAAAAGAACTGCTTTTTTCACATTTGTATTTATAAAATATTTAATAAGTTTATTTAAAGGTATATGTATATTCTAAAAAAAATAGAAGGGAAAAAAACGCTGCGCAAATAAAACAGTAAAAATACATATTTAAACGGGATAAAATACATACATCACTTCTGTTAGAATATACGACTGGCTTTTCTTACTATATTCCAAGATTTTAACAATCTGACATGTTATAAATTTTGAAACAAAATGAAAAAAATTCTACGGTTTAATTTTTCGACTTTTCTGAACAGGAAGTAACAGAAAATACAGAATGGATACGCAATAAAACGTTTCAACGAAATAAAAATTAAAACAATTAAAACACAAATAAATCAACTCAAATTACACATAATTATATTGATTACAGTATATTTTGTGAAATAAATAGGTTGAAAAATATCGGAACATTAAAACAATGATTGATTGAGTTTAAAATGTTTGAGTAGCAATTAATCAGTGCATGAATTCATTAAACATGTCTGTTGTTACATAAAAATAAGTAAAAGAAGTAAATTGTTTTAATTGTGATTGATATAAAAGGTAACATTATAAGTAAACAGAGAAATAATGTATATATATATATATATATTCGTGAGAGCTATAAGAAATATATTGTTTGAATTTATTATTCAACCAGCTACAGGTAAAAGTTTTGTACTGGGTTTATTGTTCGCGTTCTTAAATGAATAATAAAAGTGAAATTCATAAAATTACTCAACGAATGTATCAATATTTTATATAAAATAAACTTGAAGAAAGTACTTGGAAACAGTTTTCAAAATACATGAAAAGTAAGTGAAATTGTTTATCAATTATTCGGAAAATAATTCATAAATGAATTTATAATTAATACTAAGTTTAATGAAAATTTAATCAATTTCTTTTTTGTTATCAGTAAGAATAGCTTAATTCGATAAAAGAGAATAAATGTAAATGAATTATAAATACAAAATCAGACTCGTATAAATGAACAGATACGTTTCGAAACGTATGTAGACGAATCGTGATCAATTATTTTATAAATAATTGATTTAAAATCAATGTTTGTTGTTGAATGGGTATTCGTGCGAACGAAAATATGACTATAAGCTCTGTGTTTTGGTTATTTGACGCTTATCGTCATGTACACGCTTATACATATATACTGATGCTAAATAAATTATAAATTAAATAATTGATAAACTGCACAGTGCATTTGAATTAATAAACATATGTATCTATAATTACACTGTAGGTGAAAAAATCATGACTGTTTTCATTTTTACGCAAGCAGGAGTAAAAATCACATTTTCATAAACATTCATTTGCATGGCCACTATGGTTTGAGGGTGAGGGTGTTGTTGTTTGTTTTAAATTAAATTATAATATATTTATTGAAATCAGAGCGTAAATGATGATTTAAATATAAGACAATATAAGATCCATTTATAAAAGAATTTGAACAATGGAAAATATAAATAAAATCAAAAATTAGGTGGTCAAAAAAAACAATTTTTAGTTATTATTTATACAGAAAAATATAATTTAATTATAATTATATATTATTTAATTGTATGTTGTTTATGTTATGAGAAATTAATTTTATAATTATAAAGTAGTTTTTTTAAAAAGATTTTAAAAAAATTGAACTGGGATAAAATTTCTGTAATTATTATAATTTCATTTCATACATATAAACTATAACAGTGTTCTTCAAACTATGTTCCGCACAACTTCTTCAGGGATTCCGTGAGTCACTCAAAATTCGAAAATTTTTAAATAAAAAATCAGAAATGCTAAATATTCATCATTTTATGTAAGAGTGACATAATTCAAAAACTATAAAATCTTGAAGAGGTTTTGTAAAATGTTCGCTAAAGTAAAAGGAAAATAATGATTAAGTAACTTGTTAAATGGAATAACCTTTTGGATTTACATTTTTTAAGGTCAATTATTGCACATTCATAAAAAATTTCCCAGATTATCAATATTAACTCTTGATAACCATGCTTTTCAAGTTATACATATAATAATGGTGTTTTTGTTAAAAAAATAGTTGTTTTTTGAACCATAAAGGTGGTTGTACTGAACAAAACACCTTTTTTAAAAATATAAAATTTATTTTAAAAAATCCCGAAAAAAATTGATTAAATATTGTTATTAAAGTAGAAAAACTATTTTTACAATCCTACACAAATTGTTTAAAATGAGTAATAAAATATTATTTTATTAGTAGGAAAATACAGCGGTTTTTGTTTTCTGAATCCTTACCTTAATTTTTTTCAATGAAAGTGTCATTTCATCGTGTTCATGTTAATAGAATTTTAAAATGCATTTTTCGGTCTATTTTGTGCTGACAGACTTTGATTTTATTATTAATTTTGCTTCAAATTGGACTATTGAATTAAAGATGTAAAAGAAGCAGATAAGAGCCAATTTTTGTGTGAGTTGAATATGGATGGTAAAGTAGCAGAAATTGCTCGTACACTAAACGATGCTTTCGGTGTGGGTATTGTTGAGGAAAGTACGGTGCAATGGTGGTTCCAAAAATTTCATGCTGAAGACGAGAGCCTTGAAGATGAAAAGGTTCGCTGGCATCCTTCTTCAGTTCATAACGACCAACTGAAGGCGTTAGCGAAATCAGAACCACGCACAACAATTCAAAAGCTTAGTTAGCACAAAGTTGGGAGTGAGCACAAAAGTTAGGAGTCATTCATCCAACAATTCTGGACTACATAAAACAGCGAGAAAATCAGAAAAGTGAAAAATAAATATGAATTTGGATATCATAAACCGCAATTATTTTTCTACCAACTTAATATTTAAATAAATAATTCAAATTAAACATATTATTCATAAAATACGTAAAAATAATAAGAAAAGAATAACATATCTCATTAACGTGTGAAATGTTAATCTAAAATTTATTCTAGATGGAAGTAAATCAATTGATGTTTTTAATAACTGGTAAAAATTATATGAGTATATAATTGGGGCAATTTTCTAAATTAGAATAAAACATAATGTTGTATAACTTAAAGAAATTAGAATATTGAAGGTATGTTTCATAGTCAATTAATGCATTTTTTGCAATAAAGTAGTTTTTTTACGGTTATTACAAAAATTCAGTAATATTTATATATATATATATATATGTATGTGTGTGTATGTATGTATGTATGTATTCTGTGTGTTTATATGTTTATACAATGTTCCTAACGTATAAATTCAAAGTGCAGCAATGTTTTCTCTTTTATTTGTTCATTAAACAACCTCGACGAAATCAAAAATTAAAAAGGCAATAAAGAAAAAATACAGCATATCATCTATATAGAAACATGTAGTATATACATTAGACGAAATACATGTTTAATATACTCGCCAAAAGCGAAATCACCACAAGATACCGTGTGGATTCAGTAAATTCACAATAACAGAGTGTATACTGCAGGTGTAGAATCCTAAAGTTTATATGGGCTTCAGCCCACATTCGGTCGTATGTTAAGACTATCTGATTCGTGCTCGAGGGTCACGCTTACACATCCCAGGCACGTGCAACGCGAAACAACAAACTCGGCGCAAACACTATAACCGCGCTTGACATCCCGTTTTCTTTTTGGACAATTTGTTTTGTCGCCGCATTACAATTTCTATGCTCTATATTTTATTCATGTGTTGTCAGATAGATAGTGCGCTGTTTCGTAACCTCTCCAAAAAATCATTTTGTATTTCTGATAATGGAGATATGAATGAAATATTGTTTTTTTGCGACACACTTATATTTATATACATACATACATACATTCACACACACACACACATACATATATATATATATATATATATATATATATATATATATATATATATACACGCTGAATAGGAAAAACAAAAATGTTTTTATTCAATATGTCTTTTTCAAAAGCTTTCTTTTATTATCACAAACAAAACAAAATATTTGAAATATAAAAATGAATTATTTTCATTTCAGTTTCATTTAAAGAGTATATATGAGAAAATTCATTTTAAAAATAAACTATTATATAGAAATAATTTAGTGTTTGGTAGAAAATTAGAATCTTGATGCATTTTAGCTTTTTGAAAATAAATATATTTTTTTTATCAAATCTCTGTATAAAATGGATTTTTACTTAAATATACATTTATTAATTTTTTCAATATTTTTGTATACTTTTTTATTCAAAAACATAACAATATAATGTTTTTTATGTATTTCATTTATATATTATCATGATAAATATTTTTAAATTGTCAAATATTTGTAATTAACAATTGTTTGTTAATTTAAAACAAACTTGATTTGAATCAAACAGGATGCATTTTATTTATACAATAAAAATTTTTTAATACACTTAATCGTTCCTATTTAAGTCTTATTTTTTTAATTTTTTTTATCTAGGTTACATTAAGGAATAAATTATAAAAAATTCTTTCTGATATTTGTGTTTATCCTAATTTGAACTTTTTTCATTAAACAGATATGTCTTAGGATGGTAGAAAAATAATTGCGGTTTATGGTCTTCAAATTCATATACATTTTTCTCAGTTAATAAGTAATTTTATAAATCGAAATAAGCACCGTTAGAATCGATACATTTTTGCCGATTAATTTCAAGTTTATTTATTCTGGTGGTGTAAAATTCCGGTGTTCTTAAGTTGGTAAAATCTTGAAATACACTTTCGGAAGAAGCTTAATTATTGAAAACCTTATCCTGTAGAAGTTGTTGAAATGCTTAAACAAGTGATAATCTATTGGTGAGATGTTTGGTGAGTTTGAAGTAATGTTTCATAGCCCAATTTATTCAATTTTTGAAGAGTCAATCGTACGACGTGTGGTTATGTATTGTCGTGCATCAGGATTGGACCTTTTCTATTGACCAGTGCAGTGACCATACGTCGTAGTTGTTGGTGCATTTTGTCGATTTCTTGACAATAACTCTCAGCTATAGTTGTATTCAGCTATAATTGTAGTGGATTACACCGAGCGCAAACCACCAAACACCATAATTTTCTTTGGTGTAATTTCGGTTTCTCGAAATTATTTGCGACTTCCTAGCTGTTTTAAGCTGATTCAATCAGTTGATCCAGCTGTTTCGAACTGATTTTTCCAGCTGCTTTAAGTGATCCAGAACTGTTGGATGACTAACGCCTAACTTTTGTGCGAGCTCTCGAATTGTTGTGCGTGGTTCTGATTCAACTTACACCTTCAGTTGGCCATTATGAACTGAAAAAGGACGCCTGCGACCTTCTTAATCTTCAAAGCTTTCGTCCTCAGCACGAAAATTTCTAAGCCACCATTGTACCGTACGTTTCTTAACAGTACCCACACCGAAAGTATTGTTTAGTTTAAAAATAGTTTCTGCTGCTTTAGTACCCGTTTTGAACTTGTACAAAAAATTGCTGTTATTTGCTTCGTTTCCATCTTTAATTCAATAGCCCAATTTGAAGAAAAAATAATAATAAAACCAAAGTCGATGTTATTAAAATACAGGCCAAAATATTCACTTTAAAATGATATAAAAATTTATACGATGAAATGACTTTTTTAATAAAAAAAAATAATAGTTAGAATTCAGAAAAGAAAAACCGCAATTATCTTCCTACCAACCTAGTAGAATATTGTATATATTTATATATATATATGTATGTATGTATAGTAATGGGTTTGAGTTATAATTTTTTTGCATTAGAACCGGAATAAAAAAAAATCAAATATTGATTTTTCACTTCAGCATTGATTCAAAGCTGACAAGTCACGTAATATATCGTGTTCATCGACGAGTTTGAAACATGTGAACATAATGAATTTCGATAACAGAAAGAATTATATATTTTTTTTTCGTTATAGATTTTTCGTACGGTTATATGTTGTTTTTATTTATGTGTGTCCATAATAAATTTACGACTTTGATTTGGAATAAAATACCGTTCGAATGTTAATATTCGTATATTCGAAATTGTTTATTTAGAGCGATGTGCAGTATTTTTATTTGTTACTTGAAAAAAAATTCGATAACCTGGTATTTAGGTTTATAATTTATAAACTGAAACACTGTGTATATGCTATCGTGTATTTGTTAGCTGCGGTATTATCTCACGATATGAAAATTTATGATTCTTTTGTGGAAAAAATATTTAAACGATTTTTAAATCGTTTGAAGTATTATTTCGTTTATTTTTTGTTTCACCTGTTTTGTTCCACATTAAAATATTTTTTACATTTCTCACTTTTATTCTTTAACACATTTCTATGATATCTTAGAAGTCTTCTTATTTCATATTATTTCTGCTCTTTTAAATTGCAATCCCGTTTCAGAACACATTTCATAAAAGTCATATCTCTTCAAACTAATTCAACGGGAAAACGTTTGACTATCAAACTTGTTTTTATTTGGTTATTCGCATTTTTATTCTTTTTTCGGAATTCTCATTGACTTTAAACTAAGTACGTGTGTTGAATTTAAATAGATATTTTTCGAATTTATATGCATATGATAATAACTAATCTAAATTTATGTATTTTGAAATTTCCCTATTCATTTTCATGAATATTCAATTTTTAATTCAAAAAATTACTGAACCCTTATTCAGTTGCTAATAAATTGTACTTTAATAAATTGCAGTACAATAAATTAATATAAATCACAAGTTTAAAATATAGATCCATGTATTAATTATTATTTATTAAAATAAAATTACTTCCTTATATATTATTTTATATATAATTACCATTTATGTAAATTGCATATAGCTCAGAAATTTATATTCACGACATAGCTAATTTAATACTTCAGTGCTCTTTATATTAAAAACATGTTGTTACTAATAAATTTTTATTTAACTCACAATTGTAATTTTATTATATGACTTTTTTTCTTAAATATTTGATATAAGGCGACAATGACAACGTAAAAAATTGTGGCTTATTAGTAACAAAAAATACATTTTTAATTTATTTCCTTTATTAACATGACAACGCAATTCTTGAAAAATATTTAAATAATATAAACTGTTAATAAATGTTGTTTTAATTAACAAGTTATTTTTACTTTCTGGTAGAAAATAAAGTGAATATAAAAATGATGATTATTTCAAAAGGCGTATAAAAGTTGAAACAATTATAACAATGTGGCATTTTGGAAAAAAAAACTACCATCTCGTACATATATTAAAAATCAACTTATTTTCATTCTCTTTCACTATGAATTAACAAATCATAATATATACTTCCATCACAGAACATAATAAATAACTGATAAACAAATATACAAGTCGCGGCCATTCTTAAAACATATAACACAGATACGAACTAAACAAACGATTATGCCATTATTCTTTTTCGTACATAACTCCGAGTAAAAACTGATATTTATTCATAAAAAAGAATATGTATTTTTATAACACGCAAAGCTGCAACATGTTTTTATTGCGGATGGCAGTTGTCGCTCTTCATTTGATTATATTTTATATCTCCGTGCTGTGTTTGAAAGTATGTGACGGTTTTTGTATTTTTTTTTCGCGAATATGTGATAAAACACTAGCAGTTTTCACAGAGTATTAAAGTTTGAAGTAATAAAATGATATTGTTTGTATGAAAACGGGTTAAAATAATTTTTATAAAATTTTAAACGACATAAATATTGAGGGTCAAGAAAAAGTAAAAAATTGTATATATCATTTTTTCTATTTATATACTACATACATATATATATATATATATATATATATAAACACTGTGTTTATATATGTGTGTATGTACTTAAAAACACAAATAGAAAATATACTGAAAAATTCAAGTAGTTTACATTAGAGATGTTATTTTAACCTTATATATAATCATACATACTTTATATTGTTCTATAAAAAAATATTTGATATGAAGAATAGTCCTCTATTTAAATTTTTGGTTTTTATTTTTATTTAAAGAAATATTTAAATTATTTTATCAAATTACTAGATATACTAAAATTGAATAAACAATTGTATATAATGAAAAATAAATATTATAGTATATTTAAAAATTTTGTGATTTAATAATTTTTATATGACATATATGCTATATATATATATATATATATATATATATATATATATGCATGTGTGTGTATGTGTTAATATTGTATAAAAAATATTTTAACCCATTACACAAATTTTTCAATTCTTTTATTAATTTTTTAAATTATAAATAGGTTTCTTATTTTTTATATATAACTAGAGGGCTCCACCACTTACTCGCTACTTTCGCCGGACACATAGGGGATTTCCTGTCAAAGAAAGTAATTTTAGGTATTGTTTTTAGGTTTTATGTTTTTAAAGTGTCAGACTTACAATTTATATCTTTCTATATATAAAAAATAATTCCATAGTAAAATTTCCATAAAAAAAACATTTTTTTCAGGCAGACCACCTCCTTGCTACGCTACTCCCTCCGCTACACTCTACAAGTACCTCATTAACCTTTTCTATCCTGATAATTTCCGATGTTTCACGAATCGTTATGTTCGTCCAATTCCAATGAAACAGTATTCGGACACGGCCAGTTGTATATTAATTTCTCCATATGCAAATCTAAACAGGGTATCAAGTTTTAGTGTACAGAATAACATAAATCAATTACGAGTATCGTGTATACAAAAGTTTTAGAAAAACTTACAGTGAATTGCAATTTTTCTTCTCATTTTCATCATTTTCACTGTTTCGCAAAAATCAAAAAATTAATTTCATTACACAATATCTTTAATTCGTTTTCCATTTATCATTTAAAAATTGTTAACACTTAATGAGAGTGAGCGATGCGAGCGGGGGCGAGGCCCCGCGGTGCCCGCTGGTATATAAAAAAATAAATATAATGGAAAAGTTAGAAGTTTGTTATTTTTTATAATTAAAAGCCTGCAACTGAAAGAAAAGAAACTTGAATACATTATCAAACCAAATTTTAAATGCCACTATAGCTTAAAATGGTTCACGTTTGTATAATAGACAATTGCTTTTTAAGCGAGAAAATTAGATAGATGTAGGACTGTAAGGGGTATAAACTAATATCAGGAAGAAACCCTTGCTGCCGGAATTTGAATTGTTAACCCTCTAACCTTTATAAATAATACTACTAAATACAATGAAATAAAGCTTTCCTTAATACACATATCTCTTTTTCTCCCTTACACACATACATATATATATATATATATATATATATATATACCAATATATATATATATATATATATACACATACACACACACATATATATATATATATATATATATAAAATGTGTGTGAATGTGTTATTATAAAATTACTTATATTGATTTTCATACATTAAAAAGAAATTTTATATAGACGAATGAACATTTCCTTATTCATGAAAATATGAAATTATACTTAAAAATGTCAAAAGACTATTGACATATAATTTATATGGTAATGTAAAATGGTTTTGTCCAATGGACAGAAATGAATTAACATTAAATAAAAGATATTTGTTCAATGAAGTAAAACATAAAAACGTCATTCGAGGGTAAAATACATTTCAAAATAGGATTTTTATTATTTTTTTTCTGCTGACTAACATATACCGTAAGAAACTTTTAATATTAATAAATATACAGGGATGGTATATTATATGAAAATAATAATTTTATATAATACATTTTATTTATTGTGTAATTTTCTCCAAATTCGCTTTATGTCGAAGGTAACACCAATTATACACTCATTTTATTTGCAAGAACAAAATAAATTATAAAAAAAATATATATTTATATGTTCTTATATAAAAAAATGTTTTCATCTAAAATTTTAATTTCGCAAATCTTAATATATACATTGAACTCGTATAATTTAAAATAATAGTTAATGGATACTTCACAAACTGTATTCTGTACGTTGTAGAAAATTAATTGAAAATCAATATACTACACATTTAAAGTATTTATTAATGGCTTGAGATTTAAACGTGTTGGATGAAATTTTGATATTTTGTAGCATATATGAATGATTTATATCTTATATATGATTGAATACTGACTTAATATATTAGCAATTAATCAAAATTGAATAAATATTTTAACATTTTATATCATTTATCATGTAAGTATTGTGATAAGGATCAATTAAATTGTCATTAAATTTAGTAATTTTTAAATAAACATGTGTATATATACACACACACACACACACACACATATATATATATATATATATATATATATATATATATATGAAAAAGAAGGAGAGCAAGAAAATTAAAACAAATAAATATGGATGTCAATATTCGTTAATATGCACTTTTATTTAAAGCTTACGTTCATTGTAACTATTAAGTGCTAAATACATTTTTTAACCAAAAATTTACATCTGTTTATTATATATATATATATATATATATATATATATATATATATATATATATCATATTATATATAAAATAATGGATGATTAAAACTGTTCCTCTTGCAATAAGATTTATCTGCAGAAAAAATATATTTACAATAAAATTTTATTCTAACGAAAAACTTATTTTATTGTCAAAAGTTTTGGGTATAATTGATAGAATCAATTTAATAACATTTTCACAATTTGACATTTTCATAAAATTATATTTGTAAATTGTCCAAGCGTAACTACAATTTTCAAATATATGACAAATTATTTAGTAAAGTTATTTTGTGATTCATTGAACTTTTAAAGTAAAACATGAAAATATCATTAAAATATATTTCATTATAATCAAATTTTCAAATATATTACTATATTGTTCTGAAACTCGTAATTAAAACTTTATAATTTTAGAATTATTCCCGTTCGTTTCGTGTAATTATATTTTACAGTTCATTTTAAAGATTAAATTTTGTTGTGATATATCTTTTTAATTTTCAATAGAATATTTCCTTTGTAAACTATGTTTTATTCTCGAGAAATTAATTGTATTTAATTTATGACAATTCAAAAAACAAAATAAGAAAACTCGTAGAGTAATAATAGTTTGTTTGTGTAGAACAAAACTGAAAATAGAAGAATTTCGAGAAATTTCACTTATTGTTCATTTCATTTCCAAGAGCAGATTAGAGAACAAGGTAATAGTATTAAAATAGAATTGTAATAGTATTAAAAGATTGTTAAAGATAATTAAAATAGAATATATACTTTATCCATTAAAAACTGTTTCTATTACTAGTTTTTAATTATTTTGTATTTAAAATTGAAAGTATTCGTTTTTAACTATAAATGAAAGGGAATCAGTTTTTGATTGTATTTATTTTAAGCTCTGTATTCTTTAAGTAATAGCAAAAATAATAAAGAATATATTTGTTCAGAACAACAAATCCAAAAACAAGAGTTACAGAAAGGAACAAAACGTTTCTTTTTTTACTGATCTCCGTTTTCAGTCTATGCTTGAATACTATTAGTAATGAAGGTAACGGATTTAAAATACAATTTATTTCATTTATTTTAATTTAATTTTAAGGAACTGATCATTCTTTCTGTAACAAGGGGAAGTTATTCTCCAATAAAATTATGACCATACTGGATATTCTATAAATAATTTAAATATGTAAGTCAAAATTGCGAATTTTCTATCCTCTAAATTATTTCCACCTGATTTAATTTGGTCAAACAAATTTGCCTATTTAAAATATACTGCACTGCTTTTATTTGAATTCGTTTCATAAAAGAATTTGGATCCCTTTCAATTCCATCATACACTAGTAACGGTTTGATTTATGTCAAATTATCTTTTTTCTTCTTATTACTTCAAAATTATATCAAATTTTACACTCATGAGCTGGCTTTTTAACTCTCTGGACCCGAAAGACCGAAATTTCAGTCTTTGAGTGAGAGACCCAAATCCAGAACCGGTCTAGACCTTGTAATATCTCAACCCGAAAGACCGCTTTTAAGAAAAATCATTGTAGGAATCTAGTGTCTAAAGGGTTAATATTAGCGAAAAACGACTAAGAAAATAAAATATTTTCTCTTTTTCCCGTAAAAACTTATTTCAATGGATTATTTACTAAAATTGATTAATTTTAAATGGCCTCTTAATATAAAATATGCAATTTTATTTGTGTACACTTTCATAAATACAAGAATTTTTTAAATAAATACTTCAATTAAAAACGTTTGCACTTTAAAAATTTTATTAATATAATTGACTTAATTATTGAAACAAATTATCCATATATTGTGTAAAAATAAATTATTTTAGTTAGTATTAAAATTCAATCAAGTAGAATTCATTTTAATTACACATACTATATTATTAATAATGCTATGTTTAATTATTCGTGATTTAATCTAAATTTATAACGCGTTGGTATTTGTTTCTATAAATTAGTCAATATTATATTGTATCATTAATTAAGGTCATATTTTATTTATATAAATATCTTTATTTCTATTAAATAACGTACATTGTTTAAAAAAATTACTAATAAGTAATTCTATTTTATAATCTAAATCAAGTTGATGTTATTGAATAGGTTTCAAAATAAATGAGAACAGGTTTAAAATAAGTTTAACACGCTTATATATATATATATATATATATATATATATATATATATATAATAATAATAAAATTGTTATATATATATTGTACTTGGTATTCAATAAATTTCTTTGCAAAATATGTAATAGAAACATAAAAGTTTAGTGGCTTTATTTCACTTGTACGTTTTTCGTCGAAAATCTCTTTATGTGGAGAATAAACCTTGAAAATAATCGTAAAATAATATGCAATTCTGATCAAATTCCAATTCGCAGATATTTGACAATCCCAGAAATTTGCATATCATCTCGTGCAAATTGCTCTGTATAAGTATCAACCCAGCCATTTGATTCCATATGTTGCCGGTTGAATGCGCCATCACGTTGTGTGTTAGCATCCCCTCGTCGATACGATTTCGTCACCCGTATATACTCTACAACATGCACATTTGAGCTGTACCCGTATCGGTTTTCATCCTTTGGGACATGCGTTCGTTGTCCATCATACGTATTACGAAATGTTACACATTTGACTCCTGTCATGGACATTGTATCAATACGTCACATAATGATATGTATTATGACAGAATTGACATACTATTTTTTACAATTGTTCAAAATACATATACGTATACGTCCGACACACAATACATTCATGTATAAACACAAATGTTGTCAAATACACATATCTCGGGAAATTTATCGTGTGAGTTTTTTATGAAGAAAAATTTACATTAATCATTATTTGAATTCTAGAAAAATATTTGAATGCACAATAACCGATTATATATATATATATATATATATATATATATATATATATATATATATATGCATGGATGTATTTTTTTAACAGAAATATGTTGAGATTTACATATTTCTTAAGTTATTTCTATAAATAAATACTTTTATTTAGTTAAAAGTAAATATTTTACATTTAAATAATTAAAACATTTTTATAATGATTATATGTAAGTGTTCTTGATACATATAACGTTATATATGTTACTATTTATGATTTATTTATTTATTCATTTCCATAATTATGTTGTTACACACAAAAACATTGTGTTTTTGTAATTTCAGATGATATTATAAATATTTCAAGTTTTATTTATCATCTTATTCTTAAATTTAATAACAATTTAAATCCACTATACTTTTTAATTATTGGTTTACATGTATATTTCAGTGTTAAACTGATAAGAAATTTATTCAAATTATTGTATTCACTGAAGCTTTAGAGTAAAAAAATATTACACATTTTAACATTGTATTTCGTTATATTAATTTTTATAAACTTTTCCAATAAATATTTTAAGTGTAACATTTTAGGCGGATTATTTGTGTGCATAATTTCTTAATTTCTATTATTTGTTAGGGAAGGATTCGAGATTTAGCAATCGCAAGCGAAGCACACTGGGAGATTGGTGAACGCAACCCCCCTCCCCAGTATTTACAATTAAATAACAAAAATCCTATAACATAATTTAATAAAGATAAAATTAAAGGTATTTTTAACATAAATGATGAAAATTTTCTGAGATAACGAATTTAACGAATAAACGAAAATAACGAATTTATTTAATTTTTTGTTTAAATAAATTATATATATATATATATATGTGTATATATATATATATATATATAACATTTAACAGGTTACATATATAAATATTGTATTTACATGTACCCGGCGCTTCCACCATCTGTCACAATAGATCATACGTATTAAATTTAATTTCATTAACTTACTATTCAGAGTTCGTTCATAAGTGTATATATATATATATATGTGTGTGTGTATTGTACAAAACTGAAGTCTTATAAATGAACGTAACATATAACATATGACACTGTTAACGCAAAGTATCATTTTAATGTAGTTGAATATTATCTGTTTTCACCAAATGTTACTATTTTGAAGCCAGAGATGTACTAAGTTTAATTTTAGAATAGAAGTTTTTCTAAAAAATACTTTACAGACAAAAGGAACATACTTTATAGAAATGCTGATATTAATTTTTATACTTTTCATAATATAATGAACTTTTATAGAATCAGTGATTTTTCTAAGAATTATAATTATTTTCAAACATTTAAAATTATACTCAAAATAAGAAATATATAATTTTCAAATTATATTTGAGCATAAAAGGCCAGCTTTTCTTAATTCATATTTCTTTAACAGAATTCCACTTATTTGGTTTTTTTGAAAGATCAATAATCGATTATTTAATATTTTTGATGAAATTTGAAGTTTAAAATTCATTTAGGGAAATTCAAATCACAATATTTACTTTTGAATAATTATCTATCTTGTCTATAGTTATATAGTTTTTAGTCAACAAAAATAAATAAATTCTATTGTTTTGTTTATATTTATATTCTTTTAAATGATTGCAGTTTTCCAATATTTTATTTTTTTTACCAGCAGTATTAAGTAACAAAAATGATAAATTTGTGTGCTCAAAACTGAACAATATTTGGTAAAGTCAAATTAACAAAAGCAGTATAAAATTGTATCTGAAATTAAAACATATTCATGATTTTTGATTTTCCCCAATTCATTGTTTAAATTTTTCAATACAAATAATAATGTTTTACCTGTTCAATTTCATATTAATTCATATACATTTGCATATGTATATATATATATATACACATATGCATATATATATATATATATAAATGTGTATGTATGTGTATTACATTATTATCCCGAACCAATATATATTTATACGGATTCATCAAACCGAAATTTAAATTCACAATTTCCAATACGGTGTAATGAAATTTACAAAAAAATGATTTTCATATATCAATTAAGTTTATGGACATAATCTCGTCACATGCATGGTATCGTTGCACGCAATAAATCTTCATAATTTTCAGCTATTTGCTACTGAATCCATCACCAGTCAGTTACCAGCGCTACTGTTCACTATATATGAACATGTTAACCCCTCTTAACCGTTCCACATATACATCATTTTAATGTTTGCCGACAGACAGGACAGAGGACCCTCGATTCTAAATTCAACTTGGAAAATATACTGTAAAAATGTTGGAAAATTAATTCTATCCTAAGTGGACGAAGAATTGACAGTGTGACAAATAACCATACGAATATATTTTGGATATTTTTTCAATGCGGACGTCTTTTGCATACGCATAACATAAATTATACCATGTAAATATACAGTTAATTCACTTATAGTAAATATTTGTTTTCCATGTCTGCTATAATTTTTATTCCGTTGTAATTTTCAACTCTAGCTTTTTTTATGAATGAGTTATTCGATAACTGTGTATTGATTTTCAATAAATACATATTTTTTAGGTCAATTTATGGAAATTTAAAATTATAGATTTGAAAAAATACATATTTACATATTTCTGATTGATATTCTCCAATTTTTTAATTAATTATTAAAACTTCAAATGATAATGTTATAATCTTATTGTACTTAATTTATTTTTTATTATTATAAAAATATTATAAAACTATTGTATATTTCTAACATAAGTTATTCTTTTACTAATACGTCTGAGTGATAATTATTATTTTAATTTCTATATACTCTCAACTTACAAAAATGAAAGACATCAGTTCAGACTTTTTTTTTATAGAATATTAATAATAAGTATGAGCGTATCGGTTGCGATTTGAACGTTTTATCGATTATGTAATAAATTCATATCCGAGCCGACGATATTTTTTTCGTTCTCGCTTTCATTTCACTCATCGCATTATACAATATATTACAAATCTGAGTATATAATATGTAGCACATTTATCATTGTCTTTACTCTCGTTTTATTTTCACTACATACTTAAACGATCAGTGAGGCATCTAGCCAATCTTTGCGTGGCTTGTACACATAACACGCATTGGACATAATCCCCGTTTCACCCATGTTGCACATGTCGTTATATTCAGACACGCCAGGCAAATGACATCTATGACCTCGATGTCGCCACAGCCTGTTACTGCTGATGCCGCTGCTTGTGCTATCTACACGACACCACTCACAACTAAGTCGTGATCGAACATACGACAATATGCGGACAAGCCTCATATAAATTATATCCGTAACAATCCGGGAATGACAGCACCATCATAAATCAAATTAACATCACTAGAGCGAGTAAATTTTCTTTGAAATTTAAATAATTTTCGAAAGACATACAACAACAATCTTTGCTCAACATCTAGTAGAGCTAATTCTTAATGCATCTTAAGGAATTTTATGTTCTATCGAAGTTCATTATGATTATCGATTTGTTCATATACATATTTTTTCTTTTATTGTTAATAATAATATATATATACATATATATATATATATATATATATATATATATATGTAATAATAAAAAAATTCCTCGTTAAAAATATGTTGATAAATATATGACAAATCAAAACATATTTTATTAAAACAAAAGAGAAATAAGAGAAATTCATTATTTAAGCAATTTCAAACAATTTTGTCCAGTTTTCAGAATCTACTAATAAAACATTTCTGTCAGAAAGATTTTTGATATTACATTTAAATATAAATAATCAAATTATTAACGCTATAATGGTTATTATTAAAAACCAATTTTGTTCATAGATTAAAGATTAATAACTCTTAAGCTCCGATCAGTTTGAGTTATTTATTAGTTTGATTAATCATTTATTTTGGATTTAAAATAACTGATCCGTATTTCATAAATACGTTTTTTTTTTGGTTTAATACAATCTGTGATGTAATATGATTAATCTTTATCATTATAAAAAATATTTTGAACATTTCAGATTGTTATATATAAAATATGTATTTTTATATTATACATTTACTTACTTATCGGTTGAAACAAAAAATTAAAAGCAAATGTAACTTTTTTTTAAAAATTAAAACAAGAAGAGTATATATATGTTTATTTTCGATGATACATAAATCTATATTGACAAGAAAATTTATTTTTATATATGTCTATTCGTGATGTATGCATTATATTCTAAATAAGAGAAGTTAGAAAATTTCACATAAACAGAAGTATTGTCTTAAGTTGTTAACATTAATGTGCTAATAGAAGTATCTCAGGACGGTTAATTTTTTTTAATATAATTAGAATAACTTTCATAAAATATTATAAGATCTTTTGATTATTAAAAATTCTCCATTCTGTAAAAATCAAAATCATAAATTATAATAATCTGAGTTACTGAAAGACATCATTGGAGTATAAGCTTTACAAAAATAATAAGAAAAAAGATGTATTTGAATAATTATTATGTAAAATTGAAGAACAATATACCTGAATTTAGTCCCCTAAATTAAAACAAGAAGATATTAAACGATAATTAGGTCACGTTCCAAAATTTGTCAAAATATAAAGAAGTCGACATTTTAAAATAATTTAAGTATTACTGATGACCATTCGTGCAGATTCTCAAACGTTTTTTAAAAAAAAAAATGATTTTCATACATAATTTTACAGAAATTAATAAATAAACAATTTAAAACTTAATTCTGCTTAAAACTATAATAAAAATTAATTGAGCATTTAAGTCAATCTATTTCTTAAAAAACAACGATATTCAATGGAATCCCGCCTTGAACTAAAAAAATTGTTAAATTATCTAAAGTCATTTAGCTGCTTTCTCTCTAATTTCATTCTTTTTACAGCTCATTGATCATTTAAATTGGTTTAATTCAATACTATTAACAATACTTTTTGATACAATTATCATGAAAATAAAGTAAGTAAATTTTGTTTTTAATAAGAAAAATATTTGTATATGTTTACATCTTAAAATAAAAATATACTTTGATAAAAATTAAAAATTATGCAAAGAAAATTAACGAAATAACAGTTCCCGTTTTAAATATAAAAGTTGAACATATTTTTCAGGCGGAAAGAAGTTTTATAACCGACAATACCCTTTTTTGTTAATTTTTAAAGAACAAAATATGAAAAGAATATTTTAATTTAAAGACCCATTGAAAACTTCAGTTAATTGGATTAACTGACGCATTTTTAAAAAGTGTGTTCATATTTTTTAAAAAAAAACATGTATTTGTGAATTAAAATATCCAACTTATATAAAACTTCAAATTAATCATACTCTAGTAAAAGGTTAGCCTATAAATATGTTGAACCATTGACGTAATCTCTTGTACACACATGACATATAAGAAGATAATTAAATCTTGCACACTTTTTATGTTGTTGACATTCGTCAACCCTCGGGGATATGTTTTGACGTTCTGTACTGAATATCGTTAAAGTTTTACAACGTTTTACATATTGCCAATGAAATTTTGAAAACATTTATTCACATGTATTATATAATCAATATATTAAAGTCTATATAAAATGATTGAACACGCTTCCAATAACTCAAACCCATGTTTTGCTAGAACTAAATATAATTTTATTATTATTCGTTCAGATAATAGTATGATAAACTTCCGTTTTTTTTTTAGAACAGGAATAAGTATAAATTTTATTTAAAAAGAAAATTTAATTTAGATTCATAATGTATACTACAGTATCTATGTATGGATTTATATTTGACTTGAATTTTCATTTTCAATATAAAAAATATAACAAGTATGTTTTTTAATAAAATAAATTATGTTGAAAGAATTTCAATTAAATTTCCGAAAAAATAATTATATACTGTACATTTAATGAAAGAGTTAAAAACCGATTTTATTGCCGATTCGTGTATATATATATATATATATATATATATATATATGATTTATATACATATATATTTTTATTAAATAATTTTATTTTAAGTTTAAAAGAATAAAAATTCTATGAAATATACTATTTTATCTCATTTTTCTTTAAAAAAAAATTGATAATGTATATTAAATTACAGCCATAAAACACATCAAGTATTGTAGCAAAATTAAATTATTTTTGATTATTTAATGTACAAATACTTAAATGTATTTAAGTGAAGTTATGATGTTGCCTGATACGCCGGAAGATTAGACTGAAGTGAATGATCTAGAGGTATTTAACATTTCTTTTAGATGGGTTCAAGATGTTTGATTTATTTTGATGATGACATAATGTATGACAAAATAATACAATATGATCACATAATATATGATTGTTGTACAATGCAATTGATGTTCTTTACCATAGGTACACACATGTCTTTAGAGTGAAAAAATTTCAAATCTTTTTATCGGTTCATCATTGAAATTATCACTAATTTCATGAACGGCGCAATACTATATTGTGATAAGTAATGTTTTCTATAGGAAATCATATTAATTATTAATTTAGAACATTTTATAGCCTAGTTATATTTATAAAGTAATTTCTAATTGAACAGTGATTTGAAAGTCAGTTTAGATTGTCAGCAATGCTAATTAATAAAGATTATTTTTCTGTATAACAATTTACTAAAAAAGTAATATCTGTCAGTATACTTAAAATATTTTAACTTGTTTTCTAATTTAAAAATTATTATATTTTTATATACCTTAGTTAAAAATAATGATATTATATAAATATGTGAATGAAAATACTATTATTATATACTTAAAAATCTTCAAATTATCATATTTGAAGCTGATATTTTAAACAAATGCTCAACATATATATTTAAAAAAAATTAGTATTATTAAAAAAATATATTTCAAAATAAAATATTTCAATCATAGTATTATAAAAAAATATGTAAAATATTTACAAACTATTAAGTCGTGAAACATTCTACATAAAGTATATGCGTATCATATACTATTCTAATATTTAATAAGAGTTCATAGCGATACGCCCGAACGATGTTTGCTTAGTAACATAAAGTTTAATTTTATTGAAAAGCAACGAAATTACCATCTAAATTCAGCAATGGTTCTAAAATAGCACGTTAACTTAAACTGGTCCTCTTTCTGAACTCTTGTAAACGCAAAAGAATCCACAGAACTTCGATTTTGTTGTACTTCACATTTATTTTAAGAGAACTGCTTTCACGTTCATAAAACTTAATTGCTTTTTTTATGAACTCAAATACGTAAATAATATCGATTAACTTGCCTGCATCTGTGGAATGTTTTCACATGGTTGAAGAGAACGCGGTTTTATACGTTTTTGTTTTATTTCCTTCAATCAATTCTCAACATGAAATTATTTTTGTGTTAGTAATATAGCGCTCGAATATGAAAATGTTTTTCCTTATATTGATTAAAACATTCTTGTAAGACCCATTATATGCATTTACAATGAATGTAGTACAATGTGAATTTAAACCACAATGCTTCTCATCAATTCATACCGTATTTATTCCAGAAAACAATTCAAATCTGATTTCATTTTAATGGATTGTAATTTCTTTTTTCGATATATTTATATAAATTTGAAAATTAATTCTTTTCAATTTTGTTATTAATTTATATATAATAACATTAATATCATATAGATTTAATATTAGTACTTTGAATACCATACATTTTACAATAAAATAAACGAATTTTTTCATATTTATATTTGAATTAAAACCACGCAAAGCAATTCGAGAGCTTGCACGAAAGTTAGGAGTTAGTCATACAACAGTTCTGGAGCACTTAAAACGGCGAGGAAAATAAAAAAAGCTGTAATTTGAAGGTCATAAACCGTAATTACTTTTCTACCAGTCTAATTTTTGCTCGCTCTTTATTTATATTTAATTAAATATTTTTATTAAGTTTCGGCAATTTAAATCAAAAAATAAGATGAAAAAAAGGTCGAATGCGTTCTTTTTCGGTTTATAACGACCAACTGAAGGTATTAGTTGAATCAGAAGCATGCACAATAATTCGAGAGCTTGCATAAAAGTTAGGCCTAGCCATACAACAATTCTGGACCATTTTTAACAGCTAGGAAAATCGAAACAGCTGTAAATGTATATGAATTTGAAGGTCATAAACTTCAATTATTTTTCTACCAAACTAATATATTAATGTTTAATGAGTTTTAGTTACAATAACATTTAAAATAATTTTTTCCCAGAAAATAGAATATTCCTTAATTAATATATACATGTACTAAACATGTGTGAATCTATTATATATGTATATATATATATATATATATATATATATGTATATATATATATATATATATATATATATATATATATATATATATATATGTATGTATACTGTTTTCGTTTTTAATTCTTATATTAAACTAAACCTAAAGTACTTAACCCTTTTATACAAAATGTTCTATCCGTTTCTGTTTTAAAAAATATATAAATACAAAAGTAGTGTTTTATAAAACGCAATTTAAATTTATTTACTGTTTTTATATGGTTTTTAGACTGAATAAATTTATAAAGATGATGTAGTTAATTGTTTTATAATATGCGTATATTCACAGATCATTTTTTGTTCCCCAGTTATATTGTACCAGTTTACATTTCTTGGCTCTCAGTCAATAATTTTTCTTTTGTTATAGAGTTATTGTCTTTTCTTTTTAGAATAAGTTCCATAATATATTAATCAATTTCTCTTATTGTTGAAATCATGAAGTGTGGCGACAAAAATTCGCTGCAGTGCGTTCTTATATAAATATACAAATAAACTGAACAAATATTAATTTTGGTGCCTTTAAAAAATGTCTGTGGTAATCGCCTTTCCATCTTCGGTTACGGTCCTGTTACAATAGTTCTGCCGATTTTCAATTAAAACCTTATTTTAATTTTCTGTTCATTCAACTTTTTTGTCATGTTCATTTTTCTATCATATCTTCCTATTAATTAATGTTTATTTTTATATTTATTATATATATATATATATATGTATATATATATATAGTATATTTCAACAAAATACAGAAACTGAATTATCAGTTATTCAAATACAAATAAAACTGTTATTCATTAAAGGTTAAATATAATGAACGTTCGAATGCGTATCAGTCAATTTTGTTGACTCTATTTTATTGATTAATTAATCTAGGTGTTGACACGCTTGCGTTCTACATTTTATTATACAGTGTTTTTTTAACAATAACTTTTCAATGCTTCTGCTTGAAGTATTTAATTATCTGTGTAACGAACTTGTTACTGCCACAAAGATTTACCTTTCGACGAAACTTAAAGAAATTCTCGGTTCTCAAATTAAAAAAAAAAAAAACTCAAACTCATGCTGAAAAACGTAAAACGTATTGTGATTAATAAAAATAATTATGAATTTTTCCCAGAATTTACGAAATCATATGCCTTTCTTTTTGAAGAAAGTTTGACTGTTTCGGAAAGAATTTCAAAAGAAATGTGTAAGTCGTCTTACAAATTTATATTAGAAAATAACAAATATTTCTATCTCTCTAAATTCTCAAAATGTTTCGACGTCAATAAAAAGTTTTTTTTCGAGTATCATCTACTGCATAAATAATGTATACATTTTATTTTCTTGCTCATTTTAGAACTTTTTAATAACTTTTAATTTTTTATTTTTTGTTATCATATTATGTATGTATGTGTATATATATATATATATATATATATATATATATATATATATATATATTAGAATATTTATCGAAATGTCTTGTATAATAATCCATTTTCAAGTAGAAAAATTGACACTCAATTTTTTTGTTAGAGGAATGAATACAGTTCTTATAATTCGTACAAAAATATCTAAATACTATTTAAAATGTATTCTTGTTGTAAAAAATGAATATAAAAATGATAAACCAGAATATTATGTTATAAAAAAAATTAAAATTAATGAACGCAAATTTTTCAAACTAACACTATTTTTTCATTTAATAAAATCCGTTAGTAATATATTTTGTAATATATTAAATTTAGGTTTATATTGTATATATATATATATATATATATATATATATATATATATATATATATATATACATATATATATAAATTATTTCATTTTTTTATAAAATAAAAACTATATTTAATTAACACTATAGTATTTCTATTAAAGAACAGTGTTTCTATGCTTACGAACAAAATTAATCTCTTAAGCTATTAGCACGTACATACGTATACGTGGTATAATTCTGTTTGTATGTTGATGTCTACACCGCGTCATGCAAATAAAGAATAAAAACATTAAATTAATTGAATTGTAGCTTGAAGTCAGGAATGAAAAAATTCTAGTAAAACATATTGAAATAAAAAAATAAAATAAAAATTTCATATTTTTAAGGTACATATAAAAAATAAAATTATTTTTAGAACATGTTACAGAGAGTATATAACGTGAAAAATATTGTATTGTATGAGATTTTTTGTTTCGATTTTTTTTGAAAAAATAAGTTACATAGATATGAATATTTAATTACAATTTTAATTCAAAATTATTTGCTTTATTCCTTAACCCATTCAGTATGACCTTTTTTGTTTTGATTAATTTTGGTAAATGGGAATTAATTGTATTAAAGGGTAGTTAAATTGGTCAAAATTATTATCCAATAATTTTCCAATATGTAAGACAAAAATATAGTCCTGGGAAGTTTTGTCACATCAATATTTTATAGTGGGTTCACTATCTAAGTATTTCTCCGACAGGATTTTTTAAAATCAGTAGAACATATGTATCCCGTTAGTAACGAAAGAGTTACAAATAGTTTTACCATAGAAAAAAAAGATTTTAATAAATTATAATTCTATATTAACTACAAAGAGTAGTTTTTTAATCATAAATAAACAACAATGAAAAGAAAAAATTAAAAAAATAAGTGAGATGAAAATGTGGTATACCATTTGATAAATTTTTCCAAAAGCTACCTAAATAAAACATTTATTTAATTAGTTTTTGTTATTTTTACAGTTTGTTACATTGAAATGAAGAATTTATAAGAAATGAACGAATTTATTGCTGTTATATTATTATTTAAATTTTTATTTAAACGAAAATTAATACTAAAGTTTATAACTTTTACTCTCTTTGCAATTTTTTTTTCAAAGGTTTAATGTTTCAATCACAAAAAATAACATATATTTAGCTCTTTGTATAATTGGTTCATTTTTCATTCTGCTCAATTATAATTAATGTATTAAGTATATCATTTATTTTTAAATACAAATATCCTACTAAATGATCATATGGGCGTGTGTTATTTAAAACAAAAAATATATACTTGCATTTAAAAATTACTTTTTAATTCACAGTATTCATTATAAAGAATTTATCTCGACATGTAGCATAAATTTACATTAACAGAAAGCTGACTTAAAATTCGTTGTTTTAAATTTTTACTAGTTATGTATAATTCATTCTGTACCAATTTGTTTTACGAGACGGTTGTAATCCACTTGTACAAAAAAGGATTCACAATGTTTGACTAAACCAGTTTTCGTTTAAACTTTTAAAACTCCCTTTTATAAATTTACTTTATACATACCCACAACATTTTAAAAACAAATCTCATAATAATTACATATACAATGATAGAAGAAAATAATTTATTCTGCTTGAAACGAAACAATTACAGTTTGCTTTATGTTACATTTACTAATATTTTTGTTATCTAAAAAAGAATACATATTTTATTTTTTAATTAAATACTATGATACATACACGTGTAAGTAAAATATAATATTGATACAAAGTAAACATTGATAAATGAAAATAAAATTTAGTTTTAATAATATTCATTTATCATTCATTAAACTAGTAATGTGCATGTTTAAAATTCATGTTTTAACTAATCTCGGTTATATAGTGTATTCATGGAAGATAAAATGAACGAAAAACATGACATTATTTACAGAATTATAACTTGTGATATACAAACATATTCTGTTGTATGACAATTTGTAAAGCAAAGCATTTTTAGTCACGTTTTAAATATTCTATTCATGTAATAGCTGATTTCTCATATACGATTCTGCAAGTTTAAATTTAATATATAATGTTGGGGAAACAGTCATGTGCTTAAAAGATATCTTTTGATGAAAATTTACAGTTATTTATTAATAAATATGGAGTGAGTAGTGCTTTACTAGTACAGAACGCTATACATATTTGTACACAACTATTTTTAGATATATACTTAAGTGTGTATATATATATACACATGTGTGTGTGTGATTAAAAATCTAAGATTATACAATAATCACACATTTTTTTTGTATCACAATTTTGATAAAATCTAGATAATAGATATCTAAAAATATAATAATTAATATTTAATCAAAAAAATGTAAACTATTCTGAATAATTCATAAGATGCACAAAGCTTTTCTATAATGAAATGTAAAAGAAGCATTATTGTTTCATTTATGGAAAAATATCATTTTATTTCGCATACATAATTATTTTAACTTTTATTTTCTAATATGAATTATTAACAAATCTTTGAATTCTTAAAAATAACATTTAAAAATGATTGATAATAATTATTTTTGAATTAACAAAGAAAGGTCTATAAAATAATTTTTAATGATCTAATTTGTAAAATTAGAGAAATAAAATTTTAAAATCTCGGAGAAAATAAGGTCTCATTGAAATAAAACCTGTTAATAGTCCAAGTTTTACATTAAAAAAAAACTATAGTTTATTAATTTAAAATTGTGATTTCATTTAAATTGCCAAAGCTTAATAAAAATATTTAATTAAATATAAATAAAGAGAGTGCAAATATTAGATTAGTAGAAAAATAATTACGGTTTATGACCTTCAAATTCATATACATTTAGAGTTTTTTGATTTTCCTATCTATTTAAAGTGGTCCAGAACTGTTGGATGACTAACGCCTAACTTCTGTGCAAGCTCTAGAATTGTTGTGCCTGGTTTTGATTCAACTAACGCCTTCAGTTGGTCGTTATGAACTGAAGAAGGACGCCTGTGATCTTCTTCATTTTTAAGGCTCTTGTCTGCAGCATGAATTTTTTGGAACCACCATTGCGCGTACCATCTTTGACAGTACTCATACCTAAAGCCTTATTTAGTTTACTAGCAGTTTCTGCTGCTTTACCACCTACTTTGAATTCATAAAAAAATGTCCTTATTTTTTTCTTTTCCATCTTTAATTCAATAACTCAATCTGAATCAAAATTAATAATAAAACCAAAGTCGATGTTATCCAAATACAGACCGAAAAATTCACTTTGAAATGATATTAACATAAACACGATGAAATGACAATTTCATTGAAAAAAATTGAAACTAGGTTTCAGAAAACTAAAACCGTAATTATTTTCCTACGAACCTAATATTTCAATGTATAAAACTAATAGAAATATGATTTCCAGTTATTCAAAAACATTATAAATTTGCTAGATCAAATATTTAATTTTCTTAAAGGTAAATAAAAAAAAATAATAATTTTTTATTCGCTTTAGTTGAACATTTTACAAGAATATTATTTAAAAAATATTAAAGACATGCTGAATATATGAATTAAAGAAATTTTGAAATTGGAAAAAATAATTATATTTGAAATTGTTTGTATTCAATTTTAACAAAATGTAAGAAAAATTCGATTGACATTTATCTTTATTTTAATTAATTCTTTAATGAGTGCTTCTTATTCGTTTTATATTTTTTGTTGTTACAATATATTCTCAGAGAATCAAATGAATTTAAATTAAAATAGTGTAGAGCTGTCGATTACAAAAAAGTGTAAATAACAAAAACCGAAGCATATGTAGTATTGAATTCAAACAGCATTGCATATTTGCATGAAGTGAAGTATTTTACGAAAGCGTTGAATGCATTTGCAAACGTTTGAATATACAAAACCATTTTCTCATAACGTTGATACCAACTTCAATACTCTTGCCGGCTATAATATACGAAGCTTTCTGAGGCGTATGCACTCGTGATATATCCGCTGAGCGGAAAATAAACTTCAGTGTTTTCATAAAGCTACTGTGTGGTGTCGTTTCGTTCCATCAATTTAAAGTATGTTTGTGTTTGATAAGAATATATAGGAACAAATTGCTGTAAGTCTATATTGAAAATGCATTTGAAAAGCATATATTGTTACATGTATAACAAAAATAGAGTGATTGTTATTTATAATTTTATCTAAATATATCTTTAAGTATCTCGAAATAAAGATATATATTTATATATATATATATTTATAAATTTGAAATTAAAACCTTTTTAATAATTTTCATTATTGCTTAAAATGTACTTAAATTGTATTTATAATTTGATAGTAATTAATGGTTTGAAAATAAGAAGGTACTTTAAATTGTTTTAAATATCAATACTAAATGTAATTTATTAGTTTTAATAAAAAAAATGGTTTATTTGATAAAATTTCAATTATTGCAATATATTAATTTTACTGTTAAATACGCTAAAATCATATTTACTGAGTTGCAAATTATATTTAGCAAATTATATGTTCTAAAACTTTATTAACGTTAGTGAAAAAATACCTTAATTAAGTATTCAGTATCATTATTTATAATATTTATTATTTCTAGTGTCGTTGAACACCTTTTCTTTCTTCATTAATATATATGGAATTCATTCACTTGAAAGTAAAGCATTTTTGGTTTTACATTTATATTCCTATATTTTTTTTGTATTAGCATATATAATTGTTGCTTTATTAGGTTGTTTTTATGTTAATGATTTTTATTTAATTATATATTGAAGAGTATGTAGTTTTTTCTAAAGAGTAAAAATGTTTTTATGTTTCAGTACTGACATTGTAATGTAAATTTTCTTAATAGAATGAGTTTAAATGTGAAAAAATAATAATAAGAACGTTTTTATTACTGTGGATAAAATAACTTTAGCAAATTAATTTATTACTCCCTCAAGACCATATAAATGTTTTCGAATAAAAAGTTTCAATAATTAGTTATTGCTTTTTTTTAATTGTTCTTGTTTTTGCGTCTTTCTATGGTGATGCCATCGTTCTCAAAGTTAAAGTACAGAAAAATATTATACATAAATTTGATTCCATAGCTTAGACTTTTGAAAATTGCCATCAAAATGCACATTAGTAACAATCTAAACTGATTAATAATTAATTATTGAATGTTTTTGATTAAAAAAAATATAAGGAGTGAAATATTTATTTGTGAAAATATTAAATTAATATTTAAAAGTAAATTTTTTTAAAAAATAAATTGTTATTGTGTTCGAATTCCAATAATAAATTGAGATGTTCACTAAGTAAATACTGTGAATGATAATGTTTCCTTTCCAAAATTTAAATAAGTAGTTAGATATAATTTTAGTCGTAGAAATTCACCGAAATTAGTTTTATAATTCGAAGTTATCACGTTACAGCTACTAATCATGTCTTACAATCAGAGAACAATTTTATTTATTCCATACATGTACGTAAATCACACGTTTTACCAATTTACGATATAGTCTTTGTCAAAGACTCTTCACACATTCTACATAGTGCAGTCATGTACAGATTGTTATCTTAAATACATAATGAAACAGAGAACGTTTGGTTAACTCTAGTGATAGCATTTCCAAACTCTCGCATAGATCGGGTTGTCTGATTTCACGAACGAGATGTGAAGCAGAGATAAAGCAGTTACAGTTTTATACGGGAAATGAACTGTCACCGTGTTACCACGTATCTTCAACGTACTGCTTTGCTGTGCTACGCGTGCGATGCCTTTATAGCTCCTTAACTTAACAGTGCTAATAATTCAGATGTTAATTTCGTTTGTATTTAAGTACGAGTTCCTGAAAACTACTTTAACGGCACAAATAACAATACGACCGAATGCTGTACGTTAAATATTCAGTATATTGTACAGGAACAGATTTTACATTGCGTTGAAGGGCACTAACGAGTTAATATATTTTTTGAAAATATCTGCAGATTTTTTTTGTACTACTTTCGGATGATCTCTCTGTGGTATACTTTTTTACCACCAGAAACTTGCGTTATTCAGCTATTTATATTGTACTAAAATATGAAACTTAATAATACTTATTCTTAATATAAATTATTTCAAATAACTACAGGGAAGAGAAACTTGTTTTCATTTTTTTATAAAGTTCCATTAATATTTATTACTGAATAGAAAATGTCTTGTTTAATATATAATATTAATTTTGATATCTAATATATATTTTATTCCATTTCATAAAAATGAAAAAAGATAAAAAATAATACAGATTATGTAACAAAAATAATATATATTTCATCATGACAATGTACTAATATATACAATCAGGGCAATTTAAAACTATTTTCAGGATGAAAGTATTATATTATTCAATCAGTTTCAATTTTCTTGAAATTTTAATATTAAGATACATTTTTGAGAGCGGCTAACTAATAGTGATAAAAGGGTAGCAGTACTAAATAAAAAAAGTTTTAATCAATTCGATTCAGAAAGCTTTGACTCAAATTCCTATTGATTTATAAGGTAGGATATTGGTAGGAAAATAATTGAGGTTTTTGTTTTCTGAATTCTAATCTTATTTTTTTCAATGAAAGCTGTGTTCATATTAATATCATTTTAAAGTGCATTTTTCGGTCTATATTTGGTAACATCGACTTTGATTTTATTACTAATTTTACTTCAAATTGGACTATTAAATTAAAGATGGAAAAGAAGCAAATAAAAGCAATTTTTGTATGAGTTTAAAACGGATGGTAAAGTAACAGAAACTACACAATACAGAACCTGCATGTTAGTTATCCAACAGGTTTGGACCACTTAAAACAGCTAGGAAAATTATAAAAGTTTCACAAATGGGTGCCGTACGGACGGAACGAAAACTAAAAAAATCGAAATTATTTTTCTACCAACCAAATATTTATTTTGAAGATAATTTTAATAACTTCCAATTAGGATTATCGATTTTATTAGTAGTAAAATATATGCATAATTAAATAGTAAAGTATTTTTCACCTACCAAATTTTTAATCACCAAAAGCATGCTATTAAATTTTTGTTGTTCATGAGTTTTCTTTCGGTAATCCAAAAAATTACCCTATTTTAATGTAAAATTTTTTGATGAACATTTTTAAAATAACGCAACTGCAAAATAATTTAAATAAAACGATAAGAACCATATGTTGTCGCATTGGTCATAAAAAGAGCTATTTTTAAAAAATATCTTTATTTTATGATCTACCATCACGAATTTTAGTGATATTAAACTGTTATTCCAATTATATATATATATATATATATATATATATATATATATATATATATATATATATATATATGTATATAAATGAAGTTTATAAAATAAGTAAATAACTTTTACAATAAAGATACTTTTAATGAAAAAAAAACGCGAAGACCTTCAAATTATTTACTGGTATTGTATTACTTTAACTCGTCCCACTCTACGGACTAATAACCCTCGACTTAAATTAAACACGCAATCATATCAAATTTTCTGTGGATCAAATGTTGTGATGTATGTTTTTGTACATTAAATTTATTGCATTATATAAACTATTCGGTAAAATACGCATCATAACATTATACAATCTCCATATATAAATACGTGTACGTCGAGTTGAATGTTCCATTCGATTATTATATTAGCTAGTATTAAATATACTGCTTGTTTGAATATTAGTATGCTATAGTTCGGTAATGTTCTTCGTAACGTCATTATCGGATAACAAGTAACGTGTCATGTACATCGAAGGTGAGTTCTCATAAAATCTGTCATTCAATAACGTGTTCAGTGTATCGCTATCTCGAAAGTCGTACTTGTTTGCATTTTCGGAATCATGCCGAGCGTGTAGGAACTCTATTTGAGAACGGAGTCGAGTGGATAGTCGCTACGGACGAAAATATCTCTCGATTTGTATTCGGGTTCAAACAAATTTGTGGAGTTTCAATCCAGATAAATTGGACAATATTTCTCTATACTCTCCATTCAGTAGTTGGTGCAATCGTGTTGTAGTTCTTGAACAATATGTGTGCTTCGCTGCGAGTTGAAATTATCGACTCTTGTTATAACGTTCTATAGCAAAAGTGCAAGATTTGTGAGATGTTCCTTCGGTTCTTATGACAACGCAAACAACAAGTATGTTCCTGCTGATGACGGCTTCTCTGATCGACGTCTCGAATCATATTTCATCGCCAGCTTATATTCCTCGCCGTATATTTCAGTTGTACGATAAGGTATAAATACTAGCACTAATACAGTGTATTTGATCAGTGTATTATATAACACAGGTACTGTGTTATATAACAAACTGTCTATATAGAATCCTAACTTATACATATAGGAGACAGTGAATGAACATAAATAATTTATCATTGCAAAATAATTATACTATAATTTATCTAACACCATTCATAACGAGTTTAAGAAAAAAAAAAGAAAAGAACAAAGCGCATTAAGCATAAAGATGATTGGACATAATAATTGAACCTGGTTTCATTTCAGTTGAGTGGTATAGCTGTGTTTGCCTCTATTCTGATTGTATAAAGCAGATAAATAAAACATACTTTACAAAAAAATATAACTCAACATTTTTTATAACCTTTAAGTACTAAATATGATTTCGTTACTATAATAGGAGACTTCGCCCCCTTCTCGCTTTACTCACCAACCCCCGGGCTTGCTGCACTAACCGACTTCTCAATTATAAGCCTGCACATGCAACCGAATGACACAATAAACATACTTTTTATAACTCGTTATGTCTGTATAATTATCATCAGATATATAGCAACGTAATCATTATATATATATATAATATATATATATATATATATATATATATATATATATATATATATGTGTGTGTATGTGTATATAAACATGTCAGTAGATTTCTTGCGGCTAAATACTATTTTATACATATGTAGAAAGATAAATACACATAAGAAACAATTAAAAATGACCAATGATAATTTATTGATCATTTTTGACACAGTTTTTTTAGTTTTCGAGGTGAAAAAAGAATCCATTTGTGAAAATACATGTATGCATTTCACAGAATTTTTATCTAGTATTAAGAAATCTAAACAACAGCTATGATGAGTAAAGGACTAGATTAAATTCAATGGGAGAAAATTGTTTTGACTGTTAGTTAATATCAGTTACTTTCCTTTCTACAAACATGTTAATTGTAGTAAATAATCGACGATTTATTAATATCAATAAAAGTTAATAAATGTTTTCTTGTGTTTATATTCATGCAAACAAAGAGTGTCAAAGTGCCAATCAGCTTTTTTATTGTGAAATTGAAACAAAACTTTTTAAAATTATAAATATATCTGTTGAGGAAAAAGTATATAAGCAATAGTTATTTATATATTATCAATATTTAGCTTTCAGTTCGTGTGGAGATTTTTAAATATCAAATTTTGAGGCAAAAAGCTAGAATCCGATAAACCATTACAGATATTAAAGCAGTATAGTTTCTCAAATTTTAATATTGAATATATTAGGTAGTATTTTTTTATTTAAAATATAAAACTTATTTTGTTTTATAGAAAAAAATTAGAGATTTTCTGTATAAACACTTATTTTTGCGTTAAAATTTCATTTAAACAGACATTGAAGGATTATCTGATAAGTTGTTAATTTTTGATTTAATCCTAAACTATCTGCATTACTTTCTTCAGTAAATATCACGAGACAAAATTGAATTGTTATATAAATACTATAGATAATTTAATTTACACTTTTAAACATTTTATTTGTGAAAAGATAAATTAATACTTAATTCAAATATAATAAATTGGATAAATAATTACAAAGTTTTATAATGTCAAGAAAACTGTGGTAGGGTTTTTCATTTTTTTAGTAATTTCATATTTAAATTTATAATGTGTTTTATATATATATAAATGTGTATGTTAATTTATTGCCTATTTCCAACATATAATATCTTTTTGTTCTTATTTGCAATATATTTGTTTTTTTTGTACAAACAAATAAATGAGCCAGTTGAAATTTGAACAGGATCCGAATCACTATTGAATATAAATTTACATAATATTGTTATGTGAAAGTGTTCAGTACAAAAAATATTTGTAAACAATAACTCACAAATTGCTATTATTTTAACAACAATGCCTTTTTCATATATGTTCTCTATGCAATTAAAACACGTTAGTATTCTAAAGGATAGTCAATTAAATGTTCATTAATTGTCTCTTTGAATATTAAAATTCGTTCCATCATCAGAGCGCTACAAAAATTATGACAATTAAAAAAAACGTGCAATAAATTACTTTCATGTAATTGATGCATAAATTTATTTATAAAAACGCTGCAACCTTTTATACAAATATCCATTCTTTATGTTTTTTGCTTAAAAAGTGAAAACGTAAACGTTCTGCAAATATACTTAATGTTTATACATATGTGAATATATATATATATATAATGAAATAACTTAATTGAAATTAATTTTAAAACCAAAATTATCAGTCAATTCTTTAAATAATACTTTAACTACTCTAATAAAGAGAGAGAATGTAGCGTTGGATAATAATTCGAGGTTTGAAGATTGCTCTTTCCAGAACTTTAATTAACATTGAGGGTTATAACCAACTGTGTAAAATTTACCACTTGTACAATCATATATGTATCTCTGAAAAATGAAATAACTCACTATAAATGAGCTTTTGTTTTGTGTAATGTTCCCATCAAGTAAAACCAAATTCATTTTAACGTTGTTATACTACAAATAACTGTATTAACCCTTTGCACTCTGGGAATATTTTCAATTTTCCTTCTACCAACTCGATAATTATAAATATAATTTATGATCATGAAAAACTTAGGATCACTTTTTACCCGAAAAAATCATTTTACATAAATTTATTGACAAAATTTATAGAAAAAATATAATCTTTTAAATACCAGAGCCGTGTTGTTGCGAGTTGCCAGAATAAATGTTCATGTCAGTAGTGCTGGTATTCCAAGTGCAAGGGATTAGTATTATTTTAACAGAATAATTCAGTAAAATATTATAAAATAAGTGAATTACATGTTGTTAAATATTCTTGAAGTTATTTATTTTGTTTTATTATAAATTTATCACAGTTTAAAATTTTTTGTATATAATAACTCTCTTTTTCGGATTTTTTACCTTTTATAATAAATAGGAATTTTTAAAAAATTTTAGAACTTTGGAAAGTGAAATATTTAATATTTACAAAAAATGTTTTTTTTTTTATTTTACATTTCTATTATAATCTATATGTTTGTAGTGTTATAAAATATTTCATCGTTTTCTGCAGCGAAATTTGATTTTTGTTAAATTTATATGAATTGTATTTTAAATAGACTTTTTAGGACTTTTACAGAATTTAAAACCACTCGAATAAAATTTAAGAAAAAATCTAACTAAGCTGGTTGTGTAAAATAATAAAAAGTACTTAATGAATTATGAAAACAGACGTGTATGCTTCACAAATTCATTTTTTACTCATCCACAAACAAAAAAATATTCAATAATTGATCATTTATCATTTTTGATTGTTATTTGTGTGTATTTTAATATCGATTCACTCATCTCAGAACGCAAAAGTCAAGAAACATATTTGTTCTGTTTTTTAGATTTTTCTTATATATATATATATATATATATATATATATATATATATATATTCTCTTGATATGTAGGTGATTAAGACTTAGGCTTCCACATAAAAGTATTACAAACACACAAAATTAAAAATATATCCCCTATTTAGTATCTTAGTTCAATTGTATTGAATTGAACTTAAATACTAAATAAAAAATAATATGATTTTTCCTAACCCTTACGCCCCATTTTAATACTTTCATGTGGCAGCCTAAATTGAATCACCCTATGTTACGTGTTTGTCTGTATTTTACTGAAATTAAAATTTTTATCATAAATTCTGTAACAGTACTTCAAACTCTAGATCAAAACAATATATCTTGAAATAATTTGCGAGAATCTGTTCTCTCAACACGAAATTGCTATTTGTAACTATAATCAATTATTGAACTTTATCAAACTTCTCATTCCATTGTCTACTTCAAATAAGTACTTGATTTCCATTATTTCAATCGTTAAAACATTTTTAAATTAAATTTTTAAAATAATAGAAATAACTTTACTTGTGAACAAAATTTATTGTATATTTATTAGATTTTTATAAATTAATTTAAATCTATCTAATTTTTCTTGGCACATCAAAAAAAAATTTAAAAAAAACTATTTAATTTATAAAGTATACTCTATTTATTTTTGTATTAGGTAATCGTAAAAAGAACAATCTAGAAATAAATAATAGGGAAAAAAGATGATAGATTTTTTCTATAGTAGATGTTAACTTATATATATATATATATATATATATATATATATATATATTCATTATTATTAAAAAAAGGAAAACTTAATAGAAGAGAAAAAATTTAGATTTCTTAAGTTTTTAAATACAAAAACGAATGGGGCATTATAAAATTTAATGGCATTTTAAAAAAGAAAATTTAACCATAATGTGTTATATATTTATTCACTTCCCAAACGAATAACTTTTAAAAAGCAATATAATCTGAAATATTATCAGAAAGAGTGAAACGGTATTATTATTTTTAGTTGATAAAACAAAGATGAAGATTGAAATTTGATTTCTATCAAGAAAACATATTATTGAAAATAAAATTTTATTAAAACTTCATTTAATTTATAAATAATTATATGATTGAATACAAATTAATCAAAAATAATTTAATTTAAATAAAATTTTCGAAAGTGTTTTGATCTGTTTAAAAATTTAAATGGTTTTAATGGTTTAATATTTAAGTATCCTGAATAAATTCTCAGTTTAAATTTAGGTATTTTGATATTATATTATATAATCAGGTATCGAAAATTAATTTCATATAAAGTAGCCGGTGCATCTATTGAAAAGTAACCTTTTTCTTAAAATTTGTTTCAAAAATTAGAAAAACAATTCTATAAAATTTAATAAGTTTATTATTTTTAATATTTTGTAAAGATGTATATATATATATATATATATATATATATATATATATATATGTAATCAAATTTAATTCTGCAGTTTTACTTCAACTAAATTGTATTTTCTTTTAAACATATAAAAAAAATAACAACTTGAGTGCTTAAAAAAATAACTTCAGAATTATTTTTCTTATATAATTTTTGGTGTCAATTATCTGTTTAATTTTAATCTCATCTACTTAATTTAACATTTGAAAGAGTAATTTATATTCATAATAAATAATATTTTATTAATCATAATTAATTCAAAAATCTCGAATATGAGACAATGGTTTAGTAGATAAAAACTATGTCTATATTCATAAATTGAAAAATTAAAATTTTAATACCAAATAAATTTTAAAATGTTACTAGTTCAGAAACAAGTTAGTTTAATATATTATTTTTTATATAAATCAGAAATGTAGTGTGACATTTAGAATAAATATTTTGTGAATTTAATGCTGAAATATTCTTTTGTACTTTTTTCACACGCATACAGACACACACACACACATATATATATATATATATATATATACACTGTTGTTTTTTAAATATATTTTCAGTTCTTAAAATAATCATCATACATAAATCGTACAGTGAAAACTGGAGTCGAAACAATTAGCTTTGTTACTACATCTCACGTTTGCCATTCACTATTTTACAAGACGAAATAAAATGCAAATTCACTATTATAAAAAAAAACATACTGCAGTGCAGATTTTTCATCATTCTCAGTGAATTACATGCTTGCTGATGTTACATATTCGTATTGCATGGTATTAAGTTATATCTTCTTGATCCTGAATTTACAACACAATTTAAAATGTTAATCCATTTTTTATTTTGTTTCTAGAACACTGGATGCAAGTAGATTTTCGTCTTTTGCGCAGGTTAGTAAATATTTTATTACGCAATTAATTTTTTTATTGTAATACAGTTATTGGGTTATTTCTGTGAAATATGTTAGGGATTTCACATAAGATATACGCATATAGAAACATTATATACATGTATATGTATATATATATATATATATATATATATATATATATGTAGCACTGAAACTGAAAGGAAAATAAATATATATTTTTTATTAGAATTTGATTGATTTGCATTTATATATTTAGATTTAAAAGTAGATATGTGTTTGTATTAAATTTGAATATCTACTAAATAAACATTATCTTTTCATTTTATTTTATTAAGGATAGAAAGTAAAAAGTCCTAATAAAAAAAATCATAAGTTCCAAGTATACGACGTAGTTGGTATCGATTGAACGAAAGAATGGCATTTAACAAAAGAAATTTGAATGTTTTCAGTAACCTATATACATATACATGGATTTTTTTAGTGTACATGATAATAGCAAATCAAGTTTTATGATGAACAATGAAACCTTCCAGTGCGTTCACTGTAATTTCATTGTTCAAGTTTTACAAATGAAATAAAATTGATGAAGTAAAGCTGGTATTAGCCAATGAAATATTTTACGACATTTGCAGCGAACAAAATAAACGTTATTTAATAATTTTATTAACGGGAGAATGGCTTATTCTGTAAGAAAGAAAATATTTTTTTTCTATAGAACTTCTATAAAATTGACATATTGCTTCCATTTTACACAGATGATGTATATTTTTTATATTTCAATCATATTTATGAGATTTAAAAAATATTTCACATAGATGTGTATATATATAATACACACACACACACATATATATATATATATATATATATATATATATATATATATATATATATAACATATAAATACATCTATATATTTTTATTTGCTAAAAATATTTTTCCTCGAATATTTCTTGTATAATAATAATACCTACATCATAAAATATAAACAAAAAATAATGTAGATCTTCATTATATTCTGAATGAGAAAATATAACTTATTTGAAAGACCATATTAAATATTTTTAACATTTTTATATAAATTTTCTCATTCCTATTATTCTTTAGTAATGAAGTATATTTTTCGTTATTTATTAATATTCAAAGGATTGAATTTTTATGTTCTAGAATGAGTAATACAATTATATTGAAAATTACTTTGACTATTCTTTTATAATATTAATGATACAAAGTATACTTTATCATAAAACAAAATTTTAAGAGATTTATGAATAGAATTTTTTCAATTATTAAAGAATGTTGTGTTTTGATTTTATTTGATAAATTTCTAAAAGTGATGAGTCAATTATAAAATTTTCTTTTTAATGTTTCTATATTTTTTGTAATTTATCAACTTGTGTTTATTTCATACTAATAGCAATATAAATTATCATAGAAAAATCATCGCATTTCTGGATAAATATAGCTTTTCTTTAATGAGAAATGAATATTGATAAAAAACAGTTATGAATATATCACCTCAATTTTATATTTCAAAAAAACTTCTTTCATAACAATAAGTCTATTTAAACAGTTAAATTTCGATTTATATAAAAATTGAGATACTTGCACTAAAACAAGTTCAAATGTCTCTCTCTCTCTCTCTCTCTCTATATATATATATATATATATATATATATATACACGCCTACATGTTATCATTTATATCTAGAGAAAGGGGTTGATTTTGGTAAAACATTATCAGCTATTAAGAATTTCTATTTTAGTTTTATGTTAAAAGCAGGTATAGAATACTGTTTTTGATATATTTTACATGAGACTGTAACAAAAAAGAAATCCCTATATATCAGTAATTTTAACGAAAACATAATTAATTCAAATTTCTTAATATTATATTTAAATGAACAAAATTTATCTAATATTAATTTTTATTAAATATCTAACTTCAAAATGTAAATGTCATGGAAAGTGATTTCAAAATGTATTATAAAATGAATTGTCAATAATTTTTTCCAGAAAGTAATTTTCGAAATAATTCCCAGAAAATAATTTGTATTTTTAAAATTATACACCATAAATATATCTACATATAAAATATGTAATATTGCCATAAATGTAATATCTAAGGAAATACTTATATATTTCAGAAAATAAATTTCATATTTCCTTTTGAAAAAGTTTTTTGTTTAATTCCTTCTTAGGAACAGAAAGTAATTTGATTTTGTAACTTTCGTACAATTTTCTTACATTATTCTTAAAACTTATAAATTGCAATGTACGGCAGAATGTTATATTAAAGAAACATATTTTGTACCAAGTTTTTAAAATTAATTTTTTGTCTTATTTAATATTATTTGACGATTATGGGTTATTTGTACTTTTGATAGAAACTTTTTTTAGCTTATGTACTTCTATGAATTCATTTAATGATTTAAAATAATTGTATATATATATATATATATACATACACAGATATATATTTCTGTTACTGTACATTTTAACTATTATCTAGCTTTATAATATCAGTTTATATATGCATACAATAGACTATTTTAATTTAAAATCTTAATTTAAATAATATCATAGTAAAACTTAAATATCTGTAATGTTCGTATAATCCAGTAATTTGAATACATTAATTAGTTACAAATTTTATATATCTTACTACTACAAGTTATTCATATAAGATTACAAATCTCTTCATTCCCTAATTCTGCTATTAACTATATTTCAAGAAAGAGCTTACAGTTTTTGTAGTTGGTAACAGAGAAGCACTAATGCTTTTTAGTTATAGAAAGCTATGGATTTTGAATGTTGTGAAGTTGTTGTTCTTTTGTGTAGATATTTCGACGTCGAACAGATCTACTATATGCTCTATGCTTTGTAATATAAACGGTAAAGGATATGCCACTCGAGCAACTCTAATATTAAACTTGCCGCTTCTTCACATAGTTACGGCAAGAAGTGAATTGTAAGACCGAAAAGAAAGTCCGTTAAACAATAGTCGAACGTTTTATGAATAGTGCGCGCTTCATAAAAAGAGAATTGTTCGAATGATTTGTCTTAGAATACGTGATTTGGTTTTCTTATTGTTTCAATTTGTATTCAAAATTATTGGATTCCTTTATTGAATTGATTTTCTTTTGTATATCTATAAAAAAACCTTTTATAACAAATAGACAATACGTTGCAATCTATTTTATCAGTTTATATGCATGGAGGTATATATATATATATATATATATAATGGTTATTTTCTTTGTAATGAGATATTTTTTTTAATAAATAAGAATTAATTCAAAAATCGATTATAGTAATTAGAAATTACTTTTGATACTAATAGATCGTGTATTATTTTATTTTCTAGTTTAAATTAAATCTAATATTTAATTTAGAGTAATTATTAAAGATGAGCACACGAAAATTATTAGCATGTCTATTAAATAATCTAAAAACATAAAAAAATATTTTCTTCTATAATAGAAATATAAAATATTAATACAAATATTTCTATACGAGTATTATGATATTTTGTGACTGTTTGGTTACATTAATTTCATTAATTATTTAATATTTTATATATATATATATATATATATGTATGTATGTAGGGATCCGTAAATACTTTAATTAAGTTTTCATTCGCATTCGGAGAAAACTTTTCCCTCTACTATTGTAAAAGTAGAAATAAAAAATAATACCATGTCTATAATTATTCATTTATATAGTATTTCACGGTTTTATTACAATGAATATTAGTTTCTTTAGAAATTTTAATATATATATATATACACCAGGGGGCTTCGCCCACTACTTGCTTTGGTCACCAAACCCCGTGCACGCTATGCTCACCTTCTTCTCAATTATTTTAGTTTTTTGTGGCTAAATAATCTCTCTCTCTCTCTCTCTCTCTCTCTCTATATATATATATATATATATATATATATAATATAAATTAGTTTAGTCGTTAATCAGGCCAAGATATAAATTTTTTTTTTAATTTTTCTGAAAAAAGAACTTTCATAAAAATATATTTTAAAAAATTCAATATAGACTTTTTTTTATGATTATTATTATTTTTATCCTTCCTTTATATTAATCGATTTTTACACTGTTAAAATTTATTGAAAAGAAGATAATACAAAAAGTGAAATAAATTATTTAATTATTTTTAGTATGGTAAACAACACTTCTAGGACGATGAAGCTGCTTTTGAAATTCACATAAATTATTGTCAAAAGACCAATAATCAGTTTTTGATTTTTTTTATTTATCATCAGTTATTTATAGATTTCCTTTGTCTAAAATTAAACTAAATATTACAAATTATAAAAATACATTATAAACGTGCTTGTAATAACACAAAAGAATAAAACTACTAAGAAAAACTAATTCAAATAAAAAGTCAATATAAATCAGAATAATTCATACTTAAATACCCATATAATAACAAACAATTTTAATGTTTTTTTTTTATATCAGATAAAAGACGAAAACCTCTATCATTATTGTTTATATGTTGACAAAAAGTATATATAATAGTTGCTCGTAAAATACCAGTGAAATAATCACAAAAGTCAAAGTAGAGCAATATATTATTTCATAGGAACAAAAGTACCTCAAGTTCAGACGTTTGACCTTTTGTCTGCGAGCTGGAAAAAAAGGCACGCTAGCCTACACGTACGAAAAACGCTTTGTGTCATTCGGTGACGACGATAAACGAACGCAAACGTGAGGAAAACTCAAGAGTCCGTCAAACATGTCACAATACATGAGCCTAGTTTGTGTTGTACATCTCGTTTTGTTTCGATAAGACGACCTCTAATTTGTGTTCACGGCCGTGTCATTGCAGGATTACATTGCGCTTTATGTCAAACATAACAATGTTTCCACGTCTCGTTGAAACATGCTCAGATAAGACACAAGTGTTCGTATCTTGTACGCGCTATTAGAACTCGAATCTACGCAGATGCTTCTAGAACAATTTCCAGAATTAATTATTCCATTTTCCGTGAAATGTATATACCTTTAAGAAACGGTATTTTAGAACAGACAGACTTGTAAGGAAGCGGAATATTTAATATCACCTAAAATTAAATCCTTTCGCATAAACGACAAAGTTCTATTAGAATAAAGTTACACAAAAGGTACCTGAAATATTCTCTACTCGTCGTTTTCAATATTTGTTATACTTACTTCCCTATTATTAAAAAGTAGTCATGTATAATAACTTTGTTTCTATTAGATTATAAGCTTAAACCATTGCCATAAATTATTTTTACGTTTTAATTACATTACAACCCGTTAAAGTATTTCGGCTTTGTAATTGCTCGACGTTTTTGCTTTATTTTCATATACATACAATTTATTAGGTAAAAACATCATTTCATTTGCCTCAAAACGTTTATATTTTCACGTCAAAAGTATTTATATATATTTATATATATATATATATATATATATATATATATATATGACGAAAATAGAGCAGATACAATATTAATATTTTTTTAAAGAAAATAAGTTATATGATAATATGAATTTTTCTAAGAAATTGTTAATAAAATCTTCAGCGTATTTTCAATTTATGACTAAAAATAGCATATTTATATTGAACACAGTATGTATATGCCCACAAATATAATATATCTTTGTATTGTTTACATCATAAAACAACTTATTGTGCTTACAAATATTTTCCTAACTTTAAAATGTAATATATTCAATACATATTAACATAGAAGTATTATAAATCTATACATTCTGGAATTCAATTATATTGGAAATTATTTTTTTAATATATTCATTTTACGTGCAAAGTTCAACGAAGTAATTATACTTTATCGTGTAATTCCGTTCATTAATATTCATTTAACTAGAACTCAATATCGATAATTTAATAGTACTTTAATTATAAAAAAAAATAAAATGAAATAAAAAATACAGATTTCTTTATTTTTATTTAGAATATGATTTATAAAATATACACAAATATTTATACTTAAAAAATAATTTGTCTTTTATCATACGAATATAATCATATCTTCAAAGATATAGAACATGGTCGTATCAAGTTTGATAAAGAACATGAGCTTTTTTTAATTCAAATCGTTTGCGTGAAGATTAGCGCGAAAAGTTAACCGAAAAAAAAACATTTCGATTAAGCCGTCACGAAACCTGTCGAGTTCAATTTCAAATGATTTTATAAGATTTGAATTTATAAATCATTACATACTATATATATATATATATATATATATATATATATATATAAAGCGTTTTTATTTTTATATATGTAAAACAAAGAAGTAATGTATATGCAAAAAATATATAATTTTCCAACGAGTATTATTTAAATAATGTCATAACATTTTAAAGACACTGAAAAAGATATTTTTATATGCGTACTTTAAACAAAATTATGTTCAGACTTTAGTGTGTGTGTGTATATATATATATATATAAATATATAAATTCTATGCATGAATTATTTATTTAGAATCATCAACCTCTGTTAATTCACTGCTGAATAGAGTCCTCTTTCATGATTTCCGATTTTATATGATTGAATACCTCTCTTTTCTACGAAAATGTGTTTGTATAAAAAAATGTATACACGGAATAATTTTTTTGTAATGTTACATGCATATATATATATATATATATATATATATATATATATATTCGGTGTTTTTTTCTTTTCATTCTTCTAGTATATAAACTATATCAAAAATTTTATTGCTAGAGTAATTTTATATTATCGTAACATTCATCAAAGTTAATTTTCTTGAAATAATGTTTACACTCGTTCCATAAATTCTGTTTATATACATATATATAACTATATGAGTTTAGATATATCAGTGATTTTTTTATAATAAAGAACGGTATTCAATCTCAATCAATAAATAATATACCGAACTGTTCTTTCAATAACAATGAAATATTTAGAGAAATACACAAATCTTCAATTCTTTCTACGAATCAATAACATTTTCTTTAAATTAGAAAACTTTATAAATATCAAATCAAATATTCAAATATTCGCTAAATTGTTTTGCTTCCAAGTTGGCAAATATATATATATATATATATATATATATATATATATATATATATATATATATATTTATAGATTAAAAATAATATCACACCTAAAAAAAATGTATGACGTGTTGCACTAAAACTCATGATGAGTATCTTAAGCCTTATTAAAGAACACAATTTGTTATCCAGGAGTTAAATAGCTGTACTCACATGCAACAGGTTGGAGACCTTTACTATTAAACATAACAATCACCACAAAATAATGATAATGTGTGTTTCAAATCGTGCAAGAATTAACATTTACTTTTATTTGTGTTTTATTAATGTCTATAAAAACCCTATATCAAAATGAATGTTATAAAATGTATTTTTACTCATAAATATAATGTTATATTATCTCTCTGTCTCTCTCTCTCTCTCTATATATATATATATAAACTTTTTTTATAAAATAAAGACAAAGTATTCCTCAAAAAAAGAAAAAACTTCGTGTATAGATCAAATTAAGACCCAGTTTCCTATCCTTGAAAAATAAATCAACGTTTTTTTATCATAGATTTATCAAGAATTGCCTTTTATCAAATGTAATTTTCAAAATTTAATTGAAATACTTTATAAAATAGTTTTTTTCTTAATGCCCAAATATTAAATGGGCAATATATATAAATACAATATTGGTCATAAATTATAGTTAATGTTATTTAACATTTAAAATTATAATTTTTTATATTAAATAAAATATTACTAATTTAAATAATTTTAAATTATCCTTTTAAAACTTACTTTAAATGTTGTCTATATATATATATATATATATATATATATATATATATATATATATATATATATATATTCATGTTGAAAAGAAACCATGTGATTAAATTCTTGAACAAAATAATTTCTAAGTGTTTAAATAAAAATACATTTTTTTTTGTTTTGACAGAAAATAGAAAATGTTTGTATCATACTTTTAATTAAAATTGTATTTTCTCATTTTTGAATTATTATTTGAATAAAGTTTAAATTTGTGTTTTATTAAAATATAATTTCATAACTCACCGTTGTTTATTCAATATTTATTAACCATATCTAAATTATTAAAAGAAAGTAATAAAAAACACAAATTTCTTTTAATTATTAATAAGCCTGAAAATGAAAGTGGAGGAAAAATTATTCAAGATGATGTTGTAATTAGAATTTATTGTATATTTAATTTACTTTATTTTAAATATATTTACTTTTTCATATATATATATATATATATATATATATATATATATATATATATATATATATATATATTTCTGATAGAATATATTTTTTCAAGTAAAGAATATCTTTACTCTTTATTACTCGTACGCTTTTTATAAAATGATACTTTAATTAGATAGTGCAGATCAGAATCGTAAAGGAAAATGATTAATTCCAAATCTAAAAATGTGAGTTGTTTCTTTAACATTTGCAACTTCAACAAGGATCATAAATCAACGATATAATTACATATTAAAGTGATTTGATTAGAGGAGATATATCTCTTTAAGTTGAAAATTGTAAATTAAACGAGTCATCAGACTAAATTCAAAATAGTTGCCAAAGTTGAAATCACTTTTGTTTCGAGTACGGTTATACCTAAACATAAATCAACGTTCAAACTCAACCCAGCAGATACGTTTCATTTGGTCAAATGATTCACGTACAGTTAATAATAGTTCACATAATAATAATCCGGGTGTAAACACTATATTAACACAACTAAAATGCAGTAACCGGTTATGTGAGAGAATAGCGAAACACACATTAGCCGACCGGAAGTTTAGCGGTGCTTATTGAACTGCGCCGCCACTCTCGCGGCCTCGTATCAGTGGCGCCGATCTGCAGCCATGATGAATGGTGTGCTACTTCCGGTACCTGCGGCCAGGTCGCTGCCCAGCGCGGAAACGCTCTTTCACTCCCGAGCCTGTATCCGCAACGTGAAATAATCGAATAGTGTGCGGCCGCTCCAAATCTCGCTGCTTGTTTACACACACATTCTCACTTTTGCGTACACAAACACAATTGTGTATGTGAGCTTTTTTAATGTATTTTTGTATATTTAGGTTGATATACCTATATTTACTGTGCGTAAGCAATTTTTTTGTTACATACTCACACGTAAACAACACAAATTCACGTATAAAAATCTACTTTGTAAATTACTTCAATTCTTCAAAAATATATTAAATTACCGCACACGAAAGATTGAATAAAACTCAAATATGAGCTCGATTTTGAAATAAACATAAATTTAAACTACATTCGCTATGAATTGTCTATTTTTTTATGAAAATAATAATAAAATATTTCTGTATTTTTTTAAAACTATTGTATTTTTCATCCAATTATATTAATTTTTATGAAAGTTTGTATTTTAACATTACTTTAAAATATATATGAAAAAAAAATTAAAATGTTCTTTAAGAAAAGAATTTAATTTTAAATAATTATATAAATAATTATCAAACATTTTACTCATTAAAATGTATGAAACAAACATTAAAAAAACATACTTTTATTGAAAAGTTTTCCTTTAAAATTTTAATATAAAACCAAGATTTTAATGATTTGACACGTGCCAAATTTGTAACGGTGAAAAAACTATTAATAAATGGTTTTTTGTAATTTTTTATTTTCACACACACACACGCATATATATAATATGTATGTATGCATGTATTGTTTAATATAAATTAAAACAAAACTCAATACAAAAAAATATCTAATATACAGAATTTGTTATATATTTTATACTCATGATAATGTCTTTATTTTCCTTTTAATGCACATATTATATTTCATAAAGATATATGAAACTGTTATGATTATTTTTTTCCGATTTATTGGTTCCGATCGTTAATAAATAAGTCTGAAATGTTTCTCAATAGTCTCCTAATACAAGTATTATATATCTGATCGTAATATATATGTTTGTTTATATATATATGATTTATATTATAAATATAAAATTAATCATAATATCATAAAATTAATGCAATGATTTAGATAATTGATTAATCATTATTTTTATTATATTATTTTAAAAAGCATTTCATATAAAGGAAAATTTCTCAATTCTTTAATGATTTACTAATAAAATAAAGTACAAAACACTAAAAATATATTTTCTTTTCTTGTTATGGAAAAAATATTTTTTAAAAAAATCAGAAAAAGCACACTTCCAATATGTTGATAAAGTTTATTTTTCCTTGTGTATACATGCTACAGAAAGTATAAACAAATCACCAGAATTAAATTGTATAGAAGCCATCTAAGCGAATATGTATTTCCTTTACAAAGGGGATCTTGGGGCGTTTAAGGTTGAAATACGAAAATAATACTGAGTTATAGTGTTATAAATTTTACCGTTTTCTATACTTGTTCCGCATGGTACGTACGATGTGACATATGACATATACTTTTTTTTTAATATAAACATATTGCTGATGTAGGCTGTTGAAATATTAGAATATTAATTTTTTTGTTAGAAAATATTTTTTTGTTTTTTTAATGTGATTTCTTACACATACTTTGTTCTTATAAACACTAAGGTTTAAGAAAATGACATTTTTTATTTAAAACAATATTTTAGCAAGAATAAAAATTGCAATATTGTTCTATTAAATTAGTTTTTTATTCTAAATTTTGTTTCATAAGTTATAATGAATAAAAATGAAAAATAAAAATTAATTAGTATATCTTATTATCTTTATTAAATAATGACTGTTTCTATAAAAAATGAGATTTTTATATTATAAAAAAATATTTTAATGGTTTTAACTGCAACATTATTATTTTAAGACTAATATTTATTGCTTTAGTTAAATAAAGTTACTTAAAATCTAGTTGTTTTCAAAAAAATATCAAACGTAAATAATATATTTGTATAAGAGATAGAAATGTTTGATATAATATGTATTTGCTATACAACTTAATGTTCTGAGAATAATTGCATCGCTATTGAAATGCACATAAGCAAGAATTAAAAATGATTATTAGTATATACACATTTTGATTAGACACATTTTATTATTTGTGTATGAGTATAAATTATATAATGAGATTTGGATGTTGAAAAACATTTATATTTTTAAAGAATATATTAATAAGAAGTATAATTATTTTTTAAAAAATGGAGTAAAAATATAAATTATTAAAATTCATAAAAAATGACTTGTGTGTGTGTATATATATATATCAATATGTATATATATATATATATATATATATATTCTAATCAATTAAAAAACGTCTGCCAACAAAATGATAACATATTCTATTCTGGAATAATTAAAATCCCTGATAGATAGATTTACATTCTTTTATATCAAATAAAGTGAATCAGATAAATTATTTCACACAACATAAAAACGTATAAATTATTCAGTTCTATATCTATTATAAATACGATTGACATACAACAGCAACGCAAATAAAAATGATTACTCATTCGAAGCTTTTATTTTAGTAGAGCAAATAAAATGTATTTTTAACGATGCTTTTATCATCGATTGTACTAATCAGAGCTATTTCGCTCGATAGATTGTTTCCGTGAGTAAGCACAGATTTTATTCCATTGCCTGGATATAATTATATAGTTCACTGACCGAATACATCATTGTCATAGTCAAAGACATCCGTGAAAATTTCTTAAAAACCTTAATTTGTTTTGAATTACAGAGAAAAATAATATTGAATTAATTAAATCATGAAATATATAGGAAAAAACGTTAGCGAGATATTGTTTTTAGAGTTTTTTCTTCCTTTATATATATATATATATATATATTCAATACAGTGTATATTTTTCTGAAAAAAATGTAAATGTATTAAACATTTTTCAAATGTGTCATAGTGATATTTATTTTTATGGCAGTAAATCTCTCTTTTGATTAAAACTTTTTTATTTCCTTACTAGAAAAGTTAAAGTATTTTATTTTTTTGTATTACTTTTAACAAGATTGCTTCCTGCATCTAATCTATTTCTTATTCTCTCTAATTTACTTTTAGAGAATTTTAATCAGAAGAAATTAAACCATAATATTATTTATTTTTCCATTTTGAATACCTACATTTTTTTATATTTGATATGTATGTATATATATATATATATATATATATATATACTTAAAAATTATATTAATCTAATAAAAATTTGGGTAATAGAGAATTTAAATTCAATTTTAATTCATCTACTTTTGATTTAAAATGTACCAGGGCCATTTTCATCGAATCTAATCAATTTTATTTTCATTTCAAAATTGTTTTACTTTAAAGTTGCATAGTTGATTATATTATTTATTAATTTGCTTAATTATTTTTAGAGTATTTTAAAAATATGACTATTAATATATATATATATATATATATATATATATATATATATATATATATATATATAAGTTCTATCATAATTAACAACAAATTCACAAATATTTGAAAGTAAAAATATATAAAAAATTTAATTAGTATTTTTTGGTTTAAAAGATAAAGTTGAAAGTAAAATTAAAGTATTAGTTTATTTTTATAGGTAAAGTAGGTCAAAATAGTTAATTTTTATTATTAAATGTACAAAAATATAACAATTAAAATATTAAAAATCTAGTAATTTCATATCTCACGATTAAATGTCTGCAGATTGTTGACGTCATAATATATTACTTGCATCGTAACGTGTTGATAATTAAATGATTACATTTCAATATTTCCTCTCACAAACTATAAACTATCATTAAGTTTAGAAACTATGTGTAATTTATTGCAAATCTGTTTCTGCGAAAAGCATTTTATAGTATATTGATCCATTATGGCGATCTATTGATTTTTAATTGTTATTTAACATATTGTGTTCGCTACAACAATATTATTCATATGCTTTATTCAATATTATTGATCAAATATACAAATATTTGTTTTTTGTGGTTATTGTATACAATTCAGCTCTGTTCATTATAATCAACAAAAATTCTAAATTAAATTTTCATTGTTAAATATTTTTTATTAGTCGTATTTTTCTATTGCACTTTATTATTTTTAATTTAGAAAGTAATTGCAATAATAATTCAGAACATTTAAAATAATAGAAAAATATTATTATAATTGTATATTTTTTTTTATTAAAATTTGAAAGATGTATTTTATTTTATAAATTAGATATTAAAACTCTTACTAGAATTAATGAATATAAATCTAAATAACAGTATTTAAAGTTTATCTATAAATTATCATTTATTATTTATTAAATAATAATCAATTATTTAGAAATTCGAGTAGGAAAAATTTTAGGCTTTGTTTATTCAAATTATTCAAAAAGTACCAAATTAAAAATGTCAAAGTAATTTCGTGTTTTGGAAAAAAATTTCAAAACAATATAACTTATTATTGTGCTTGTGTAAGCATAGTTTAAAATTAACTATACTTTGAAAATATATAATAATCTGTAAAAAAATTGGGAATGGTTTAAATAATAAATGCAAATTAAACCCCTAATTATTTATCTATTTAAAAAAATTTCATAAATTTTCACTTAAAAAGAAAATGTTTAGAGATTTTATATTAATTATTATTAACGATGACACCCGAAGTTGCACAAAATTTTCAGAATATTTCAAGAATTATTAAATTTATATGCGACTTTATAAAACAACTACGTTGCAATATATAAGATAATAATTATATAGCCATACTAAAATGTATATATATATATATATATATATATATTACGATATTAAGCGAGTATGAGGAGCAAGCAAACCGAGTGGGTTCAGAGCCCCTCGGTGGCCCTCGATCATAGGGAGAAGAGCTATCTAGTTGATAAAAAAAATCATATTCTAGTTTTGAATAATTCATTTTCTACTCCGTATACTTTCTTATTTACATATTTTTGAGTTTTTTAAATTAACGTTTTTTATCTACTTTACAAATATGCATGATTAAAAACATAATTAAATTTTGTAAGCTTTTTCAACTTTTTCTTGCATACATTTCTCTTACGATTCATTATTATGATTATCTTAAGTGTATTTTATGTAAATATTTTATTTTTGTTGGTTAATTTAAATGTCTAACTGGAAAATATTAGTAATATTTTAGTATTTTTAGCATGAGTATATAAAAACTATTTATCTTTACATTCATATTATGTAAATGTATTATTTTAAACGGAACATGTTTATATTTCATTCCTTATGAAGTTTCTTTGAGTGTATGTGTATATATATATATATATATATGCACATATGCATAGGAGAGGCTTCGCTACCTGCTCGCTGCGCTCGCTCACTTGTCAATTACAAGCATGTTCATGTAACCGAAAGAAATAATGAAAATATTTTTTTAAAGCTCATTTGTGTTTATATAATCATTATCTCAGATAGATTGCAACTTTGCTGTTTTATATATGAGATAAATATATTTGGGTGCCAGAAACTTCGATGTCATAAATAAATAAATCGAAATCATCGAATTTTTTGTGGATATTTTTGTTATATATATATATATATATGTATACAGAAGTACATATACATATGTATGTATATGAACAAAAATAACTTACTTTAATAAATAAATAAAAATATCGGAATTGTGTAACAACTTAATTACCTTTATTGTTAAGAATGATTAATATATACTTTTTTTCTAACGTGTCGTGTACGTAGCAAAATAATTAATCAATTCTCCATATACGTGAAACCAGTTTCTGGTATAAATTGCAAGAGAGATTCAATTAATTACGGTTAATGTAAAATATACTGTTTTTCAACACTTACAATAATCGTTTATTACACTTCTGATAAAATTATTTACAAAACAAACTTCAAACCTGACGTTTCAAGTTTGTGTAGCCTTTTCACAGTATCGTCAGCTTGCGGTGGAGTGCTGTGTTGCGAACGTAGCACCACACACACACACACATATATATATATATATATATATATATATATATATATATATATACAATGAAATGATTTCATTCGAATTTATCGTAACCTTAATACACATTTATTCAATTAATGCATTTGCTTCGCGGTACCTCATACCCATTAATTCAAAGTTCTTTGATAGGTAAGTTAACGAGATTCAAGCATAACGCAATGACGCCATTGCTCCTTCCGTTCAACTTTCGAAACATCCCTTCACAGCTCACTCCGCACAACTTCCGTAGCGAAAAGGGGTGACGAACGAACATCTTCAAGGATCCTCCATGCGCCATGTCTGGGAACGCAGATTTCTGAAGAGGATAAGGATTAATTTGGAAAGTTCTGTGTAGGAAATAATTATTCCCTGTGAAAATTATCAACTTATTTCGAGTGTTGGAGACGGTGCGTTTAATTACAGGGATAATGCGCAGATTCCCATTGACACTTTTACCATCTTTCATTAAACAGTACAATTATACATCGAAAGATCATTGGCTCTTGTTACATTAAAACATCTGATTCGGCGAATTTAACTTTTATTTAAAGAGGTTCTTCTACTATCGGCCGAGCAAAAATTAAATTATATTTATATTAACGGCTCGTAATATCAGTCCGTGACCGCACTGAAATTAATTCCAATCTACATACTTTATATAAACGTTCGTTTTATATTCAGATTTTAATTACGTTTCACTATCATAAAAAAAACTCTACTCTAAAAATCCAAGATTGTGAAAGTATGATTGTAAAATTCAACATTTATTAGTATATTAGATGCGAATATTTTCATGTTTATAATTTTATCTTTTATCATTGTTTTTAATTCGATTTTGTATATTACTTCTTGAACATATCGATACCTTTTTTATATAAAATATTTCATCCTTTATCATATTTATTTTCATTACTCTGTGAAAATTAAACTACTTTTAATTTATAGTGATATTAAAAATAATGATAGATAATTCAAACTTTTGGCAATTTTATTTTCCTACGCGAATAGTAAAATAGCCCGTTTTATTTAAAATATAAGCGATAAATGGGAATATTAAAATTTTCATGGGTATAAAGGATATAAATTTAGAAATTTAATATTTCGTTAATATGAAATATTTTTTAAAAAAATCGACATATTAGCGTTAAAAACTTTAATTAATAACAATTCAATTATACATAAGATTTAAATTAATTTATTTAAGTGTTATTTTTGTCATTTTGGCTATTATCTATTTAGTTTCGTTTCATTGATTGAATGGATGTTTTTTCTTTTGTTTAATAGAAGATATATATTGATGGTAACTATATTAGTTATTAAAAGAATAATTCAATCAAAATAATACATAGAAGGGAATCACTCGCGAAATATTTATTGTACATTTTGAGTATTGTAAAATTATACTACTTACTTTTACAAAAAATCATTTATTAAAAATGTTTATAATTCACTATTATTGTATCGAAACTTAGATAAGCATTGAGTATAATCTATTTTTTAATTTTTTAATAATATTTCTAAACGTTCTCCATATTTTTAGATTTTATTTCTTTAATTATTTTTCAACATAAAGCGATAATAATTTAAAATACTATTTATTAATAAGATATTGAATTTGATTTTGTCAATATAACCTATTAATGAATTCATGTATTACAATGAATAATTAGTGTTCATCTTAAAATTCTCGAAAGAAAATTTGTTTTTAAATAAAAATTTAATACATTGTATATCACTTATAATTAGATGTAACTTAAAATATCAGTGAGTACGAAAGTTTAAATTGTAAGCTTAAATGTTTTCCTCGTCAGTGTCTTTCAAAAGTAAATTACTTATATTTATAACATTATTTTAATAGTATTATAATGGTGTATATATATATATATATATATTTATATATCTGAATAAAGTAGAATATATGTGCAACCGCGAATTTATATAAAACTGTTATGAAAGTTTTGAAAATTTAAATAATGTTATTAACAAAAGAAAACTTTACGAAAATCTAAATATATACCAACTATAAATTTACTAAGGCATTAGCGTCATGTCTTTATTATAATACTAGATGATCTACTCGTACTTGCGCGACATTCATATCGTTAAGAAGTGGGCTACTGCACGATGGAAAGAGTATGCGTAAGATGGTGGGGCAACAGTGCTTCTATAGCGACATATCGATTCCCTCTTACCCCATCCCCGATGTCACTTCACCACCAACAGCGCCATTGGCATACAGCGCGAGACTCCTATATACGAAGCGCTTTAATATTCACAAAATGACATGAAATCTCTTCCGCATATCTGTGCGTGCAATCGCGCGGAATAATTCTAAGAGACGCATTTTCAGGCAAAAGCTAATGGCGCGGAACATGTTTGTCTAAAGCTGTGTGACCGAGACCTGGGTTACGAGGTACACCGGCCTCTTACGTTGAACGCTAGAGTTCTACAATAGGTACGTGTGCTCATCTTCCGTAATTCGTGTGTCTTTTAATGTTATTGTCGTAGTCGTTATCCAGATTGTTAAGCGGAATGAAAGACGTTGAATTCAGTGGCGGATTACTACAACTTGGACGAAAGTGGGCATTGAGTTAAGAAGAAAAAATGTATATGAAAAAGATTTCTCTTCATTTAAGTACATATACTTTTTACAGCTTCGGTTATTCGTAAGCTTCGGAAAAATAATGAGAAGAAGAAAATAGTCGCATTATATGGATTCGTCTTAATACTATGTTAATAACATGAACGCATTAAAATGATTGTATATAAGATTATAAATTTATATATATATATATATATATATATAGAGAGAGAGAGAGAGAGACACACACACAAATGGAGTATATTTTTTAATAATAATGATTAATTTTTTTTATTTAAAATAGTACAAGATAATTTTATCTTCAAATTAAAAATTATTGAAATTTTATAAATTGTCTAATAATTTGTAAAGAAATATTTAAACTGTTCCACTTTGAAGAGTGTATGTTGTTTTTAAATTATGTATTAATATTAACTGAAAACATTTTTTATATTTAGAACAATTAATCTGATAACAAAAGTTTGTACTGAAAACAAAGCATTTACTTATCACAAATACCTCATTTTAATCAATTTCTAAAGGGTTTCACTGAATAAAACAGTGCTAGTAGCCTGAAAGATTACATTTTATTTCAAACTCTAGTAAATATTGATTATTTAAAAAAAAATAGGTGTCTCTTCCACCTACTCGCTACGCTTGCTGGCACCCCTTGGGGATATCGTTCTTGCCATCGTTCGCTGATGCTTACTCTCCCCTTATAAATAACAGAAATTAACAAATTATATGCACAAATAATCTGTGTAAAATGTAAGTCGTAAAATTTTTATTGGAAAAGCTTATGAAAATTAACAACAAAACACAATGTAAAATGTGTAACATTTTTTTTACTCTAAAGCTTCAGTGAATATAATATTTTAAAAAAATGTTATCAGTTTTACATTCAAATCGTATACACCTCTTTCGTTGTATACCATGAGAGCACTACATACATATGAATTATGTCAAGTTTGTTGGTGATTGGGGTTTTAGGGCGCTTCGATAGCTAAGGTCATTAGTGCCCGAACACCAATTATAATTTAAAAACACACTCCGTTTGCACACTTGCGTTAGAATCATCCCCTAATTCGAAACGCTAAAGTATAATTGCCAAACGATTAAGAATATTCCATTAAAACAATATTTCTCTGTGAGAGATAAAAAAAATATAGGAAGTAACAGGACTATTAAAATACCTTATCTTGATTGAACAATACGTATAAATATAATAAAAAGAGATGAACTCTTGAGGACAGTAAAACATTTAAAATACTGTGATGTGATATTAGGATTTACAGGGTTTTTCGTGAAGAACACTAGTTATGTCCATCAATCAGAATAGACAATACGATATCAATCAACCAATCATTGATGATGGGGAATGGAATTAATTAACGTGTTTACTTGTAGAGTGTAGCGGATGGAGCTGCGTTGCAAGGAGCTGGTTTACACGAAAAATTAAAAAAAAATAAAAAAAACATTTTATGGAAATTTTACGATGAAATTATTTTTTATACAGAGAAAGATATGTATAAAAATTTATTATTTCGTTCTTTGAATTCTATTATTTCTTATGTTGTGATTATTTTTATTCAAAAATTATAAGATAAACATGTCATGATCTTATAATTTTCTCATAAAAATATACGATGAAAGATATATTATTTAACCTTTTATAACATTAAGATATATCTTGTATAAAAATTTCCTCATACATCTTCTTAAATAATATGATTAAATGTTTATATAAGATGTTGAGTTATATAAAACTATTTTTCGGTTTTATTTTAAAAAACTGCGATGTTAAAGTGAATTTTATAGTCAAGAGAAAAAGTTTTAAAAAATCTTATAAAACTTATAAGAAAACTATACCATATAAAGTTGTACGATATATATATATATATGTTTTTTAGTTTTTTAAACTTTCATAAAACTCTTCTATGGGAGAAAAGTTTCGTAGTTTGTTCTAAGTAACTACAAGATTTTCTGACTTGTAAAATTTTGTTCAAAAAATAAAAAAAATATAACTTTTTTTATAAGTTATCACTAAAAAAGTACTCCAATCATGGAAGAACGAATGTCTGAATTAAATACATATTTTATTCGTATGTGAAAATTTTATTAATATTTTAAGTTTTATATATTAAGTCGAGGAATAAGTCGTGTCATTAGTAAGACATGAATATAAAAATATTGCTTCTTTCAGTTAACATTTATTTTATTACTTAAATAAATTTCATCGTTTTTAGTACCTCTTTGTATCATTTTTGCATATTTTTAATACTTTTCTGATATCTTTTTTAATAATTTGTCTTAAAAAATACTGCAATTATAAATTTATTGCACATAAGTTTTCAGAACTTCTTCCGACAGATCATTTTTTAAGTATATGAAAACTATTTCTCTTTAGCTAATGCTAAATGAGCTAAAACATCCCAATTATATTAAAATATTTGTAAATTATAAATGCATTTCAATCAGTTGAATGAACATTATCTTCATTCACATTAGAAATCTAACTCATTACAATTTTTTTAAATTGATAAAAATATGTTCATGTGATTACTGCATTATTTTGGTATTTACTGCATTATTTTGGTTATTTTAAGTATGATAGAATAGCCTATTGGATATATTTGAAATGAAAATAATCAATAATTAATTATTAAATATTTTTAATCGAAAAAATATTTGTTTACGGAGGAGTGAAAAATTAATTTACAAAAATAAACTTAATCATAATATCAAAAAAAATTAGCCTTAAAGCCATATAAAAAAATTATTTACGGTAAATAATTTTGTAATATTTTTAATAATTAGTTCATAAATAAATTCGTTATTAAATATGCTATATAATTTAAGTTTAAATATTTTTTTAAAACAAAAAGAATCATTGCTATCAAAAATTTAGATTATCTAAATTATGTACTTATTTTTATCAAAATCGTGTATTTTTTATATAAATTGTATGCATATAAATATCTAATTGTAAAAAATCAATAGTAGTGTTATTTTAAAACAGGTTCTTTAAAGTAAAAAAAATGTTTTCTTAGCATACGACACTAAATTTCCTATACAATTATGATTTAAAGCTATATTTGTGTCAATATATCTTATGTTAAATGTTTTGATAACGCAAGTGTAATATATATATATATATATATATATATATATATATATACATTAAAAGGCACTATTATTAAGTTTCTGTATTTATACTTTCATGTTACGAATTCCATGTTCTGATAATAATATAAAACATGTTCGTGAAACAGGATTTATTCCATTAGATAAGGTTGCCTTATATATATTCTGTACAAAAACTTACAACTCTACTTAATGCATACCAATCAGTGGAGAAAGTCAACGAGGATATAGTCGCTTTCGGCCAACAACTGGACTCTTTGTAACGATTCGTTTTCTTAACGAAACACGTGCTTTATATTTCGCTTGTTTTATTATCTAATAATCTTGTAAATATTGATCAGGAATAAAAAAAATATTTTTAGCTTTATCAACAATTTGATAAAATAAATATTATTGTTTTATAAGAAAAATGTATGAATGATTTTATTTTCATAAATGAATTATTTTTTATCTTACATACCACAAAAATGTACGTTAAAAATGTCCAATAAATAATTATTGATTATCCTCACTTTGATGGGTTTGTTATCATCTTGAGTATATTAGGCACAGAACAATCTGATTTTTTTTATTATTCGTATAATAATATTAAACAATAAAATGTATTTATAAATAATAAAAAATACAACTATGTAGTATTCCTACTCACAAAAGCAGAATAGGTTTAATCTCTACTCGTTGAAGGCTTTGATTGAGTCTTCATTTTTGCAGTTAATAGTTTAAAAACTGAATATAGTTTACCACTATGGATTATTAATATAAAAGTTTAGAGAAAAAGCTAATGAAACCCATTATTATCACGAGAGTCACACAGAGTAGCTTTGAGAGTCGCATGCCTCCATTTTTATTCTTTTTGAAAGTGAGAATTCTTGTAAAGAATAAGAATTGTTAAAAGTGTAGATCGAAGACTTCAATATTCTTAAGACGTTAAATATAGACCATTTATACATTGTTTCAAAAATTAATTACGAGTGTCCAGGCTCTTTATGTACTATTTTGTGTCAAATTCGAATTTATTTGTCATATGTATATATATATATATATATATATATATATATATACCAATCAAATATAAACATTAAAATTAAAAAAATAAAATTACTGAACCTAATTATTAATAACAATTAAAAATAAATGTTTAGTAGCTCACTTAAATATGTTTTTTATAAAATGTATTCCCAATTAACCCTTTGAATCCGGGCGTGAATCTAGGAATCCATTAATGTCTTCCAAAGAAACTATGGTCTCAGATCGTTATCTTTTGGATAATTTATTTAAAAGTCATTAATATCTTTCTAATGAGATTAAATTTATAACTATTTCGTACATTAAAAAAATACGGTCGTCCAAAAATCAGAAAAATCTCGGTTTTTTAATTCGAAAACTTATAAAAATTGTAAACTTGAGAATTTGGTTGAATAATATTTTTTTCATGAAAGTTCATCATTGGAAGAAAGCGTATAAAAAATTTCGATTCTACGTTCGTCATGTGCATCGTAAAAAAATTAAAATTCTGTCTGCAGCGATATTTTTTGATTCATTGGTAAGTTAGTTTTCTCCTGCCAGAAATGATTTTCTAACAAAAAAAATGACAAGAAAAACAGTCAAATAGTACAAAAAAATTTTCTTCTATATTTTTGATCTTACAATTTACAACGTATAAGTTATTTACTGCCGTGTGAATCCTAAAGGAATGTATCTTGCTGAATACAAACTCATATTAGCTTCATATATTGTTCAAAAAGTTGCTTCAAATACATCTTCTACGAGAAGTTCAAATCCATACCGATTGACATTTCATTTTCCGGAGAGAATACAGTCAGATCATGATCAACGAGCACAGTGTGTAGTTTGTAATGTAAATGGAAGAGACTGACGTCCAGATACAAGATGTGACCAATGTAAAACCATTCTGTGCACACTTGTTTCAAAATTTTTCACACTCAACAGTAATGTTATTTCTCCAAATTTTCAATTGTGATCATTTTTTTCGCTTCCAATTATATGTTTCCAGTCAAGAGATTTGTTTCCCCGAATATTATCAACGATTTTTCACGATATATCAGATAGATGTGAAATTTCTAATGGCTAAACTAAATTAACATATTTTATCTTGTAACCGACAAATCTGCAATTTTTATTTTGTCTACAATACAAGAATTTCCAATTAATCGAAAAATATTTGTTGAAAAATTTTCGAACTTTTTTCCCTCCCTGGCTTCAAACTGTTTTATAAAATCAAGACTATTGATTCAGATGAAAGAATAATAAATAATACATATTTATTTAAAATTTATTATTCATTCGATAAAAGCAGTTTCGTCAAGTTAATGCGACACGTTTTTAAAACTACATAAAAACTAAACTGTCATAAATAAATATATTCTTGAGCAACAAGTATATCCCCTACAATAATAATAAAAAAGTTGAAACTGTTTCGTTAACGACTTTAATATAAATGATACATTAAGATAATATTATGTAAATAGATACAAATTACAAATGTATGTATACCATTAAATTGTTCAAAACATATTTACTGCCTCAGCGTGCCTAAATTAATATAAAGGAATTATTTATGAAATAATACTGTTCAGGGATAATTAAAATGTCAGATATCATAAACTATTTCGTTACGTAATAATTTTAATGGTCGCATTTTCTTCCTTTCATAAAATATACATACATTGTATAATGTAAGGATAAAGGAAACAGTACATATTTCGTCAAATTAATGCATATTTACACAAATTCTTATATATATATATATATATATATAACACTTTATTCTTTATACAAGATATTTTATGTTGAATTTAAACAAGCATTTTTCCAAATATTTTAATATTTAAAGGTATCTGATAGATAACTTGGAATTAAAATTGTTGAATGAATGAAATTAGAAACTTTATATTCAAATATTGATAACATTATTTATTAACCAATTAATTTATTAATTATTTGTATATAAAGTGTTTATTTATAACGTATTTTTCTATTTGTTATTATATAACTTTTTTATTCACGTTTATTAAAAAAATCAGGTATAATTAGAAATAAAATAATAATGGTATTATTAACTCAAAAAAAAATGTTAGTGCTTTGTATGTATTACCAGTATTTAATAATTTATATATTATTTGTATGTAAAATGTTTATTAAAAATGAATTTTTCTATTATTATATTACTTTTTCATTAAAGTATATTAAAAAAAAATAAATAGTATAATTAAAATAAAATAATAATAGTACTATTAATTCAAGAAATATTCAGTGTTTTATATGTAAAGATGAACGAAAAGTACTGGTTTACATCATTAACTAAAAAATATTCAACACATTCAATTTAACCAATATTAAAATATATCTCTTTTCAGTATTTAAATTTTCATTCATAACTGAAGAAAGTATACTCTCTCACATGAATAAAACTCTCATTTATGAATGAATAATTAAAATATATTATCTCAAAAGAAAAACAGAGAACTGAAATATGATTCAATAAACAAGTTATATAGATTACAAACAATAATAATACTCGTAGTCACGTTCACAATTAGCGAAATCTGAACTTATTGCTTTTTCAAATATTTATTATTACTTCTCCAGACATAAATACTAAACGTTCTGTTTATTTAGGACGATTTTGTTTATTCGCTAACTTCAAATAAAAGAATTCAATTGAAAGAAAAAAAATTGACTGAAGCATCATCAGAATACATTATGTGTTACCAAAACAGTTTGATAAGTTGTTTGAAAAGACAGATATTCAAGAGACGGATGTTTTTTGTCACTTAAAAATGTAAAAATATTAAAGCTGATATTTTATTGTAACAATCGCACATTATATATATATATAAAATATGTATATTGTTATAAATTATTTTTCAATGTGCATGAAATAATTTTCATTTATTTTAAAGAAAAGTGTAATATATATATATATATATATATATATATATATATATATATAATATTCGAATAAATAAATTAAATTATTTAATACAGTGAAAATTCAATTTAAAATTTGTGTGAAAAATAAATTACTTGTACTATATACCATACAATTATTGTTCTTAAAACTTATTTTAAAACTATAAATCTTTCTTGATTTGTTCAGAAGCGTTGTCCATGACAATTTATAACACTGTTTGGCAACTTGGCGCCATTTAGGAAGGAAGGCGTCAGTGGGAATGGGCGTTAATATATTTATTATATTGTATAGATGTCTCATATTTCAACTTGCGTGAGATATAGTAAACAGTTCTTAATAACATACAATAATAGTTAATCACACGAAGCTAAATAACAGATCATTTTATCTATAAAATTATAAAATTGAATAAATATGAATATACAGCTGTATACATCTAGTTTTAGATTGAATAACATGCCATTAGTCCGAACTTTTTTTAAATAAAATGATTTATTTTTCATGTTCGAGTTTCTCAAAGTATAGGTACCAACCGTTGAAAGATTAAAAGTCTCATATTGGGGACAATAATTGGATACGGTTAAATTTAAATAAAATAATAATTAAATATAAATAAAGTACAAATTTTATATTATTTTTTCCCTTTTTTAATCAAATTTTAGCTATCGAAAGGTAATTGAAATATTTATTTATTGAATTATAAACTATTAATTTTACTCATAAGGTGGAAAGATATAAAATTTTAATTATCATTTTACGCTGTCAAGTTATCACTCAAGTTGAAAATTTAAAAAAATGTTCAATATACGAGTAGTTCAATGATACATTCCTTGATACTAAAAAAAAATCACTAAAAATATTAAATACATTTATTGTATGCAAATATAATTTTACACTGAAATCGATGTAACTTTTGTCTTTCATTTTTTTAATAGTTATCTCTTAATTAAAATTAACCTACGTTTATATTTTACTAATTTAACAGTTTTTGTCAATTTTATTTTTGCTACTAGTTATTTACTTGACTAAAAAGAACTTAAATTTAAATTATAAACTCAACGAATTCTTACATTTGCAGTTTTTCATTGTTTATTATTAGTTAAAGTTTTATAAATTCATTATTAACTTTAAATATGTATTCTGATATTAATTAACTATATATATATATATATATATATATATATATATATATATATTTATATATATATATATATATATTTATATATATATATATATATATATATATATATATATATATATATATAATTAATTAATTTATAAAATTACAAATTACAAACTCACCTAAAACAGGTTTCTATCTATAAGTTTCGCTATAAGTTAACTGACTATTATTAGTTGGAGTTATTCATCTAATTATTTCACTGCTAATTTTAAATATAATACTATAACTAAACAATGAATTCATGTCAAAAACTTGAAACTCCTCAATAAATACAATAATGTGTATGTATTTAATAACTCATGTTGTGAATAGAGTTTCAAAGTTATAAAAGAAATACTCTAGTCGGTTCTTTAGTGTTTGAGTGAAAAGAAATAACTTGAAAAACTTTAATCAGTGTTTGTGAAAACTCTTTACTAGAAAAAGTTCTGACAATAGATTTATTTCCACATAGACAAAAAATATTCATTAGCTTTGCATTAATTAGATAATAAACTATTTAAAAGTTTTAATACGCTTATATTTAATCATTTACTTGGCGAATATAAATAATTCAGTTATTTTGTAGTTTGTAAATTATGTAATCTAATTTATTTCATACGCCTCATTTTCTTTGTACTTAATATATTGCTTTTATTTGTGTAGAAATGTAAAGAAAAAGTATTCACTTATTCTTATAAAAATTAATAAATAGCTTTATATTCGTTTTCTATTAGGTGTACAAATTAATTCAGTGACTTTGTTATAGAAAATGTATGTTAACGAAAAATGGAATACATTTGAATCCTCAAAATATTCCTCATTATTTTGTATAAGTTTGCTGCATTTGTTAATTAATTGATTAATCCCCTATCAAAAAAAGATGGTGGGTTTGGATCGATGAAATCTTAATATATTTTCGAAGCTTTTCTACTGTTTTAGCATTTTTTGAATGTTTTGTGCATCACAACACATTCTCCAAAAGCTGAACAAATCATAACCCCTATTTCGATAGCCTTTTTTCTGCTGGAATGCAGAAGTATACAATACGTAATATGTAGCGTTTCGGATGCCATCGTGTTCATTACTGTTTTGTGAGGTTATGCCAACTGCTTAGCCAAGATATATAGTATTTTTAAATGTTAAGATTGGTACTTCAAAATACCTAAAAAGGCGAGAAAATATTTTAATATAAAACAGAGTTACGATTGATTCAATTTAAAGGTACCGAATTAATTTTGACACCTAATACTATTTTTAAAATAGAATCATATATATATATATATACAATTCTAAAAATCTACTTCATTTCTCTCTGTATAATTTTTTTAAAATTTGAAATTAACGTTCAATTTTTTTTGTCATAAAACGATTTGGTTAAAATTAGTTTTTAATATAATACTTTACTTTCATATATATATATATATATATATAATTTTTAATTGTTTATATTTTAGTTTCTTGGACATAATTAACTATAAAATAAAATCCTTCTCGTTGTTAGTTATGAAACTCAATTGGATAAAAAGCCAAATGTAATTATAAATTTTATCGAAGAACTCGTTAAATGAGAACTTTATTGTTTCACCATAAAATAAGTGCAATGAAGGTAAACTATGAAGTACATAAAAAGACATTTATTATATACTATAAAGAGAGATTTTACTTTTGCATAGAGAAAAATCTGGAGCACTTAATATTGCAAATAAATCCCCACGGGAGTTTTATGATGTTATCAACGAGTATAAACTTTTTCATCATACCGATTCCTTAAGTAAGAATACTGTGTCTCATGAAAGTTTACGGTAATTCGGTTTCACATTTTTCCTGTGTTATTATAAACATTACCCTAACGTTACATTAGTTTTATCAAACATGCGTTACATTTATCCGCTCGCACGTTACACAGTAAGACGTAGCGTAGGTTAATGTTGCTCGGCAATCGTTGAACGTTCAAGTTTCGTTCAGCCTGCACAGCCGTCATTTATTATGCATCGAACGCAGTGGGATGTTGGCGCAGATGTCTAGTCGGTTTGCGTGCTACTAGTATAACATTGCCGCTTACATTTTCTTTCTGTTTTCCGGCCGTAGCTCCCGTTTTACGCATTCCATACTGGAAGAATGTACATTTAATACGGATATCTTGTATTTACCGTTGAACATACCGTTATACGCGGCGTTTTTATTCATTTTTAATCAGATTATGTTTATTTACGGTTCTGTCTTTTCTAATGCAAATGTACTTAAATATTGGATAAGACCCGGTTATAAAACTACGCTTGCATTTTTGAAAATATTGCCGTAACATAAATTGAAAGACCATACAAGGAAATGTAACAATTTCCTCTCACATTTCCCTTTTTTTAGAATGCGTACACAATTTTTACATGAATGTTACAGAATGTGTGTTCAGGTTTTATGACTTTTTTCTCTCATACAATCTTAAAATCTTGATAAAAGCGTATTCTCACTTTAAGTTACAATTCTAATACTTGCGTACATATACAAAAACATATATATATATATATATATATATATATATATATATATAACATTATTACATAGAATATAAAAAATGTTCTTAAAACAAATTATTTATGAATATCATATTGATTAACTTAAAACAGTTGCATGATTTTTTAAAATGCTAGAGTGTGTGGCATTGGAAGCTTTTTTGAAAATTCTTTTTTTTTAAAAAGTAGTAAATAGTCATATATATTTATAAATTGAAAAGTATCTTACAAAACTTTTAGTCATCATTTCAAATAAAATACTAGCAGAAGAAGAAGGATAACAAAGGTGCAGAAGAATGAAATATAATAACTAATATATATATATATAATTTTTTTTATATATATTAATTTTATATATATTAATTTATATATATATATATATAAAATTAAGGAGAAATTAAATACAATTTCTTTTGATTTATTTTTAACATAATATTCATAATGATACAGATATGTATAGGAATAATATTTTCAATTTTTTGTCTGATTTTAAGTTGCAAATAATTACATTAAATTTCGATTATTTTGAATAAAAGCTTGAAAATAATGAAAACGTTCTTCCTCAGTAATTTTTTTCAAGTCCGAAATATTAAAAAATATAAAAAAGTAAACATCTTATATGAGAAACCATGAATACCATTTAACTAAGGTGATAAAATTATTCTAAATTAAGATTATTTACATCATAAGTATTTTTGGTTAATTTAAGAAAATTATTTCAATTTACAAATATTAAAGGAATATTAAGATATTGTGAAATAGAATATTCTCTACATTTATTTTATAATTATTAATAGGTTAATAGTAAAACTGTCAGAATCAGACATTATATAACGTTTAATTCGATTTATATTCGATTTTTTATTATAATAACAGTTAATTTTTTTATATATTTTATATAAATAGTCATGTATTTTCTTAAAATTGATCGACTAAAACAAATCAATTTCTGTTGTCTCGATATTTCTAATATAAAATATTATTTATATACTAACAACTAGATTTATTGTAAATAATTGTCAAGTTTTGTAATTTTCGTCAACAATTTTATTTCCTTTGACATATTTTTCGATTGAGTGTATTTATATATAGGTTTTAGAATTATTTATATTGTTATAAATCCTATTTTTCTAAAATAATAATAATAATAAATATATGAATACAATATCCTGTAAATATTTAAGTCAGCACAAAAAGTAATCGAGATAATTAATATATATATATATATATATATATAGAAATATTTAAAGATATGTGAAAGTATTGATATTATGATTATAAGTAATCTTATTTATGTTTTAAGTATTGATTTTTCCACGTATTTAAAAAATATGTGGAAAAATAGTTAACTTATAAATAACTCTCTGTCTCCATATCTACCAATATATATATATATATATATATGGTAGTGTGTGTGTGTGTGTACACTCGATAATTTATTATTTCAAGGGGTCAGGATTTATTTCCCTATTGTATGATAAATTAGTATTGATTTTATTTACGATGTCTTCGTTTGCAACAGACAATTTCCAAGTATAACTTATTCATTGAGTCGAGTTGTTGTAGACTAACGTCTGGTGTATTTCTCTGAAATGTAAAGTTTATATTTCAGTTTAATTTAGAAATGTGATTTTTTGAATTTCAAAGATGTTTGTTTATATTTGTTTATATTTGCACATGAAAGGAACTTGCAAATTTAATTACAAATCGTTTCATTTAAATACGACTTTTTCTGTCGAAATTATTTATTAATAAAATATTTAAATAAATTTTGTGTTTATAAAAAACTGTATTATATATACATGCATATATATGTTATGAAAATTACGAAAATAAAATATTGGACATTTTATTATTTATAAATATTAAAGGATCTTTTGATCATATTATAATTTATTTAATAATTAACAAATGATCTATCATTTTTGTTACTATAATGTAAATCAAATATTAGACTAATATCTATATGTATGGATATTGTATAATAACACAATAATAAATAAGAATGTTTTTAATAAATATTTCGAAAAATCAAATATTTATGCCTTTTTCCAAGTACAAAATAAACATTTATTAAACGAAAAAATTAATTAAGTCGATGACAAAAAATGCAAGTATGTGTACATACAAAGAGAATCATTACGAAATATTAATGATATATGTACGTAAAAATGATTAATTAAAAAACACCACTGTATAAAAAATGTTACTGGATTCAAAAATTTACTTTGTGTGTGTTTCGTTTGCTACGTTATTTTCATTTCGTTTGATTATTTATTCATTTGTAAAAATATGAAGTCAATTTACACAAAGTAAATTTATTAAATTATTTATGTACTTCTCTTTCGTGACGTACAGTACTTTAAGATATTATCTTTCTCTTTCTTTCTCATATATATATATATATATATATATATATATATATATATATATGTATATGTATGTATATGTGCGTATACTACTATTTGTAAAACAAAAACTTTTCATTCTTAACAGTACTTTTCTAATTCAACTTGTATGCTAATAAGAGGTAAATTATTGTATTTTAATGCTAGTTTCAAACATAAATTAAATATTATTTTCCGACTGCTGTTACGTTTTTCTTAAATACTATGTGATTTATATTATTTTTTTTAAGAAAATAATTTATAACTTAAGATATTAACCATATAAAAGTGAAAAAAAGTACATTTACTTTCTGTAAGAATATATGAACAGTGTTCTACGGAATATTAATAATTTAATTGCAACCTAATGAAATTGTTCCTGCTGATATGATTTTATCATTAAATTTAAATCTGAGAAACATGTCTTAATAGTTTATGTGCGTGTGAATATGAGTGTGGGTATGTAAAAGGTGTTCAAAATATTCAAGGAGACTAAGTTGTTCGTCTTACATATAGCTTTTGTTATCTCTTAGTGTTTGACGCACGTCACCGGCTGTTATATGGATTTAGTGGTAGTTTATCTTGCAATATACATGTATATATTGCCTATTCTACCAAAGAACTGACAGGACTGTATTCAAAAAAATATATGTCCCGAATGATCACGTACGGAAATTGAATAATAGTGGAACATGAAAATGCTTTTACATTTCAGGAATAAAATTTAGATATTATAAACAAGATATTAGTTTCGTATAAATTTTAAATAAATAAGTCACCCGTCACAGTATATATATATATGTATATATATATATATATATATATATATATATATATATATAGTGTATATATATATATACATATATGAGTATATATATATATGTGCATGTAAATTCCAAAAAATAATTACTAGACTATTTATAGTACTAATAACTATACACTCTTATATAGTACTAATTATTAGTTTTTATAATTATTATTTTAAAATACTTTCTTCTTAATGAGAATTACTATAAAGAATGATATAAAAATATAAAAATAATATAAAAATATATAAATTTTATCAAAAGAAGTACAATATATAAAAACAAGGACAGCATATAAAAATCGAAATAACGCCTGTTAAATATTTTTTTAAGATTTAAATTAATAGTAGAATTCGAATTACTATACTTTTCTAAAAGTTATTAATTTTCCACTAGATTGATTTTTTCAAAGAAAATTATTGTAAAAATAAATATAATGAAATATTTATTGAAAAATAATATTTTTTATACATTGATAAAATATAAAAAATTAACATGTTAGATTTCTATTTATTTTAATTTTTTATGCACTTGAATAACATTTAGTAATGGACAATTTTTACTTCATTAATCTAGACAAGATAATAGGTATTCAAAATATATGAAATTATTTAAGTCGATGCCAGAAAAAACTTGTGAAATAGTCAACAATAAAGACTAATTTTATTAATAGTATAAATATTTTATTTTACTAGTTTGCTAGGTAACGCTCACGACCTTCTTAATTTTCAAGGCTCTTGTCCCCAGAATGAAATTTTAGGAATCACCATTGCACCTTACATTCCATAATAGTATTTACACCAAAAGAATCGTTTATTTTATGAGCAGTTTTTGCTGCTTTACCACCCGTTTTGAACTCATAGAAGACATTGCTCTTATTGTGCCTTTTCCATCCTTAACTCAATAGCCCAATTTGAAGCAAAATAAATAGTAAAACCAAAGTCAATGTTATCAAAATACAGACTGAAAAATGCACTTTAAAATGATATTAACATGAACACGATAAAATGACACTTTTATTGAAAAAAATTATGGTTAAATTTCAGAAAACAAAAACCGCAATTATCAACCTAATATTTCTAATTTTTGGTTTTCTGTATCTTTGAACTCTGAAATTGATGGATTCACCTTCAAAATATGTAGAAGAAACAATCAAATATGATTAATAATTAATTATTGAACATTTTGATCAGAAAAAAGCTTTCCGGTTTGTATGTACCGAAAAAATTAAAATAAAAAATATGAAAAATAAACAATTTCAAATATAAAAGTATGGAAATATAATTTAATTAATAAACTCTTCTATATTTGCTTTTTTTTCTTTTTATATTAAAGTTAACTGCAATTTTAAATGTAATAATAACCAAATGACAAATTCTATACCTTTCTTTGTTTTTCATTTGCTTAATAATTACATAAATACATATACAGGTACAATAACTACTATTTCTACATAAAATCTCCTTAAAGCAACCCTGATGTCGTGTACAACGTTTACTGGTGCTCCCCAGTAAGCGACGCGCAATGCGGTTTCCAAAGCACAAAGGTCCTGGCGCTCCTAGCTTCAAAACAATGTAGGTGTTTCGTTATACAACGTCATTTTGTCTCTAATATTATACGACAAGATTACTTTTATGAAATTATAATTCTGTTGATGTTCACTATGACATTTTATCCTATATGTTTATTTATTTTGTGGTGCGAAAGTTTGTACGTTGTATGTGTATATGTAAAACGCTAAAAAGTTTTATATATTTAACGACGCTTTTGCGAGACGTGCTTTTTTTTAAAAAAAAAACACATATATTAAAATTGAGGTTAAAATTATTTACAGAATCGTGAGTAGTTATTAAACAAACTTTTTAATTGAATTTTGGTTAAACATTATATGAAATTTTATATAAACGTATATGCATATCTATATATAAATTTTGAATATTTACTTATATATTAACAATATACTGCCAGTTAATATTATTAAATATAAAAAAGCAATGATTGATACTGTATAAATATGTCATCAAATATTTACACATGCAAGTTGCAATAATGTTCGAGCTACTAAAAAAGTATATAACAGTAAACATTTGATTTCACATTACTAACTAATAATTAACTATATATATATATATATATATATATATATATATATATATATATATATATATATATAAATGCTTAATATTAATTAAAACTGATATTCGGTGCATGTTTTTAATTAAAATATATTTGAATTAAATTATATGGCAAATATTAATTTGAGTCTAACCAAAACGGGGTAAAATTTCGATGAATTTAAATTATAAACATATTCGTCAAAATATTAATTTCAAATCAGACAATTTGAACATTGAATAATCAATACTAATCTCTAAATTAAAGCTTTTAAACAACAATGTTCATTTGTTATTAACTCTCTATTAAAGTCATAAATAAAATATGTATTTTTTTATTTTAATGTAAATTATTGAACTGTATTTATATATAGGTATATATGTGTATATTAACGGTAAGATTCAAACATTTTGAAAAAAAAGACATTTCAAAAAATTAAGCAATCAATATATTTTTTAAAAATATCATAATTAAACAAGAATTGAAATTACACGGAAATAATTTGCTGGCTTTTTACTTGCACACAATGAAAGAAAGAAAATATAAACTTTTTTAAGAATATTTTTCTTACAAGAATATTAATCTGTGGAAACAAGGCAGTGTTGAAATAATTAATTGTCTTTCATAATTTATAATAACTTTACCTTTTAAACCTTAACAAAGCTCTGCACAGACTATAATTTCACGTGAACAATGGTTTGTAAGAAATTTTGATGCTAAATTTTACAAAAGGATCATTCTACAATCCAAGAATTTCAGATGAATATTTTTCGTATTTTCTTCAACTGAATTTGTACATTTTTCCATATATATATATATATATATATATATATATATATATATATATGTACATATGTATATATACATATTAATATTTGTCAGCTATTCAATAAAAAAGTTGTGTGCTCTTTGCTTTTTAAGTTAAATGTTAATTAAATATCTTATAACCAATCTATACAAGTCACATTATCAAAAAAATTTTTTACATTAAATTCTTCAAGGATTAGGCACAAATATAATATGTCATACATATTTGTTAATATTTCTAATACAAAACTGCACATATTTCACTTTTATTTCAAGAAATACAATTATTTATGTTTGAAATATTTTTGAATATTATTTTATGTTTTCAATTTATAGTTTAAGATTTAATTTAAGAAATAAATTAATTAAAAACCAATTTTAAAACTGTTTTTAATTTACTTATAGTAACACATTAAAAATATTATTTAATAAAAAATGTCATGTGCAAGAAAATTAAAATAAGTAAATTAAATTTCAAAGGAAACAATATTTATGTGAAATGATCATTTATTCACGATTCAAATATACAATATTATTTAAAATATTATACATTTGTATACGATTATTATCTTTTTATTTATAAATCTTTAAAAATAATCTTTTTTCAGCTAATACTCAGTTTCTAAATAATTTATTCGTTAGAAAAACATTTTGTTTAAGTTTATTTTTGAATATTTATTTATTCTTCTTATACATACGAATAGTTTAAAAAGAAATAACATCAGAATGATTATTTAATAATTGCTTATGGATATTTTTTTATCATGTTTAACATTGTTCCTTTTATTATTATTGTCATATTAAAATAATATTTTCCTCACAAAAAATACAAGTTAAATCAAAATGTATCATAATGGAACATTTTTCTTTTATCACGATTTCCAAAAAATTTTTATTATTATTTCTGGAAATAATTAAATCATTTTCTAATTCTAAATAAAATTCCCACGAAGAAAATAAATCCTTTTTTGTAACTATTTTATATTTGCATCGCATTTCGAAAAACATTAGAAATGATATAGCTTTTAATAAAAAAACGATTCAATAACGTGATTGCGATACATAAAAAATGATGATAAATATCATTGTTATTATTGGGTAACCGTATTAGGGAATGTTTTCTGCCAGCGTTCAGAAATACGTATAAAATGAAGACATACACAAACTTAACGTAATACAATAAAAGGAAAATTGAATGGTTATATCATGTTCACACGGCTGGAAAGTTTTTCAGTCGAAAAAACTTTCATATGGTATAAATCATAAATTTTATGTCTATTTTTTTTCTTTGTTCCGAAATTCTTATTTTTCAAAGAAACTCGTAAAGCAAATGGTACGAGTTATCTGCTGCAATCAATGTTATTGATGTGTTAGTTGCCTGTATTTATTTACATACATGCATATATATATATATATATACACATATACACATATATACATATATATACATATATACACATATATACACATATATACATATTACACTGTACATAAAGTGAGGAAATCCAACTTAAACCGGATATTGCATTATCTTCTTAGAAGTATAATATGTATTCGTTCAAATTAACTACAAATCCTCTTCGAGTTTTTTCGTCACAAAGTAATCTTGTCTTTTATAAAAACCTTTTAGTACATTATTATGCTTATGTTAGATAAAAACTCCAACGAAATAACTTCCACTGAAGCAAAAATGTTTGAGTTTATTTACCACTTTGATGTGAAATACCAGATGTAAGATTTAAAAAAAAAACTTGAACCGTAATGCATTACCTTCGCGTGTATCGATTCGCCTACAAAAAGGTCTCACGGATTCTACATTGTCGGTCAGGGTTAATGTAATGGGCGAGTAGTATGTTGTAAGTATTCTGAATTCTGGAAAAATCTTCGTACGTTCGACAGACGAAAATCTACTTTTAAATAAGAAAGAAAGTGCTACTTAAGATGTTTACTTAAAAATATTATGTTGAAAATGTAAAAATTAACTTTGTTTGTTTTAATATACATATATATATCCATTGTATATGTGTATATATATATATATATATATAAATATTAAAAAAAATCTTCCAAAATATATCTGATGTATATATCAAAGAATGAATATGATTGCGTATTTTTAAAAATATATAATCAATACAAAAAATATTAAATATATACAATATATTCTTTTTCAACTAGATTTAAGTACAATGAATAAAATTTTGAAATTACTTAATAAAAATATTAGGTAATTGAAATCTATTTAAAAGTTAATTTAAAAAGAAGTGAAAAAAAACTTTACTTTCATTAGGTGGTAGGAAAATAATTGTAGCTTTTGTTTTCTGAAATCTAACCTTATTTTTTTTCAATGAAAATGCCATTTCGTTGTATTCATGTTAATATCATTTTAAAGTACATTTTCGGTCTGTATTTTGGTAAAATCGATTTTGATTTTATTATTAATTTTGCTTTAAATTGGAGTATTGAATTAAAAATAGAAAAGAAGCAAATAAGAGCATTTTTTGTATGAGTTCAAACGGGTGGTAAAGCAGCAGAAACTGCGTAAACCAAACGATACTTTTAGTGTGGGTATTTTTAAGGAACGTACGATGCAATGGTGGTTCCAAAATTTTCGTGCTGAGGACGAGAGCCTTGAAGATGAAAAGGTAGCATACAGAGTTTTTCAGTTCGTAACGACCAATTGAAAGCGTTATTTAAATCGGAAACACATACAAAATTTCGAGAGCTTGCACAAAAGTTAGGCGTTAGTCATTCAACCAGTTCTGGAGCACTTAAAATAGCTAGGAAAATTAAATATATATGAATTTGAAGATCATAAACCGCAATTATTTTTTTACTAACCTAATATTTCCCATTCTTGATATTCAATAATAGATAAATATATCTGTAATATATTTATTAAAATATAATAATACTTACATTTTTATTTTTTGATAGAAAAATAATATTTCTATATGAAACTAAAAGTATTTTAACTCATCTGTCACTTATATTAGATATATGTAAAAATATTACCATACCGTTTTTATATTGTAACCGAAGAAAAATTAATTACTGAACTAGTTTTGCAAAATTCATAAATCAAACATAAATATCATTCATTAAATATTATATAACAAGTACTTCATTTTCTTCTGATATATTTTCTATACATATTATTAAAGATCATAAATTAAAGAACACAAATTAAAATCAAAAATTGTAATATTACAAAGAATGTCGTTAGTAAAAGAAAGTTAATTACAAAAATATATTTTTTTATAAAATGTCTTTTATTTTAAAATATATAACATTATATTTATTAAGAATTTTCATTGTATGTTTTATCCGTTCAACATAAATTTCAAACAAGCAAAAACTTGTATATTTTTATAGCTTTTTAATATACTGTTGTTAAAGAAAACTTAATTAATGAATTACTTTTTATCTCAAATTTAATCATTAATCTTTAGTTAAGTTTAACATTCTCTATGCTATATAATACTTAATATATACTTTAAATATTAAATAAACGTGAATTAAAATATTTATAGTTTCATATTCTTTTCCTCATTTTGTATTCTCATCCTCATTTTATATTCTTATCCTCGTTTTATAATTATTATGGGGATTAAAATTTAATTTATTTCTGTGTTTTCAATATTTAGGATAAACACGATCTATTAATCTGATAGATTTTATTTACTTTTCTATCAAAAATCTTTTCAAAACTTTAAAATTTTTAGTTTTTATTACAATTGTAAAGATAAATTAAAATTGTATTACAATTATAATAAAAATTATATTTTAAATATTTGATGAATAATTAAGCATAAAAATAGTTGGAATTGAGGCATAAACTGAATTGAATAATTTTTTTATATTTCTGTAAGAACAAAACTTACCTGTACTTTACAACTAGGGATATGGAATCAATTTCTAATTACACATAAACTAGGAAAATAATCGATTATATAACATTTGAGGGGGAATGAAAAATTCATTTGTGAAGTAAGTTTAGCCACAGTTACAAAAATTATTGTTGAGAATAAAAATCGAGACTAAATTAAAGTTATAAAATTATTTGCAATATTAAATAGTACAATGTTTATATCAAAAAAATTTTGTATAAAATGTTTATATAAAAATTTTGGAACCATCATTGCACCGTACTGGCGTTAACAGTATCCATACCAAAAGCATCGTTTAGTTCACAAGCAGTTTTTGTTGCTTTACCATCCATTTTGAACTCATACAAAAAATGTTCTTATTTGCTTCTTTTTCATCTTCAATTCAATAGCCAAATTGAATCAAAATTAATAATAAAACCAAAGTCGATGTTATCAAAATACAGACCGAAAAATGCATTTTAAAATGATATCAACATGAACACGATGAAGTGACACTTTCATTGAAAAAAATTACGGTTAGAATTCATAAAACAGCAACCGCAATTATTTTCCTACCAATCATATATATCGAATTAATTCTATTTATAGTTTTTTTTTGTTGTAAAAATATATGTAAGTTGTATAGAAATACATGCTTGATTTTTTAGACAATCATAAAAGTTTGATTAAAAAGAACAAACATTAATATCTATTTAAGAATATAAAACCCACATGTTCTACTTTCTTTCTTACTCTGAGTTCTCATATTTTTTTTTCAAAAATCAAATTAATCTTTTCTAGTATCTTTTATTTATTATCTGTTTGATAAGAACTCACAGAGAATCATATTACACAAATTAAGAAAACAAAATCTAAGTAAAATTTCAATTAGCATGAAATTAAAAATATGAATATTACAACATGGTTTATTTAACAGTACTACACTAATTACAAAATTTAACTGGCTATTTACAAACGATTTTTCTGAAATTCTTACATGTTCTATATGTTCTGTATTTCATGCATTCATTGTTTTATTTAAAACACATTTGTGATTGGTACGAACTGTTCGCTTTAAGCTGTGTTAATACGCGGCTTCGCAGCAATTTTTAAAATTAGCAAGTATGTAATTTTTAAAGCCATGTACATCCGAACATTATCAGTGTACATCCGCACATTATTGTAGTCTAAAACGAAATTCGCGCGTTCATTGATAATAAAAAAATTAGTGGTGTTCAGGGAAAAGTATTTCGTACGTGTATGCAAAAAATTGTGTATACGATTTTTCATGTTTTTTTTATATTGCTGTATCTATATGACCTCAGGTTAAAAATGATTTAAACATGAATATATTTTTACTAGCGAAAAGAATAGTTTAACATAAACTGCAGCTACTAAAATAAAGTATATCATAAATCCACGTGCCCTTGAATTAAATTATTGATTACCTTCCTGATTTCTATGATTATACGTGTCGTGTGTGCATGCAATCAAGTTTAAATGTGTAATTGACCTTTTATGGTTGCATAATATTTTTAAAATACCTCATAAATCATATTTCATTCTTGTATATTGTATGTTTTAGTAAAAGCTCGCTAAACATTAATAACTGTTTAATTTTTTTTAATAGCCAGAATAATAAGAAAATGATATATTAAAAGTTAACTCGTAATAAAAACAAATTCTGGAACGAAATTATTATCAAGTAATATTGAATATGATTCTTCCTGCTTTCTGTTTAAGTCAAATATAATTTGATATTAATAAAAAGTAATCTAGGTCCTGGTATTACATTAATTACGTTTTACATCAATAACGTTTAATTACGAAATTATTACAATACTGACGCTGTCAAAATTCTCCTTGCGGATATTTCTAGGCAGCGACAAAATGGAGTAATTAATGAAAATTTATATTCAAAGTTTTCATAAATTTCTATAACTTATGCCATCAAATTTCTCTAATTTATTTTACATTCAATCTGACAATCCTTCAAGTTATATTCATACATAACACAAGTAAATACACACACACATACGCATATATATATATATATATATTCAAATGTATGCGTGTTAATTTAAAGATTATGAAATTCGTTTCATGATATGAAGCTGTAGATAATATTATTTGGTGTTTATTATCATTAGTTATTAGAACTTGATCAAATTTTAGTTTTTAAGAACTTCTCTGAACAATTATTTTTTTCATCTGAAAAAAATACAAAAAAAATTTAAAATTGTAAATATTTAACAAGAGTTGAAAATATTTTTATTAAATATTTAATTTCAAAAAAAGCAAATGATATATTCAACATTTATAAATGGAAAAATGAAATTAAACATTTATTCTTTGTAAAAGAATATTCATTTTTTTTTAAAAAAAATATCAGTGTGTATGAAATTAACATTTAAAATGTTATCGTAATAATTGGTTCTCTTGAATAATTTATTGAATGTGAACTTATATATATATATATATATATATATTCCTTTAAACTATAAATTTTATCTCATATAGAAAGTGTTCATTCGAGACTATATTTTATTTAAATTTCTATACAATTTTTCCATTAATAAAAATAAATATGGTAAAGATAACTGAACAAGTTCAATACCAATTCGATAATTATACTCACATTTGAAGTTAGAAAACTTTAATCATAAGTGAAAAAATATATTCAAAATTTAAAAAAAATAACCAAAAATATATCTTAAAGTAACATTCATATTTTAATATTACCTTTAAAACTATTAAATTTAAATTCTAATTGTAAAAAATATTATTGTATAAATAGACCATATAATATTTTAAATATAGTTTGGACAACAGTTCTGAAAATATCGTTATTTAAACGGAAGATTTATATACTGATATATTGAACATATTAAATAGAATATAGTTTATAAAATAACATGGATAGAATTTAAATAAACTAAATTATTACACAACATATATCAATCTACGTTCAAAAAAATAATACAAACATAACGTTATATCAGCAAAATAAATCAAATAATTAAAACAAATAATTAGAATATAGTGGTTATTTAAAAACAATGATATATATAAGTAAAAAATTAATTAATTTTCTGTTTTATCCTATGTATAAAATTAAATTAAATTTTATTCAGTAACGATAACATGATATATAAATTAAACATTAAATATAGATTATCTATCTATCTGTATTGTATATATATATATATATACAAGAACAAATCATTGAAAATTTTCAATTATTTATCTAAAAAATAAAATTTCAATTTTCATAAAAGTTCTTTTATATATATATATATATATATATATATGAGAAAAAATCTTGCAGACTGATTAATTATTATGATAATCCTCTGTTGCAAACATGAAAACCATGATGAAAATTTTGCAAACTCGCTGTATTACTTTTCATTAAGAAAGTATGTCAAGTGTCTACAAATTAATCTTCTGCATGCAGCAATAAACGATTAATGAAATATCATGTTAAATAAATTACTAGTTTCAAATCGTAATTACAAATCATTATTAAATATCTGTATAATAAGGATTTTTTGTTGAGGAATTGAATTGAATTTGAAACAAAAAAGTGCTTAGTTAGTAAAAAAGTATTGAATACATTTAAATGGTAAGAATTAAGATAGATATTTTTGTAATTCATTCATTGAAACATTGTTAACACTATTAGCACTAGTTTCTTCCTATTAATATTGTTTGTAACAATTCGTATCAAAATATCATTTTAAATTTGATATTAATAATCCAGATAGTTGAAAATCAACTAAAAATCACTATAAATCTCAACTGAAAATGAAATACAAATATTGATTTAATTTATATTCTCATGAAATGTAAATTTTAGTAAAATTATTCATTCAACGATTATAACTGTGACAAATTTCGACGCATAAAAATATTTGAATATTATTAAAAGTAAAGTAATGCAAATAGATTAATCATCTAAATTTAAACTATAATTCTGATGGATTTCATATATATATATATATATAAATCTGTATAAAGCTGTATAAATAAGATATAACTAAGAAACAAACTATTGAATAAAAAAAATGATGAAAATACAATTAAAAAAGATAAAATGTTTGTAAAAAAATTGAAATTAATGAAGATCTGATATATTAAATAATTTTTTAGAAAATTTTATATATTTAATATATTATAAACTTTATAATTATAATATTATTACAAACATAAACCGTAAGAAATAGTGCAGTTCGAATTTATTTCATATCCTGACTATGCAGTAAAGTTATTTAAAACTGTTTTATAAAAAATAAGATCATGCTGTAATTTAAAATTCAATTGCATAAAAAAGTGCTTTATATTTAAATTATTCTTATTATAAATGTCACTGACATAACCAAACGCACATATTCATCTTTAAATTATTGATTTTTTTTTAATACCAATACCTACGAAAGTACTAATCCTATCATATGATATTTTGCGTGACATTTATATTTTTTTATGCAGACATCAGCATCATATGATTTATCATTTTGACATAAATACAGAATGTTGACATATGTCTAAATTAAATCCTAATTAGAAAACTTTCCCCATTATCTTGTCTAATGTAGTTAATGTTTAGTTTATAGGTGGAATATAATCCCAATCTATTTTACCTTCACATGTAGTGCATACATGATAACTGTCACTGGAAATGAGCTGTATAGCTCAATCCAAATAGCATAACTAATACCTTAACGCAGCTATTATTGATACATCATTATTAGAGTCATACCTAATTTGACATATTAATATTGCGGTTCAATTATATCTGTAATTTATATTCATGAATTATTGAAGGCGTTTATGTGAAACGTGAAGTAGTGATAAATTGAAAGTTGGGAAATATAAGGTAATGTCCAATAAATAAGATTCGATCGGAGCTGTATTGGTAAAAAAATATCTTTAAGATATTTCATGGGTTGTAAATTAACTGTGTTAATTAAGAACAAATTGCAAAGAATATAAATTAACTTGTCTTGGAAACTTTTAAACGGATCGTTTATTCTTTTTTATTGTTTTCCCTTTATTTATATTCGTTTTGTAATCTTCTCTCGAACTTTCAAAATAAAAAAGATAAACTATCCACAGAATTGTTGGTTTGATAATCTTCAACCTCTAGTATCTTTAATTTTCTGAGAGTTATATTTATGTACATTTAATTTATGTTTGTGTTTTATTTTACATGTTTCGTTAAAAATTGGGTTTACTAACTGAAAATCTATCTCTATTATATTATTCATTTTATATGACGTTATATATATATATATATATATGTAATATTGATATTCTATGTTATTTTTAAATAAATTCATGTTCACTTGTTTCCTGTTACTTAACACTTCGTAAAAGTATACTATTTCTAATTTATAACAGATGGTTTTGATGTTTTCAGTTTACTTGAGGTTTCATATGGTGCATTGAAGGATATGCAAATATTATATTTCTTGTGCTTGCGAATATTGACATTATAATAATCTATGTTATTTAAAACAAACAAAGTAAAATTTCCCTGCTCTTTTCATTATAAAGAAAAATTATATAGAAAATATTTGATATAATGACTTTTTATTAAGTAAAGAGAAGAGCTTTATTATTAATATAGTTTATTTTTCATATATTTTTTATTTCGGCATTTTATTACACATTATTCAATTCATCACAATCAAATAATTTTAAAAACAGTAAATATTTTTGTAAAATTTTTACTTCATAAATCATATTAAAGCTTTTCAAAAAAATTAAGTGTTGAATTAAATAATAAAGTATGCTCTAAAAATCTTTAATAAAAATCAAAACATTTTTAAGACTCACTCTAAAAAATAATATCAAATTTTATCATTTTATTTCTCACTATATATATATATATATATATAAATAAATAATGTTTAAATTATTAAATAGTTTAATAATAATGCATTTCAATTAATATTTAAATATAGATAAAGTACAAAATTCAGAGACTCGATTAATTAATAAATGAATCCAATAAAACTTTAATATTCACAAAACATATTTATAATAACTGTACGTATTAATCACATAAATAATAGTTATTTAATAAATCGGAAGAATATTCATACATTTTTTCATTATTAAACCAAACTAACCAATCTGATATTCATTAAAAATAATTATTAAAACAGTATAAATGTATATATTCAATTCAAATCAGTTAACATGTTCGGAAATTTATGGTTTTGGGCATCAGTACACCCGTTTCCATTCATCATATTGTGACATGTTTTTCAAAACAGTGATTTATTGAAAATATTTACAATTCTTATGTTTGTTACGAGTGATTTATTTTAACAATATATATATATATATATATATATATATATATATATAAAACAATAAAACTAAAAAGCAACCGTTATAAACCGAAAATGACAAAAAATATTTATTAGAAACTCAATTTTATATTATTATCGGAATTTAAGTAAGCATCATAATAGAAATATTCAAATATCTTCAGTGTAAAATATAAGGTATCAATACTGTATTATGTATACATTTCATAAATTCTTAAATAAAAACTTAAAGAAGAAAATACAACACCAGTATAAATTGTTAACGATTGGATGACCCGATTTTCGTTTCGTTTAGTGAAAAACTAATTTTCTTTGTTCTCATTAAGTTGAAAATCTAATCGCGGATCAAAAGAATCTAGATGAAAAATAACTACGCTATCATTTGATGCGCATTCCTATATTTTTTTTAATAAAAAAAGAGTTCGTTAATGGACGTATTTAAAAAGGGTACTTTTTATGCTTGCCTCATCCTCCTTTTCATTAGAATGTCCCTTTATGTTCCTCTTTTGTCCGTCGCAGATAAGCAAACATCGTCAGCTGTGCAGGAAAATTATCTGAAAAATTCCACCCGTTTCAGCCATGTACGCTTATTCAAAATTAAATAATTTCACAGTATGACATCAAATTGTATTATTCAAATAATGTAAATTGAATGAATGTGCTCACGCCGATATCAGAAAACATTAAAAATACAATTCACTGATATTAAATGTGAGACAGTATATACTGATAAATTCACGTGTATTTTATGAAATTAACACACATATATATATATATATATATCATTTATAATTTTATTACAAAGAAGAACACTATCAGATAATGACGTTAAAAATGTTCGTATTTTCTACCCGAAAAGAATTCAATAATAAATTATTAAATAAATAATTCTATAATAATTTGCTCTCAAGAATGAGAAAATATAGTTTTTTTTTAAAAAATAAATTATATTTTTTTAAGAAAATAAAGATCAATAAATAATATTCTGAATTTCCATTATCAAACAAATAACAGATAAAATTTTTCAAAGATAATATTCCATTTATTAAAAGTAGGAGATCTGTTAATTTGGAGATGTAAAAAATTAAATTCTTATTTACAATAAACAATTTTAAAACTCATATAATTCATTGTACAAAAAAGAAGTATTTCGAATGACATTATATATGTTTGTATATATATATATACATATGTATTTTTTAACTTGAGTTCTTAATTAATCTATGCTTTCGTCTGTAATCATGGTAGTAGCCGATAATAAATATCGAGGCCAAATAATATTGAGTCAAGATAAGGATTTTTTTTTGACTTAAGTATGAAACGATTTTAATGAACCGTTTTAAATCAGGATATTATATATATATATATATATATATATGTATATATATATATTCATATGTATATACACACACACACATATATATATATACATATATATATATATATATACATATATATACATATATATATATATATACATATATATATATACATATATATATATACATATATATATATATATATACATATATATATATATACATATATATATATATACATATATATATATATACATATATATATATATACATATATATATATATACATATATATATATATATATGTATATATATATATATGTATATATATATATATGTATATATATGTAGGTAAAGATCTATTTGTGTTTGTGTGTCTCAGTTTATGAAAAATAATTTTCTCTTCTACTATTGGCGTGATTAAACAAATCCGTGCTTGGGATCAAATCCGACATAGAATAAACAACTTAAAATTGAATCTCGGTATCAAACGCACGCAAGGACGAACGCATTTGTGTGAATTTTGATAAATCTGCTCTTTCTGTTTCCTCTCGAGTGAAATCTAATCACTCGCCGATATGTCCTGAATGACAGAGCTCAAAACACAATTATTTTTGACGTGGATGCTCGGTCACGCGCGAAGCGATCCGCGGATTTCCCGAAAGGTCGACCCGGATATCACACGTGCCTGATTATTTGATTAGAAATCGGGTCACGCACATCAGACACACTGTTGTCCACCGTTGGAAAAATTACACACAGTTTCCGTCATCGCAGTACTTCTATTTATGAAATATTATTTCTACTTTATATTTATTTCTTTTTGAAGATATAATCGTGTATATTTTAAAATCAATACCTGTGTACATATACATAAAAATAAACTGCAACGTTTATCTCTTCAAAATATATTAATCAAGATTATATTTTAATAAATTTGGTAATGACAATTTATTTTTTGATACAAATGGCGAAAATTTTAGGGAATAGTCATTTAATCATAAAATAATAAAAAAAAACTTAAATCATTAACTCTTTTTAACACAAATAAAAAAAGTTGGCTGTTCATATATCTGCTTATTTTAAAAACTATGAATTTATAATTTTTAAATTAAGCCTTAAGTCCAAAACTTGTATATTTATTGCTAGTATTTGTTTAAGAAAATCTGTAATCGCAATTTTAAACAAACAATAAAATGTTCAATTAATTTGTTCAATAATTAATAATTACATATAAAGTAAACGAGTAAAAAAATACCTTTTATACCGTATTTAGTTTCGCATCGTTCATTTATTGTTTGGTACAAAGTAAAACTAAATGGATGAACGTGAGACTTTTATATTTTTTTATCGCTCGCAGCGTATTATAATTATATTATTATTGATAGCATATCTCTTTTCTTTTGTTCCAACAAAGTAGAAAGTTGATGTTAAAAACTAATATTTAAAATATAGTTTGTAATGAATAATTACTACAGGATTTTTTTTACATATCGATAGAAAAACTAATATAAAAGTATTTATACATCCTTTTACATATAAGCCATCTTCTCAAAATCATAAATTACAAAAAATGGTCTTCTCAAAATATTCAACAATTACTCATTGTTCATTTTGATAGACTTATGGGGATTTCGTTGACGATACCATCATATACAGAGCACAGACAGAAAATCTCTGTTACTGGATTCTGAAAGTGATACATTGTAAATTTTGTGATATTTTAGGCTGTGATTTATTTGTAAAAGTGAATTGGGACAATGCCAAAACTAAAATGTATAGATATATTAGCAAAAAATATATTTCTTTCATGTTTTATTAATCATATACGATTGTTGTAACCTAAATATTGGGTTTCAAGTCTGATATTTAATAGAAATTATTATTATAATAAGTTCTATTAAAAATCCGTATTTGACTTTAATTTCAATAATATCGTTTAAATAAATTCGATAAAAAATAATATAATAGATTATTTATTAACTTCAGAAATATCTTTAAATTACTTTATATTTTTATAAGAAAATAAATAAAATATTTATTCCCTTATATTTGATCACAGGAAGTAATTACAGAAAGAATAAAATACAATTACATTATTGTTAAAGTTTAACATAAACAGAGCAATTTATTTCTAAGAAGATACTCTTTGACAAATCGAATTGTACCGAATTTTATTTGTTTTCCGTTAATTGGCCTGCAGCTATGTTATTCTATACCGTCGTTGCACACAAAGCTCCAGTCTGTACACTTGCATTTACGAATTAAACGGCTAACACCATAAAAAGGATACATTATTAACGTAAATACGATGTCACAGTTCGGTGGACCGAACTGAAACCAACACGGGCAGCACCTGTGGCGTTTCGTCGAAGAATCGAGCGACAAATGTGCGTACACGGTGCGGAGAACACATAAAGGTTTCATAATGACGCCCCAGATATTTTATTCAGCAGAAACGCGACGACGCGGCACGCGTCCACATACTGCGCCACAGGATCAGTGAAAATGGTCAGCAACGTACGTCGTCGCACAGATAGAATATCAAATGATGCGTGGCACAATGAAAGAAGATATTATTGTCTCTCATGTTGTACAAGCAGAGGTTTTCGGTAACGTGTTCAATTTCAGTCTCTTATTTTGATTAAAATAGAATTTTCACGTTTTAGTGCTAGTTTTACGTTTGAAATATAGTATCCTCGTTGTTTCTATTCGAATGGAATTATCAGAAAAATGACTTCAGTAGATTCTTCTACTTGAATATGTGTTTATATTTTTTTTACAAACACTTTATTTAATATTTTAATACATACATATATAGGATTATTCAATTTAGGCTTCCACATGGAAGTATTGAAAGAAGGCGCAGCGGTTAAGAAAAGTCATGTTTTTTTTATTTAGTCTTTTAGTTCAATTCAATACTAAAATACAATTGAACTAAAATGCTAAATGGGGGATTACATGTTCTTTTTTAATTTTGCGTTTTTTTAATACTTTCGTGTGGAAATCTAAGTTGAATCACCCTATATATATATATATATATATATGTATATATATATAATATATTAATCCGTAGGTTAATTTGCACCAATTCATATTAATTGAATTTTCTTGGAAAATCTGAGAATCTTTTGTGGATTGGCTTCCTGTTTTCTTTTGTATTCTATTATATCGTTCCAAATTAAACGGTTTCGCGGCCTTTGAGAAAAATGATTTTCTCCAACAGCAAGAATAAAAGAATTCTCTTTCTCTAAAAGCTTTATCGCCCACCGAAGAGGTTTTTGTAATAATAGAAGGTGTTGATACTATTAACGATCGCACTGTTTCCTTTTAGCTTCTGCTTACGACGGATAAAAAATTATGATTTAAAATTATTATTGATCAGTTTCCTTAATTATTTGTTTGATTATTGCATGTATGATAAATATATTTATGATAAAAGATGTCGAATGGAAAAAATATAGTTAGTTCTAAAAATGTGTATTGAAACTGAGTATATAAAGTAATAGGTTGGTGTAAAAATAATTTCGGATTTTATCATTTTAAGTTTGGCGTTGATTTTTCTAATTACCATTATCTTTTGTTATAGTTATGTGATACATCATTGTAAACAATGAATTCATAACTATTGATTTTAGATTATATCTATTGTTTTCATTCTTCATTATTGTTGGATATAACTTAAATTATCCATGGAAAAAAAAGCAAATTCGCGTGCGATTTTGATGTATGTGTTTAAATTGGGATGTGTGTGTCCAAATTAACAGAAACTACTCGAAATATCAAATATATTTTTGGCGAAAAGTCAATTAATGAACTTAAAGTTAAACACTGGTTCCAAAAATTTCGTAATGGAAACGGAAGCCTTGATGATGGGAGGGTCTGAGGCGTCCTTCGGTTATAGACAATAATTATTTAAGAACCATTATTGAAGTAGACCCACGTAAAACAACTCGAATGATGACAGAAGGACTCATTTTTTTAAACACTAGAATAATTTCCTACGAGAGAGGGTTTCTAAAGATCAAGCATTAACTCAAATCGCTTTCGATGAACTCGTTATTTCCAGAACTCCATCTTGTAGGAATAATCAAATTTGTTTATTGTTGGGAGAAATGTATGCAGGCCCATGGTCTTTATTTCGATTAAAAAAATATTTTTTACTGATATACGTAAAACCGCATTTATTTTTGTACCAACCTGATAATTGAAATAATCAACTGACGTTGAAAGAGTATAAATATATAAAAATACTTTTAAAATATATATATTAATAACAATTTACAGAATATTTTTTCTAGAACATTTTTTTTCATTATTTCGTTTGCATGTAAATTGATTTCTTAAGAAAATTATGTTTTATTAAGAAATAAAGCACATACTTTAAAAGTCATATGGTTGATTTTTTTGTATTTCTTAACAACTCACCAAAGAAGTGTGTAAATCAAATAAGATATAACTATTTAATTATAAAATATAATTATAGAATTGATATATTATTGATTAGTTCTAAAAATTTTGTATAAAAAAAGTAAAACGACCATTATTTTCTGTATAAAAAAATTACTATGATTCGTGAAAACTTTTAAAAATTCATCAAAATGTATAATGAAACCAATTTTTTTCTATGAATTAAATACAAGTATTAAAAATAAATTAACAAACCCAATTAAAAAGAAATTCTTAGTAATAAAAAATAATATATATATATATATATATATTTATATATATATATATATATATATATATTTATATATGTATATATATATATATATTTATATTACGTACAAAACATTCTAAAAAATGTCATAAGCAGTCGAACTCTGAACTGTTGACAATCATCTCTAAAACGAGTTTCCGTAGATAATACCAACACAATAATGCTAAACCAACAAACCGAAAAAAGGTAATATGATACTGTACTGCTGTTTCGTTATCACCTTGGTCTGTTTATTTTCAACCTTTATATTTTATTTCAGTCTTTTGACAAACAAAAAACAATTGATTATTTGTATCTTGTTAAATTTTTCTGTAGATATTTTAAAGAGACATTCTTATTAATATCAGAATATTAAAATCTCCTTAACAAGTTCATTTTTATCATATTCTTCATATCTGGGTTAAACAAACATTAAGGAATATTAAATTATTACTTTAATTGAATTCTTTTAAAGAAATGTGAAGTTTGTAAAATATTAATTTAAATATTCACAAAAATTTACTTAAACTATATACAAACTTTTATAAAAGCGGGAAGAATAAATATAAAAAAAATGTATTTTTCAATTATATGAAAGTTTAAAGAAATAATAAGTTAAATTAATAACTTAATTTAATATTTATCAAGTTTTTTATAATGTTTTTAATTAAACCTTTTTCCACTTCTTTTAAAATTCTAAGTATAAAAACCTTTTTTTCATTTTTACATTCTTCGAAGAATGAATATAAAATTTCACAAAATTACATTGCTTTATTCATGTATATAATATATATATATATATATATATATATATATATATATGTAAAATAAGTATGTGTGTTTGTGAAAAAGAATATATGCGAGATTCCTAGAGATATAAATACATCTTTATGTACTTTTCATCATCTTTATTTCTATACACTGTCACTCTGTTCAGTATTACAAATGTTATACCTTTTTAATTTAAAATTGTAATGTAATAGCATTTTCGTATTCTAATTTTATTGTACATTTATTTACTTTAAATAATAAATATTATTACTTCATTATTTAATTGATAAAGTATTATAATAAAAGTGCCTAATAAATATATTATTAGGAACTTTTAATATTAAAATAGACATAGCATATTAAACATGTTAAAAACCTTCCAGTAAAAAAATAAAATTAACACTAAACTATTTAAGTCTAAGTGCAGAGAGTGAGGAGGTATATTTTCAGTGATGGTTGAAAAAAACACAATTAACATAAATAATTTAATATAAAAAAATTATAAATATTTTTTTTCTGCCTAACGGACCAATAAATAATGTGTAATGCATATTTTGTTTTATTTTTTACAATACACCCTATAATTTTTTTTTGTAATAACATTAATTTTCACCCTGAATTCAGGTATGTAATCCCTTAAAATTATATTTAAATTGTAATTTTATTGTAAATAAAAAAATAAGGTTACTAAGTATGCTATAAAAAATAAAAATTACAAATTATAATAGAAACGAATATACTAATATTTACATGAGTACCAAAGATATTCATAAAAATCTGTTTAACTGTTTAAAAATTGATTCATGGGCTATAAGAATTTTCAATATTTATTTGACATTTAATTCCAAACTTGATACATTATAAAAAAATATTTTCCTCATAATACAAAGATTTATATATTAAGACTTTTAATCAAAATGATTTCTTTTATGTTTTTATTTTTTGTACATAGAATACGTAGAACACAAGAGCTCAAGATTGCCCTCCAGGAATAACCGTAAATAACGAATATAAAGAACGGAACAATAATAATGATTTGATAATGAACTTGTATAATATATATATATATATATATATATATATATAATTTCACGTGATAATTAAATTGTTTGAAATCTAACAGACCAATTAATTATAATTTTAAATCATTCTGCTACTCACAAATGTTTATATGTATTTATTTTTATTACAAAGTGTAAATACAAACATTGTTTACATAAATCAGGCAAAATAATGTATTTTTCAAAAAATAATTTTAATATTTTTATTTAATTGTTTCAAATGAATATTAAGCACATAATTATAATGTATTTGTACCAACGAATGCAATAAAATGCAATAGAGTTTTGAAACAGATTTAACATTAATTATTTTCTATGGATAATTGGATAAAACAGACATTTGCAATATAAATCAATTAAAAATTACATTGTCGTTGTAAATATAAATTTCGTCATTTGGTAGTACATTTCGTTATGATTTATTCATCCATAATAATTTTGTCAGTAAAAAATATATGAGTACATTTCTAGTTCACTGATTGAAATATCATGAAAACAATATCCGTGTAAGCATACGTGTGCATACAAAAAAAACCCTGTTCTATATACGTGACAATATTTTCAAATACTGAACTCTCGTAGCGGTAAATATAACGACCATTTTTATACGTGCATTCAGTTAAAAAAGTGTAATAGGGAATATTTTATGTGAATATTAATTATTTTTTAATCTTATTGGAGGTGTCGATGCGTAACTTTTATAAAACAGGAAATAAATATTCGATTAATTAATGTATCTTTTTTCCAGTTTTCATTTAATATAATTAAATGAAACAAGACATGTTTTTTATAATTTTAATAAAATATAGCTTAAAAAGACACAATTTTCTATTTATCAACATTATTATGAGATTAGATACATTAAATAATAAAATTTATATTTCAAACATAAAACTGCAGTTATAAATATAGATTTACGACTGTTTCTTCTTTGTCTGATTTCATATTTTCTATACAGATAAAGCGAGTAAAGTATATGTTTATTTATAAAGCATATGTGAATCTTACAAAAAAAAATATAAAATTTATAACAACCAATAACAAAGCACAGATATAAAACAAAGTTATGTGATAGTTAATTTTCATTCCGAAGACTTTTATTTCAGTTTATGTAGGAAATTTCTATCTTCCAATGACACAGAAATTAATTTAAATATTGATTCATATTACGTTATATCCATAACTAAATTATTGTCTTTACTATTAGGTTACCATTTTTCTTTAATTTCTAAAATGGGATCATCTAATTTATGTTTATTTCTTTAACAATGCTCGTAAAACAGCTGCAATGAAACGTGATGTGAATTCTTCTCACAATTTAATGGAAACTTAATAAGAGTCTTTGGTCTTGTTTCATAAATACAGTTTATAATTTTTACAAGAAATTTAAATTAAGTTTGTTTTATAAATTGAATAAAGTCATTACGTAATAAAGGAACACATACACACACACACACACACATATATATATACATGAGAGAAGAGAGAGACTCGGCCAAATAAACTAATAAATGGAAAGCTAATTCATGGTTACTAGTCTTTCTGGATGTTAACTTTTTCTTAGTTGATAGATAAAAAGAAAACATTAAATTAATTGATTTTTATTTCAAATTTCATGCGAGAAATGAATTATATATTTTTAAAATAGTCATATAATTTTCTGTTTTAAAATATTTTCTTATAGTCTGCTGTCTTAATTGGCCTAAGACTTTTTTCGAGTCATTAATTTTTTTTGACTATCCTCTTAAATGATAAGTGAAATGTCCGAATCAAGTAAAATTTTCTTTAGATTTTTGAATGAAACGACACTCGTTGAAAAAAATGAAGTTTAGAAAATAAAAACCGTAATTATTTTCCTACCAATCTAATATCACAAATGTTTTAAGTGTTCTAAAGGTCTATCTAAAAACTTATCAAGCATATTTTTTTAATGTTACAGTAGTTTAATTTAACAATATTAATTCCAAAGAACCTTATATGCATGAATTTACTATAAAAATTATTTAATAAAAAGTAAATTTCGTATTTAAGCTGTAAAAATTAAGGAAAATTTTATCTTTAAAAACTTTCTATATTTTTTACATTTTTTATTCAAAATTTACCTTTCTAAAAAAACATCTTTTTGAAACTACGTTTATATATATATTTATATATATATATATATAATTATTTTAATCAATATATAAAAATATATATTTCATTCTTAGTCATTTATCTATGATTAGTTCTAATCTTTATAAACATATGAAAATCTATATTACCATAGTATTTATAATATTGAAAATTTTTTAATTTTGGTTGATATATATATATATATAAGAAAGTATTTTTATCTTATTGGATATATTCATAACATTTGGTCATTTTTAAATAAATTATTAATTAATTTAGAAAAAGATAAATAAACTCTTATAAATACGTCAATTTTAATAACTTTATTCAGTTTTATGAATAAAAATAAACTTGAAAAATAAATAGAAAAAATAATTCATGTATGAACGAGAAATTTGTTTTGAAAGAATCTTATTTTTATAATATCGAAATCAATTATAAATTATTTATAATTCTATCCGTAGTTTTATTAAAAATTTTATTAATATTAAAATTTATAAGTATTTATTAATACGTTTTATATTTAATTTAATCGCACTATATGAAATTAAATTTATGAATTTTTCACACCTCCACAAACCACAAAAACAGGTTTTTCTTATAAAAATTTGTTATAATTGATTATTAATAATTTTTATTTTTATCTATACGCTCTTAAGTACGATTCCATCATCCTCACAGTCCCACAGTACAAAAAAATCATTATGTTAAATTATAAAACGTATTCAAATTTTAAATAAAATATTCTAAAAAAAATCCAAATATTATTCTGCAATATATAGAACAAATATATAATTATGTATTTTAAAAACGAGATATTCCATGCTGATTTCATTAAAAAAAAATAAAAAGAAATACAGTAACAGGAATAAAATTAAAAATATTCTTGAATATTAATTTGAGAAAAAAATAAATTAAATTAATTTAAAAAAATTGTATTATATGAAGAGAGATTCAAATCATTCCGAAAACGCACATTAAACTGAATCATCATTTATAATCAACAGGTAAATAAAGAATATTTAGTATTAAATTAGACAATATTTATATTCAATTAAATTCAATTTCCTCCTTTATCATCTTCAAACATTTCTCCTTATTATGTACCCGTTATATAAATCATCCATTTGAAATAATTCGTTCTATGTATAAATAATCATAAAATTTTGCAAACTGACAGACAATCTATTGAAAGAATATAATCGTTGGATCGGTAAATTGTGTTTCGCTTGTGTTGTAAACATTGATTTTTGGTTTTCTGCTTGAACGAAATCTTTGACTACCCTCGAAACTGTGAAATCTCGGCAACGGTAAACTTTCGTGATGAACAGTTCGTTCAGGAACAATCTATCATGGATGACGTGCAGTTGTTGTTTTGAGAGTTCCCTGTTGTTATTTTGGGAATTGTGTATACATCAATATGATTTCAAATTAAATCAATTTATCAATAGTTCCTTCTACGTACATACATATATAAATATATACGTTTGTATATACGTCTATATTTACATAAGAATGTAAATTATTTATATATATATATATATATATATATATATATATATATATATAGGTAGATAGGTAGATAGGTAGGTAGGTAGGTAAATAGATAGATAAAACGTTAATTTTTTAAAAATGTATAGACTACGTAAACTTTTCAAAATAAATGGTAACATCAAACCAATTCAACGTGTGTAAATAGTTCATTAAGTTTTTTATGTATTGAACTTTATTTTTTATGAATGTGTAAAATCTATATAACTTATCAAATGTAACTTTTTTAAAGAAAATAAGTAAAAGTACTAAGTTAAAATTATTTAAAATGTTAAGCGTGAATTCTGTTCCAGTACTATATGGTAGTGGTGCAAACTCATATATAAACACGGACCACCAAATTCAGTTTGAGATTTTGAGGGCCGCAGATAAAAAAAGTTACCTAAAAAAATTTATTGAGCGAAAAAAGGTCTTTTATTTGTATTCGAAAATTTCATTTAAAAAATATATATAATTCTTCCGTAATATAATTCTTGATAATTTTTGCAATTAGGAAAATGAATTAAGTCGAAATTGACTATAAAATGGTATTCCTTATACTATACTTCTATAATTTGCAATTTTTTAAAAAATAATTATATTTTTTAAAATTCCATTTATTTTATTTTAATAAAACCGCGACCCAAAGCTTAAAGCTTTAGGTCTCGGGTCGCATTTAAGAGTCGCTTGCAGTTGGTTGAGCGAGCAGCTTGTTTGACGCCACTGCTATACGGATTATTATTCGTATAAAAAAAATCACACAGTAAATTAAAAAAAGAACATAATTTCATTATAATGAAAATGACTATATAAAATACTTAAACTCTCTTTTATCCGTTTTCAACGACCGTATTGAATATTTTGAACTCATTGTCTATTTATTTTTAATAAAAATATCACAATGATTATGCAAAACACTTCCATACACACATTTGTATATGGTAATATAAAATAACATTTTAATTTTATTGCGCTACACAGCTGCATAGTAATATACTAATAACAATACTATTTCCATAAAAAGCCTTCATGTTTTTTCTCTAGTGACCCAATTGATATAGAATGATTTTTGAATTAATTCAATCTTTTTATTTGCTCTATTAACCTAGTTCTACACAAAAAAAATATAGATATAACATTGTATATGCGAATATTAATAATAGAATAAACATTTAGAAAATACACAGATAAAGCAAAATAGGGAAATATTTGATTACTATTATTTTAAATAAGATTACTTTTTAGGATGATAAATGCGTTTAGTAAACGAAGATGTTTTCATAATACAAATAAAGTTTTATGATTATGTGAAAGCCATGAATAAAATAGATAAAAATGGAAAATACTACATATCCGTATATATATATATATATATATATTGAATTTTTTAGTTTAAATCAGCAACTTTAGTGTTGTTTAAGATTTATCACTGATTCCATCCAATTAATTTATTGAAATAACTCGTGGATATATACATATATATATATATATATATATATATAGCTTTCTCAAATCTCGAATATTCAGAGATAAAAAATGGTAAAAACCTGTATCCCTTTTTAACCCATATATACATACAGCGATAATTTTTTTGTATTCGTTCCGTAGAAGAGTTTACAATTCGTCATAAATTTACATACAGTTTTAATGAATAAGTTGCGTTCGTAACTTTTATAATGACTTTAAATTATTCATAATTTGCACAAAGTGATTATCCTTACTTAATCGGATTTACTCTATGTCAGTTATAATATGCAGGATTCAACTGCTCGAGGCCAATTGATATATTTTTTCTATAGGGAATTTTGTTTTTAATTTTTTTTTGTTTGTTATTTTTATGATTATTTTGTGATATGTTCTTTTATATACATCAGCTTATTCCTCAGGCAAAGTGTTTAACGTTTATTTTTGTTATTTTTTCCGCAGTCAGAATTTCTCTTATTATTTTTTTCAGTTAATTTTTCAGTAAAATATACTATGTACTGGATTCTTTTATTATATATAAATATATATATATATATATGCATACATATATTTATATATATATATATATCCATATATATACATATATATATACATATATATATATATGTATATATATATGTATATATATGGATATATATATATATAAATATATATATACATATATATATATATATACACATATATACATTGATATATATATATATATATATATACATATATATATATATATATATATATATATATATATATATATATATATTTATAAAAAAGGAAAGGAAGATTTATTATTTAAATTCTAAATAAAACTGAAAGATAACTAGATACTGCAATAAAAATATGTGGCAACGTATACTTAATATTACTTTTATGTTGCAAAAATTCAAAGCAGATACCATATTAATAAGAATATATATATATATATATATATATATATATATATATCCTATAATTCTATTTAAATTTCAAAACGTTGGTCCTTATTTTGATAAGTATGATTAATTTATATAGAGTTTATAAACTATTGTCTTAGCCAAAAAATAATTGTTTTTTCTAGTAGATGGACATACATGTCTTAAAATGTAAGTAACTTCCTTTTAAACTCCAAATTTATTATGTAACTTGACAGTTGACAGTTCAAGCTTATTTTATAAAAAGAAAGTGCATGATTTCGTTAACAATTATTTATTTTCCGTCGATTTCAAAATGGAAAATAAAAAAGAAAATTTTTGTCATATTTTGCTGTATTCTAAAAAGAAAGAAAACGCTGTGCAAGCTTATAAAACTTATGTGATGTGTATGGTGAAGATGCCTTATAACTATGGTATAATGTATTTTGAGCTGCTTCCAAGGAACAAAACGATTAATTCAGATGTGTATTGTCATCAACTGGATAAATTAAATGATGCCATCAAACAGAAGCGTCCAAGTTGTGAAATCGTAAAGGCGTTGTGTTGTACCATGATAAGACTAAACCACATATAAGTTTGGTCATTCATCAAAAATTGTTGTAGCTTGGATGGGATGTGTTACTATATCCACCATAATCGCCAGATCTGGCACCATCAGACTATCATTTGTTTCATTCTTTGGAAAATGCCTTAAATGTTAGACTTCACTGTTAATAAGGATATCAAATCGTTGTTAAACCTGTTTTTTATCGAGAAAATAAGAACTTTTTTGAGTACAGAATCATGAAGTTACCTAAAAGATGACAAAAGGTAGTCGAACTAAATAAATAATATATTGTTTAATAAAGTTTTTGTTTCTCATGAATAATTCGCCTTTCATTTACATAGAAAAAAAAACGCAATTACTTTTTAAAAGTAATTGCGTATAAATAAATGTAAAAGTCTATATCATTTTATTTTATTCAAATATTTCCTATCAGAAACCTTTAACTCGTTAACAAAAAAAATACTGTTAGAAATAATTGAAACTTAAATGGTACATTATTTTGCGTATCCATACCTACACATATATGAATTTATACATATGTAACATATATAAGATCTATTAGCTATGTAAGACATAGAAGACGGAGGCAATAGCTCATGAACAAATATATGGTTGACTGAAAATTTGCAATTTGTTATCCTAAATTCCCACAAGCAGTGATTAAACAGGTTATCGTAGATATTCAAAGTGTATTCACTCATCCGTAGCCAACGCCGACTGGCAAACATAATTCAAATTCGATTTTCATCATAACGTCAACGGAGTCACTTCAACAAATCGCTCAAGTGTAAACCGTCACAGCACCGCGACGTTTCATACAGCGAACACTGAAAATATACGAATTCTCGTTAATATTTTCGAGTACTGCAGCGTGTATACATATCTTCGTACGTATTACAAGTTATATAATATTAATATGTACGTTTAAAATATTTACTCAAAGAAATCTACAAAATATATTTTTTTAATGGAAAAAAATGTTCGCCGCGTTTCGAAACACGTTTTTATATTCAACTTGTAATGAATATTTTAGTGTTTTAATACTTTTAAAGAAATAAGGTTCGTTTTTGATTTACACTCAGTTCACTTGAAAGTAAATGTTTCTTTCATTATTAAAATGAAAGTGTTTCAAAATATGAATATTTTTAACACAAACAATTATGTTCAGTTGGTAGGAAAATAATTACGTTTTTTTTTCTGAATTCTAACCTTATTTTTTTCAATGAAAGTGTTCATTTCACCGTGTTCATGTTAATATCATTTTAAAGTGCACTTTTCTGTCTATATTTTGATAATATCGACTTTGGTTTTATTATTAATTTTGCTTCAAATTGAACTGTTGAATTAAAGATCGGAAAGAAGCAAATAAGAGAATTTTTTCGGTATGAGTTTAAAACGTATGGTAAATTAGGTACATACATACCCACAAAACACACGTTGGGTTGAATTAACGTTAAAAGTTTTATCCACATTTATAAAGGTCCTTTATCGATAATAACCGTTAAATTGCTATATTAAGAAATTAAAATAATTATTTACCTCAAAAAACTTTATTCAGACATTTAAAATATTGCAAACATCAGTTATATGAAAATTTTGAAAACCCTGTTTTTTTGTATTTATAATATATATATATAGGTGTTAAATGAATTAAATGAAAAAAAATAGTAGATTATACCTCTGCTTGGGATTAGTTCTTCAATCGAAGTAAAAAATATACGTTTTTGAAGTGATAAATGATGTAAGATAAAAATATTGCACATTTATTATGACTAAAAAAAACGTAAAGCAGGGAAGATTAATCTCCAAGAATTACAATTCAAGATCAGTTTACATCCAATAGAGATCTTGCTCTATGGTTCGTAGGATTAGAAAGAAATCATGCTAAAAAGCACTTTGCAAGAAAAAGAACGATTTCTTTCTATAAATGGCATTTTTAACTAGGTCTGATGAAAGCAGCTAAGGAAGAAAAATTTTTAAAATTTCAAAATAGCAAGTGTTGTGTTCTATTATGATACATGTGTGTTCTATACACAGTATAATATTTATTTCTCGACAAATCTGTTAAAATTAGGTTGATATTTTTTGCCATCTGCCATGTTTAAATGAAAATATATCTTTTTTATTGTGTTTATTATAAGCATCTTAAAAAAATTTTAAAAAAAATTACAGTCTTGGAAATACTTCAAAAATCATCTCAAATATTCTTCAATACAGAAATAATCAAGATCTATAATTAAAGAATGTATCTGCCCGAAATAAATCGTAGTTATTCAACGAAGCAGTGAATACATTATTAAATAAAATAGTATATTAATATTAAATTTTAAATTATTAACTAAAATTCTAAAATATTAGTCGTTCAATAAGCAATAATTTTCTCAGTCTAATTTTTATTAAGAATTATATTACCGATTTTTATCAAGTCTTATATATCTAATTTCAAAAGAAATGTCCATATAAAATTCTTATTATTGACCAGATAAAATTTGTAAACATAAGTCTTAAAACTGAAGTATTTTTTAATTTATTTTAATTTACATTTAGATATTAAAAGAAATAAAATTCTAGCTGTATTTTTAATAAATGAAAACTTTTGTATAAAAGCTATTTTTAGAAATAAATTGATTTAATTTTCATCTCAATTAATTATATATTGGTAGCTTTTTATTGTAAGTAATATTTCTTATAAATAAAACTGAAAGTGATTAATGTAAGTGAAAAAAAATAATATTTTTTACTTTAAATTTTTCGAAGTGATGCGTAAAAAATATACGTTCGTTTTAATTTTCTCATGTGAATTTCTGTATTCAATGTATCATTTTCGTTTCACGAGAGTATAAAAACTCTAGAAGATTTATTATCAAAAATAATTAAATTTCATAAAAAAAAACAAGTAAAAGTATAATAAATTTTTGTTTAAGGTCATTAGATTTAGTCGGTAACAATTACTATAAAACAATGATTTATCGCTCGCTGGAAGTATATAAAAACAGCATTCAACCAACATATATTTTATTACGCAGACCTCACACTGAGGGAATAAGTGATTGGCAATAGGTAACGAGCTAGCAGGCAATTAGCAACCACGCAGTTAGCAACCACATCGATACGAATTCCCGTATTGGAGAGATCAGTTTGAATTCATCGTCTGATAAAACAGTAAAAGATTTTCGAATGGAAATTGAAACTGTATTCATTGTTTTCGGTGTCATTTTTTTCGAAAAATTAGAAAAAAACGGTATTGTTTTTATGAACGCACATAATAGATTGGAATATTTTAATAATAGCTCATTACAATATGAAAACGTTTGATAAACTGTGTGAAATTTAATAATCTCATTAAATCATTATGTTTGTACATATCAGTCAAAATCACACAAAATTTATTATCATATTTTTTGTAATATTCGCAAAAATTGTTTATTCATATTAACGTTCATAAACATTATACAAAAAAAGATTTACCTTTTTGTAATATTTCAACCGTTAGTTATTATTTGTTTAACGAATCAGTTTTTGTTCGTAATGCATAGAAAAAAAAACGGTAATTAAATATTTTTTGATACTGAACAATAGTTTCAAAACATAGAATCTTTATTTCATTTACAGCAGCATATTTTGCTTTGAAAAAGATATATAATATTCACGCCACGGTTGAAGTATTATTCAAAAAGATTACTAGTTTAAGCTGTAATATACTTTATATTATTCAAAATAACTACATTACAAAAGGAAGATGGGGTTTTATTTACAGTAAACAAAAACAAAAAGAAATTTAAATAACAAAGTACACGTCTGCAAAAAAGCATCTAACAAATTTGTTGATCATCGTAACTTGATATCATCAAATGGAAAAGTTAAGCAGTAACGAGTTCTTAGAAAATCCACTCATCAACTAATCAAACTCATACAATTACAATAACAGTTTACAAAATTCTGAACGTAAATAAAATCTATTCATATCAAAAACATAATTATATACATATATATATATATATATATATATATATAATAGGGTCCAAAATAAAAAATTTAAATTAATCGTTTTTTTTTTAAAAAAAATTATTTAATATTTTAGTTCAATTCTAAAATAAAGCTTATTGTAATTAAATTTATTCAAGCAAATAAAATCATAATTTTGTTTTTTTAATATTTTATATAATTAAAGGCAAATTCGGGGTTCTAGTTTGTAAATATACATACATTCATTCACAAGATAATTAATAATGTACCAGTCAAACTAGAAAATAATGATTGAAGATATTCGTAAAGAAAGTTTAAAGTGTTGAATATTTATTTATTTATAAAAGTAGAAAGATCATTCCCGGAGATAAATATCAAAATAAGTATTTAGAAATTGAATAGCAGGGATAACTAGAAAATCCAGTAAAAAGGGTTCGTAAAGTCAGGTTATAGAAAGCCCTATTATAGACTTTTCTTATATAAGTAAATTCACTTATATTTACTACTAGTTTTAATTCATATTTAAACCCCTTTGAATAATAATAATGTATTGATTAGAAGAAAGCAATTATATCAACATTTTTGATAAGTTTCAAAAAAAAAGAATTCAATTCAACTAAATTTCTTTATATTAAATAATTTGAGTTGAAAATATTCATTGAAATAGAAAAATCCTTGATTGTTAAAGATCAAAGCACAGATAACGCTTTTTATATGAATATCATATTTATTCAATAAATTATTTCATGTCGATTTTCTAAAGAAATATTTGATGAAAATTTCAAAAACCTGAAAAGTGGCATACTTACGAACTATTCTAGTAAATACATTATAAAAAATCCAAAAATATTTCTTAATAGAAGCGATTTTATTTTTATAAACACTTTATAAATATCAAAAAAATAAAAAATAAATTAAAAATATATAAGATGGAGAGATGTATAGATAAAAATAAAGTCTCTTAAACTCTTAAATAAGTAAGACATTTTTATTTTCTATATTTATTTATCGAAATATGCACAAGAGACTATTTTTGAATACATGTTACAATTGAGTATAATTAACTATTTTAAGAGTAACATGAAACATGCAATGTGGTACCATCAATTAATTAAAATATTAACAAATTAATTCAATTATACTTTAGTTTATAACATTTCAATTTATTAATTCAGGATTTCTGCTAAATTAATTAAAAGCGCTGATTCCATAAATTCACTTATCCGAGTCTGATGGTTATTATAAGGTAAAGTTTCTCTTAATTACTCTACTATTTTACAAGATTTGACTACGTGAATGTTGCATATGCATCTATTGTACACATTTATATTTATAAATATTTTAATTCATTATAAACATATTTTAATCTTCAGAATTACGTGTAGTCTCCATCATATGAACATGAATTTCTTTACAAAATGAAAAGCAATAGGTTTAATCCAGAAAAAATTATGTAAAATTTAACTTAAATTGTAAATCTGTACTAAATCTACATCCACATATATATATATATATATATATATATATATATATATATGTAAGTATGAATATGTATCAATGTATATGTGTATATTTTTAGTTAAATTGTTCAGAAAATAGTTTACTAAAACAAAAAGCCGCAAGTATTATTTTCAATTCTGTTAAAAGTAAATTATTGCAACTAATTTTCATGGACGATCCTCACAACAACGGCGTCAATATTCCCCAGAGACGATTAAAACAACCCATACAGCTTCTGAAGAACAACCATTCAATAAATCCATCGCAAAATGCACAACCTGTGGTCGGCGAAGAAAGAAAAACAGTTATTTTCCGAGAACAACGACAGGTAGTCGAAGAACAGCCAACGATAGGCACAGAACCATGACGCTGGGAAACACCTAAGACAATCATTAGAGCGTATCCCTCCATGTAATCGATTTCACCTTCATATGTGCGCCCACAAACACGTTTTATGCCTTGTTTACTTGTTTAACCTATCTATTTTCATAGATAGACGACTATTGTTTTCTTCAAATACGCATTACCACATTGTAATAAGTTTAGTAGTTAATGATTGTTTACTAGAAACATGGTTAAATGTGCGGCTTTCTATGATAATTGATTTAAATTTGGATAACCGCAAAATTAACTAAACTGACTAGGAAACTTCCGTTTTGACACAAATTATTAACATGAAATACATTTATAGAATAGTATACAGAAAATCAATATGAAACACTATTTAGAAATTAATATACACACACACACATATATATATACATACATATATATATATATATATATATATACATACATACATACTTATGTATATATATATACAAACACACATACATATACATATATATATATATATATATATATATATATATATGTATATGTTAAATTTATCATTTATAAAACATATTCTAAAGCTTTGTTGCTACCATTTATTTGAAATATATTATAAATAAACGCAAATAATAAGACATATTATAATATTTTTTAACCAAAACATCGTCAAATGATAAAAGATTAAATATGTAAAAGTGACAAAAATAAAAAAAACTTGGAATGTTAATAAATTAAAAAGTTGTGTTTAAATATGTACATATTTAGAATAATAATTCATAGTAATAATCTGTTTATTAATGAACGTGATTTTCGAAATGAAAAAAAATTAATTACTCTAATGTAAGAACATTTCGAACTTCTTTATTGAAATGTGTATAATATTTTTTTAATGAAAACTGATATTTATAAGTATAAACAATTTTATATATAAACAATAACGTTGAATCAAAAATTCTTTATATAAGTTTGGTAAGAAAATAATTGCGTTTTATGACCTAAATACATATACATACATTTTTTATTTTGATTTTTCTAGCTGTTTTATGTGATCCAGAACTGTTGGATGACTAACGAAAAAAATTTGTGCAAGCTCTAGAATTGTTGTGCATGGTTCTGATTCACCTAACGCCTTAGTTGTTCGTTATGAACTGAAGAAGAGCGCCTGCGACTCTTCATCTTCAAGGCTCTCGTCCTCAGCACGAAATGTTTAAAACCAAAATTACACCGTACGTTCCTTAACACTACCCACACCAAAAGCATGTTTAGTTTGCGAGCAGTTTCGGTTCCCTCATCGCCCGTTTTGAATTCCTAGAAAAAATTGCTCTTATTTGCTTCTTTTCGATTCAATTCTATAGCGATTTAACGGTTATTACCGAAGAATGACCTTTGCAAATATGTAGTATGAGTATTTTTATAGAACTTTTAATTCAACCTAACATATATTTATATTTATATATATATATATATATATATATATAGAGAGAGAGAGAGAGAGAGATATTTTATGTATATTATCCTACAATGGAATTTCTAATAAATTATTCAAATTTTATAAATAATTATACTCTTGCGTCACTGAAATATTACATATAATTCATTTGAATTCATTCAATTTACACTAAATTTCAATCATTTTTTTCATTACAAATTGTATTGTACTTGTGATTCATTTATTTTCATTTACCAAATTACGTTTATATAAAGAATGTTTATAAACGAAGGGTTATTATAATATACAAACAATTATATACGAAGAAAATGTTTTTAATTACTATATTTGATTACAACATGTTTATAATATGTTTTTGCATTAGTTCTCTCAATTATTAAGTGTTGTTTTTAAATCTATCCCATCATTAACTTGAATTAATTTGGATAGTTAACAGGTAACCCTCTTTGTAATCATGTGATATATTTAAACTTTTAAATCAAATTTAATAATATATTTTTCTATTTCAGATAAAAAAACTGTTTCTAGAATAAGGTATGGCAAATTATTTAGAATTTATAACTGTTTTTTGTTTATCTTAGCATGATAAATTAACTGATTTTCTATCATCAAATATAAAAAAAAGAAAGATTGTTTATTACCTCAAATAGTTAACAAAATAAATATGTATCTTTAAGTTTATTATATTTGCAATAAATAATTATATTTGATTCCATTACTAATATTTATCATAGGCAATAGTTTAATTTATAGAAAAAATTGAATGGTACTCAAGAATGTAAAGTACTTTGTATTCAACATAATATATTTTACATCTACTTTGTTACTAGATCCTAATAATTTATAAGTGTACACATTGCATGGTTTATTAGACCACAATCCTGCTTTATACTTTCACGTATTCAAAATATTCTTTTGTGCAAATTGGATGTCGTAGTTGAACTCGTCGATGTTAAATTTATCTATGCTTTGCTATCTATTTCAATATTTTTTATTGCAAACGTGCAATTGCGATGACCTTATCAGCAAACAGTGCACATACAGTGAAACTAATAAATTACTTGACAACAAACAACATGTATGTATATTTTATTTGAAAATAAAATGTTAATCGAGCTTTATACTGTCAGTTTGATAACACAAAGTATTTGTAATTGCACTCTGTACGTTTAATAAAATTAACTTTCATTACATGTGTGAATACGAGTGTGTTTGTTGTTTTAAAAAACAATACGTATTCACATACTGAATATATTATTCTTGAAATTCTGTTTGTGGTACTTCATTATGTTTTAACACAATTATACAAGTGAATTTTAAGAATATAATAAAATACTTTGAAGTCAATGTAGTAATGTAAATTACAAAAGATTATTTTATGTATGCTACCGAAGAATGATTAAGCGTTTTTGCATTCAAATATAAACATTTTTTTTTTTTTAAAAAAAATATTTTATTGCATACCCTTTTATTGAAACACACTTTTTTATTATTATCTTCTATTATAATAATTATACACACACACACACACACACACACATATATATATATATATATATATATATATATATATATATATATGTTTGTCGGTGAGTGTGCAAGAAAAGAGAGAGAATGAGACATTAAATATACTGGCTGAATTGAAGTTATTTCTAATAGAACAAAGTATGTATTAACTCGGCAGGCTTAAAATAAAGAACAAACAAAAACATTTTACACAAAAATACCATTAGCATTACAAATTAACAGTGTTCATTTTTAAATATTTTAAACGATTGATCCTCCCACATACTTTTGTGTAACAAAGCATTGTTGTTTGTTTTTAATTTTCTTCATTACAACACAAATAGTTTGATTTTATCTTTATAAAGCTTCGAATATAGTCAAAAGTATATATAGTCAATATAGTCACATTTGTGTGTCCTTTGTATTGTTCAAAATACACAATAAATGTTTTTACTACAAATAAAATAGATATGTTTTTAAATCTTATTTTTACTTGAAGCATATCTCATTTTTTTGTTTACGCTTTTTTATTTAATACTGTTTTCATTCAGTTTCTATTAAGCCAGCAATTATTCTGTTTTTGATATCCGTAAGACTATATTTAGATTCCTTATTTGCGAAATAAACATAATTAAATTGTATTTTTTTACAAAAACAAACACACATGTGCATATATATATATATATATATATATATATATATATATATATATATATATATATTGCGTGTGTTTGTATGTAAATTTATATCTGTATGTACGTGTATATGTTTGTG
>CM068313.1:16935511-17123011 GCA_034766995.1 Acanthacorydalis orientalis | reverse complement strand
GCGTGCACGTGCTATTATAAAAGGAGGCACCTTGACCTTACACGTGACCTACTTGAGTAAAGTGATCACCCTGTGACAAGTTGCCATGTTCTGTTTATTAAAGTGGTACGTTCAATGTCACATCTTTCATCTCCTCATCAATCTCATTTAAATTTTGATATAAGGTAAAAACTGTAACGACACTGAATACATTTAAATATTACTTTATATATTGAAAATGTAATAAAAAAATCCTACGTAAACAAAGTCAAACAACAACGATAGGAAATTAAAGTCTGAATTACATGCATGTTAATATCGTGCCGTTTTTCAAATTTATTTAATATTAAACTTGGTTTCTTTGTTATTAACTTTTAAATTAGCTCGAGATTTACAATATTAAATATTTTTTTATAACTTTTCATTATTTTTATTTGTATTATTTTTTTTAAATAACATGAATCTTAATTATTATATTAGATTGGCAGGAAAATAATTGCGGTTTTTGTTTTTTGAATTTTAACAATTCTAAAGTGTAATTTTAATATCACTTTAAAGTGCATTATTCAGTCTTTATTTTGGTAACATTTACTTTGGTTTTATTATTAATTTTACTTTAAATTGAGCTATTGAATTAAAGATGGAAAAAAGCAAATAGGAGCAATTTTCTCTATGAGTTCAAAATGGATGGTAAATCAGCAGAAACTGCTTCTAAACTGAACGATGCTTTTGCTGTGAGTACTGTTAAACAACGTACAGTACAATGATGTTTTCAAAAATTTCATGGTGGAGACGAGAGTTTTGAAAATGAAGAAAGTCGCACACGTCAAGTTTGAGGTTAATTGAATAAGAAGAACGCACAACAATTCAAGAGCTTACACAAAAATTAGACATTAGTCATCCAAACGTTCTGGACTATAAATGGAAAAATGTATATGTATTTGAAGGTCATAAACCGCAATTATTTTCTTACTGACCTAATATTTTCAATAAAATAATTTTATAATTAATTAAACCATGTTTTTATTTTCAAAATATAACATAAGCTAATAAATTGAAAGCACTTTAATCATGATTTCATTAACGTTATCAATTAAATTATAAATGTATAAAAACATTCTGAATTTTGATAACTCTGTCATAAATCTGTTATAAATATTATGAATATTTAAACAAAATATTGTTTCATCATAATTAAAGTACATTTTATACATTTTAATATCTTTAATAAACGTTTTAATGTTAAACAGTTTATAAAAATAATATCGGTTTAACTAATTAATTTTATTTTGATTTAATTATCATTTAAAATTAAATTTAATCATTACTTTCGATTTGTATAAAGGTATCAGGCATTTTATATAACATTAATTTAGAATTTAATTGATTAACTTTTTAGAATTCATCGATAAATTTTATCTCAAAGAATAACTTTGTTTTAACATAAAAATGTTTGAAAATAAATAGTTTCAATTGTAATTCAATAGTTTATTTTTGACTTTTGTGTCAGTCTGTAGTTAAAGATGTATTTGTAAATGACAAAATTCAAATTTTCTTTTAGAGGAAATATATATATATATATATATATATATATATATATACATACATACATACATACATACATATATATATATATATATATATAATAACTGATGTTAACTTTTTTCTAAATTTCTAAAGATTCGCAAATAAAATATTCAAAGCTCAGTACAAAATTCTCAAAAAACAATGGTTCTTTATCAATTTTTAATTGGCTTATATATATTTCGATGGCAATGCCATCAACTTTACAATGCTAATTTATAAAAAAAAGTCATAAAAATTGCTCTATATTTTTTTTACAAAAATTATAAAACCCTCTCTAATTTTTAACATAATCTCCATTATCATATACACCTGCTCGTCCAAATAGAAATAACCGTTTAAAATAAACTAGTTTTAAAAAATAAAGTTATAATTACGTTCCCATTTTAACGTTTCAAATTCAAAAAAATATTGTCCATACAATCGAACTTCTTTTTTTCTCAATAATCACATTTAGAATGTAATTAAAATGGATTGAAAAATATTACTCCTTTTCCTTATAGACTCAATTTATTAACATGTGATTTTTATTCTAATATTAAACCAGATATACAGTCTTTTTAAGAAAATAATGAAATAAAAAAAACTGATATTAAAACCAAGACAAAAATTATATATGACAATTAATACATTATTTTAATAAATGTATTATAAATGAATAACTAATAAATGAAGGAAGTCAGATTTCTCCGCGCAATTTTGATGTTGACTTATGTCTTTATGAATATTACATTTTATTTGTAATTAAAATTTCAGATTGTAAAATAAAATTGAATAATGGAACAAGTTGCGAAGTAAAACGGTAATATATTTATTTCCGAGTACTGCGCTTACTGAAATAGTTACTCTAATATATGAAAGTAATAATTTTATGCTTTAGTTAAACTGTATCCAATTTAAAATACATTATTCACATAAAAGTCGATTTCTCGAAACGTACGTTACACTCGTTATTAAATACTGAAAACGTAATATAATGATCAGGTAAAGTATTACTGAAAGATATATGTATATAGTTTACTATCAGATTCCACATGTATTTCTATATAACCGTCGCAACGGCAAGCACAAGCTCTTTGAATACGTAATTTTAGTAAATGGAAAAGTTAATGAAGCGAATAATTTCGTATTTGTCCTAACGTATTACCTTTCACAGTCCTTCATCTCCTTGAACTAGATTTCTAATTTTGGATTCGTATTGATTGATAACAATAGAAGAGCATTTAGCTATTCTCTATGTATCCTAAATTCAATTGAATCGCTGTGGTTTAAGAGAACAATGCGATTTGCTTATGATGATGGCATTGATATATTGTCAACAATGTTATGGTGTTTAAATTGTGTAATATTTGCGATTAATCAAGCCATGCGGTCTATTTCACTACTATTGAAAGCTCACGGTGACAATTCGTTTGGATTATGGAGAAAAAACAACAAAGTCAAGAGAAATTTATAATAACTTGAATAGAGGCAATTGTTGAAATAAACAATAAAATAAGACTATATTTTAGAATAGAACTATTCGGATTCAAATTTGATTAATGTGCTGGTATTAGAAATAGAGAGAATATCACATAAACTATATCTATATATATATATATATATATATATATATATATATATATACTGATTCGATAATTTACACAATTTTAAACAAGTTTATAAATATAATTCTTGTAAATTAATTGAAAAGACAATTTTGTAACAAAATTACTTTAAATGTGTAAGAATAACATGTCAATGAATATTAAAAAAAATAATCAACTTAATCGAGTTTAAATCACAGTATCAAAGAAAATAATATTTTCTTAAAAAAATCGTTAGTTTCCAATGCGTTTTTTGTGATTGTTAGAATTTCAACTAATATAAAGTAATATATTATTATCATGTAATTTACTATAACATAATAAAGACGGTTACTTATTTTAAAAAGAAAAATCAATTATCATTGGCTATTTTAGGAAAAATAAAGTAATAACTTTATTGCAAAAAGTTTGGAATTTTCATTATATAACAAGCGTAGTTTGTTATATTCGGAATTTAAATATGTATGTAACATTAAAAATTATACATATTTATTTGAATTTTTGTCTCCCGTTGGGGGGAACTGTTTGTATGCATATTTTTAATTTCATTCGTCTTTTTTAATTAAAAATATATTCGATTTAATATTTTAATTATTAAATCTGATAAGTACCTAAGTGTGACCAAAAATATATTTTTAGTATAATTTGCAAACATGAATTTTAAAATTCCTAATACTTTTTAATTTGTTTACAGATATTACATTTTTTATACAAAAGATATTGTCTTTTATTTAAATAAAATATAAAATATTGGCTCAAAATATACTGACTTTTTAATTTTGAATTTTCAAATTCAACATGAATTATTAAAAGTAGGTTGTGATATATTACTAATTATATTCAAGCAAATTTAATTCGAAACATATATTTTCAAAGAAAATAATTTAAGTGAAACCACAATAAATCGACGAAAATTTAATATTATAAACGATAAGAGGAATTGTTTTTATTTTATAAAAGTGGCAATAACATAAATAAGAAGAAAAATATTTTGTCACTATTTTGCTCGAGAAAAATAATTGTATCTTTCACAAGGACACAAGAAATATTCTTTTACTAACTTCTCTTGTGTTTCTGTCATAAAAAAAAATAAAACAAGGCGAAATTTATTATTTTCGACTCAATAAATTTCACGAAATGGCGTTTGTTGAAATCCGCTGCTTTTTTGCATGAATATTTCTGTACACATTACGTAAATTTATGTTGATATACTACGATTTTGTGTTGAAGAGCTTTATTTAGTTTTCAATTAACTAATTGTGTTTCAATGTAACCTTTTAATCATAGTCAAGTTTATTGACATGTGTGAGACATAATGTCATATATAACTATTGGCATATGTCGAAAACAAAAACACAAACACTGACACAATCATATATTTGAAAAAAAATATTAGTATATTAATAAGTATTATGAAATATACTAAAAATTATTTTTAAAACAATATGTATATATGTATATTGATTTTTTAAAAAAATATTTTAAGAAAAATGAAAATATAAGTTTGAACAACATTTTACTAGCATTTTCACAAATGAATTTATCTTGAATATTAAAAAACACAATCTGTATTTAAAAAAGGATTAAAAATAATGAAAAACGAACGAGAAATAGTCCTTTTAACTGGAAAAGCTTGTTTTTCCATAATTACATTTCAAAATATGAATTAGTTCGAAGCGTATACTGATCTCCTCTCATTTGGAGTCTCGCATTTAATTACCATATTTTTATGTCTATGTACTGCGTTCTTTTTATACGAACATGGGGAAAAAGAACTTTATTGGAAGGTCATCTAGTAATTTATTTTTGAACGTACCTATGCCGTGCTCAAGTATAAGTTTATGTTTGTTATTGGCATGAAACATACATTCAATAAGTTTTATAATCTCGTTTGTTATTCGGTTCAATAAATACCTATTGACATTTATAAACATACTTAAAATGACATAGGTTTATTAATAACAGGTATTGATATATATATATATATATATATATATATATATATATATATATATAATATAAACTACATTTTTTTTTAAAAAAAACTGTTACAAATAATTAATTTACACAAGTCATTATTTTGAAATATTTACTGCAAAGTTTGTTTTATCTAATTTAAATTAATATACTATTAATACATTTTATAATACCTATATATATATATGTATATAAATATATATGTATATATATATACACGAGGGTCGTTTGATAAGTTTGGTAAATTTTTATGATGTGCCACCATTCATTTAGTAACGTTACGGCTATAAAGTGTCACTTTTTAAATTAGTATGGGTGAAATTTCAGCCAGAAGCAATGCGTCTTTTACGTTCTACAGATGTTTGAAGCGATCATTGTAGCAGCTGTCATAAAAATAGAAAAAAACGAGCAGGTCTTTTTACGTCGATTCGTCACCGAGAATGAAACATGAATCCACTACTACACACCTGAGTCGAAGCAGCAGTCACAGTAATGGATAAGAACTGGTGAAAGTGAGCCGAAGAAGACGAAGAAGACCGTTTTGTTGGCTGGGAAGGTCATGGCCATTGTTTTTTGGGAGTCCAAAGGAATTATTCTGATTAACTGCTTGACGAAGGGAAAAACGATAACAGAAATCTATTGTGCAACATTATTGGATCGTTTGAAAGAAGAACTGGAACAAAAACGGCCAAGATTGGCACACAAAAAGTAACACGCCGTCGCACAATTCGACCGTCTTAATGGCAAAATTGCATGAATTAGGATTCGAATTGATTCCTCATCTACTCATTTTTCCGGATTTGGCCCCGTACGACTTCTTCCTCTTCCCAAACTTGAAGATTTGGCTCGGTAGGAAGAAATTTTCATTGAATGAGGATAACATCGCTACCGTTAATGCTTATTTTGCAGACTCACTGGACCAAGTGTATAGCACTCAATGTTGAGAAAAAAATCGATTTTTCGAAAAAACGGTGTTTAACATGCTTTTTTACAATATTTATCATATCAAAGACCCTCGTGTGTGTGTGTGTATGTATATATATATATATATATATATATATATGTATGTATAAGTACATAATTCAATAAATCTACCATTGAACGTAATTATCGCTCTATTCAAACTATTTCTATAAATACAATTGTATTAAGAAATGGTATTAAGTTGAAATCAATTATTCAATAATACGGAAATTAAATCACAATCTGTTTGAATTCAAATTAACTAGTATTAATATTTGAACTATCATTCATAGCATCATCAAAATGTAATTTTGTCTATTGTTCTCAACTATATAATCGTATAACAAATAATTCTATATTTGTATTTCAAATATTTATTATTACTTTTTAACCATATTTATCGTAATATATATATATATATATATATATATATATATATATATATATATATATGTTATACGTACTATATGTTAATACAAATTATGTTCCTATAAAACAGTTATAAAATACTAATAATAATTTATTTAAATGAAAAATATTTCAAAAAGAACTACTGGTTTAATTAAAACTAAAACATGTCAATTAAAAATATTAAACTAATACAGATTTTATAATATATTTATTATTTAAAAAAATAAATAAATGTAATTATTTTAATAATTAATATCCTGTTCTGTATTACATAACGTTATTCTTTATTAAAATCATTCACTATCTACACACAGATATTTGTGAATTATTCAAAATCCATTATTCAATCGAAAATTAATTAATGGAATTTGTCAATTCGAAATATAATTTTAGATTTTCGTTCAATACATTCTGTCATTCAATTCATTTAACATGTTTAATGTTTATAATTATTCTATTAATGAAATATGAGTATTTAAACCTTAATTTTATATTTATCGTTTTAAAACTGATGATTTTAATTTTATATTAAAAATTAAGTTAATCTCAACTAATGTATTAGGCTGGTAGATAAATAATTCCGGTTTATGACCTCCAAATTTATATAATTTTCTTATTTAAATAGTCCAGGATTATTGGCTGACTACTACCTAAATTTTTTTAGTCAACTAACGCAGTCAGTTGATCGTAATGAACTGAAGAAGGACGCACATGATCATCTTCATCTTCAAGGCTCTTGTCCACAGCACGAAATTTTTAAAACTACTATTGCATCGTACGTTCCTTATCAACACCCATTCCAAAAGCATTTTTAATATAAGAGCAGTTTCTGCTGTTTTACCACCCGTTTTGAATTCATACAAAAAATACTCGTATTTGCATCTCTTCATTTTTAATTCAATATCCAAATTTGAAGCAAAATTAATAATAAAACCAAAGTTGATGTTACCAAAATACAGACCGAAAAATGCACTTAAAATGATATTAACATGGACACGATGAAATGACATTTTCATTGAAAAAAATTATGGTTAGAATTCAGAAAACAAAAACCGCTATTATTTTTCCTTGTAACCTAATACTTTTTATAACGAACATTTTTATATTAAATATTAATTCAGTTCTTAAAAAAGGATAATTTACTTTAACGCGAAGAAACTATTCCTTCTACAAATATATTCTAAAATTATAGATCTTCTAAAGTTAATAAGGAATTGTGATTGAATGGCTAATCCATTGAGATGAATGCTAATGTGTCATGAATGAACGATCGAGCTTTTAAACCGTATCATCTTTCATTTAATCTTCAGCTCTTAATGAACTTTGATATTGTTATTCTATCTGATATAATTATTATGTAATTAATGTGGACATTTTTTCTTAAAATAAATATATATATACTCTAAATTAATTTTTTCGCACAGATATTTGTGAGTATATATATATATAATATATATATATATATATATATATATATATATATATATATATATAGAAAGAAAAAGATACAGAGACGTATTTATATATAAATTAAATATTTAATAATTCACTGATTAATAACTGTTTCTTTTAGTTTTTTTTTTAATTTAAATGATTCAGTTCTCTTTGTAAATATTTTGAATATTTTTTTGGACATCTCTACTCCATTTACTCAATAATATCTTTTTGAGCTGAAAGTCTTTACTTTCTATGAGTTTTTTAAAAAATACATTATACATGTCCGCCACAGTTTGGTTGTACTTATTTTAACCCTTAACAAGTTGTATTTATATTGAACCAAGTCGTCACTTATGTGCATATATATATATATATATATATATATATATATATATGTATATGTGTATATATATATATATATATATATATAATTCATCCATACCGTACAAGAAGTCCTATTTACGATCATTTAACAAATTTTATATTTGATATACTTATATCTATTAAAATTTAATTATTAGATATAAATTTAAGTATCTATTTGAAAGGTTCATATGACGAAAAAGACTATCTATATGTATAACAAAGTTTATAAACGAGTTGCTCACATTTAACTTCAATTCAGTATCATTATTATATATGTTTATGATATAACGATTAAATATCTCAAAGGAATAAATATATAAACTGTATGTAACCAAAAGTGGCTGTAAATACATACATACATACATACATATATATATATATATATATATTTATATGTATATATATATATATATATATATATATATATATATATATATATATACATATGTACAAGTAAAAATAAATACAGTATTGATACAGTTATAATAAATAAATTATTTTGAATTTAGTGTTGAAGTGAACGTATAGCAATATTTATTTTTGAAATTGATCTGAATTTTAAATAAATATTTCAATTTTAACATGCATTTATGTATGTTCACGTTATTTTAACGGTTTTTTTTATAATAAATTGGTTTGATTAATATTATATTTATAAAAAATTGTTTTACTAAATACTTTCAAACTATATTAATATGTAAAAACACATACAAAAACTAAATAGTAATTTCAATTAAATTGTTTCGTAATTGATTTGATTCAATATTATTATTTTATTCTGCAAAAACAATAATAATGAAATGTGTTTATTCATAATTAGTGTTTTATTTTTAGATAAACTAATATGTTCTCCAAGTTATTAAACATAAATATTTGATGTATTAAGTTCGAATCGATTTATAATTGTAAAAAAGTTTATTTTGTAAAAACAAAATATTTATTTTAAATAAAATTCTGCGAAATAATTATGAGTACAAATTAATTATATAAATTATGTATTTTATTTTTATCTTTAAAAACTACTGCTCATATGGTGTAAATTTTCACATTTGAACAACTAACAAAAATTACATTTGAACATAATTGGTAATGTTATTTATTCTGTAATTATTTTATTTCTCTCATATAATGTTCAATCCATGTCTCTCTCTCTCTCTCTCTCTCTCTCTCTCTCTATATATATATATATATATATATATATATATATAACTTTTTATCACACTATCAGTCTTCATATTATAACTTAATTTATTATAATTATAAATGTGTATATATATATATATATATATACAAACAAGAATGTGTATATAAGTGAATCATAGAGTCATATTTTTTATTAGAATATAGTGTTGTCGGTATTAATTTTATCTAAATAAACAGAGCTATGTTCTATTTTAAATTTTAATTTGCTTGATTAAATTTTATCTACTATTTTATGTATTGTAAATTTCAGTGTGTTTATTGTATTAGCCTAATTATTAAAAAATATTATAATATATTTAAACAATAAATATATATATATATATATATGTATATATATATATATATGTATATATATATATATATGTACATATATATATATATAAATAATATATATATATATATATATATAGATAGATAAATAGATAGATATAGATATGTACATAACAGCAATAATTAACCGCAGACTGTGTATGAATGCGTAATTTTGACACAATGATTTATGAATTTAATTTTTATTATTTTATTCAAAAGAGAGATCAAATATAGCAACAAAATATCAACCAAATTTCATATGAATCCAAAAAGCATTATTGTCTGATCTAATTTGTTTAAAATTGAAGAAATTGGAAATAAATTATGGTTTCATTTTAATTATTTTTAAAACATTATAAATTAAGACGTTTTTATAAATAATTCGTGTAATATTTGTGTACATTATATGAATATTTATTTGTTTAGAAAATATATTTCCTAAATTAAAGTAGATATTTATTTGCAATAATTAGCAACTAAAAATACTGTAAAAACACGATTTTATAATATTGGAAAAAATCTGTTGAAAAAAATCAATCGCGCACTCTATTCCTTGTTGCAGTTTTGTCAGTATACCAATAAATCTATTCATTTTGTTCATGAATTCATGAATTTTAATGCTGCTTTTAGTGTTTATGTTTCGAGAACATTTTCTATCTATATATAAAATATTTTTTATTAAGACATATATGTATATATATATATATATATACATATATATATACATATATATATATATATATAATTTGAAGGAAAGTATTTCTTATAATTTTGAGAATTTTGAAATTAAATTGTTATAATTATCTTTAATTTGAATCATATTAATTGAAATGGCAGAAAATAAAATTGAGATCTAATAAACAGAAAATAAATGAAATATTAGAAATTATAATTATATTTCTTTTAGCTAATTGATGGCAAATACATATTTATCAGTAAACCGAGACTCGTAGGAACTGCATATCTAAATTAATTTATAAATTAGATTCAGATGTACAAAAAATAAATAAAATTTCTTCCTGATTTGAAGATACACTATCAAGTGTATTACAATTCGAATTTTTCTTAACGAACAACATAAAACATGTATGAATTATACATTCACTCACATATTTCATGTTCATTGTGAAATAATTTTAATGTCAAAGATTCAAAAATACATCTGAAATGTTTGAAAATAGCGTATATGGCTTATAAGGAATATTTTCACGTAGATAAATAAAAATGATATTTCCTTCGTGAATAGCACAAACAAATCAATACATTTTCAGTTTTTCACACCTTCATCATTAACTAAAATGTTACATGTTTCTGTACAATAAACAACGTTATATTTCGTAGCAAATAAAAGCACGACCACCGACGTACGATCTGTCACAGAAGTTGTGCCTCTACTATTTGTCACTGAAAATTGTGTCTCTACAATCTTCATTACATTCTGTAAACAAATATAAATATATTTCCCATCCGAAAATTCGCAAACTTCATCAAAGTAGCATGTAATTTCGTAATTAACTAGCAGAGTATTGTTTAATGTTACAAACACACAAACGTTCGTACATATATGTATACATGTCTGTGTGTATATGTTCTTTAATTTTATGTTAATGTATCTATCATCGTTCACATATGTATATTTTTGTATACCATTATCCCAAAAGTAGACTTGTTTGAAATATTGTGGTTGACAGATCGTTCTGAAATCCATATAACAAGAGTAGTCACTGAAAGGTGTCGCAAGCATTTTGTTTACGTGCGTGCTTTAACGCGATTCAGTAATGAATATTAATTAAAAACTTTTGGTTCGACGTGTATCCGTGAAATATAATTACAACGCCATCAATCAATAGTCAAACATGCGTCGCGTACCCGGTGTCATGTATCCTATACGTCTATGGTATGTTCAGATACTACATAAACAGACCTGCTATTCACTAAAGTCATCCAAAACTAATTACTCTAATTGTTATGTGGAAAATTATGCGTTATCCCTTTTCAAAAATTAATTAATTAATATGCTTTTAATATGTTACACACGTTAATACATATTATTATCATGTCAAAGAAATAGTTGCAACTCGTACTCGAGTTTATGTTTGTGTTTTCGTTTTGAATTATTACTTAATTGAAAACATTCGTGCTTATCTCTTATATCAGTGGATCATTTTCGTTTAAAATATTTCTCAATACCTTTCACATCCACCAGCATATATGTATGTATGTATATATATATATACATATATGTATGATTGTATGTATAGAACATCAAAATAAAAATATTAAATTTAAATAAAGACTAAAGAATAAAAATATACAAAACCAAAATATACAAAAATGTTTTTCATTTTAAATGACGAATAAATAAATAATAATTCATTCAAAATAGAATAATACTATTTATTAAATGAGTACACTATAACGTTAGAAATTTGCATAAAATTTTAGAGATGCAAAAAGAATAAAAAAATAACGTATACGATCTTCAACGCTTGATTAAAATATAATATTTTTTATGAAATATTTTTTTAACCTTAATTTTAAGTTCATAGAGCTTTTTTATTTTGGTTAAATAGGTAAAGAAATAAAGTGGGTTCAATAATTTTACAATTATAACATGGAACTCCCCTTATTAATTATAAGTAAAAGCATAATACAAGTAAGTAAAAAAATGTATTATTTTTTCTATTTTTATTCATGAAATTGTGCACAAATTCACGAAATACTTTTATAGAACATCTCTCTCTTCTATCTCTCTCTCTCTTATATATAGAGAGAGAGGGAGGGATAGGGGGAGAGAGGGAGATGTAAATATGATACAATGTAAACATTATTAATGTAAATGGCATCATTCTTTCTGGATTTGTTGTTCTGAAAATAATAGCCTCTCCATAAAAATACATATGTGTAATTATCAAAATAATTATCAATCAACTGTTGGACACTGATCAGAAAAAAGTGGTATGTGGAAATTAATTTTTGAAATGTAATTTGGTTACAGTAGCTAAAGTTTTCTATCTATATATAAAAAAAAATCCGTTAAATTTCAAAATATGGTCAAAAAATGGACCAAAAAAGTTTTAAAAAACGTGTAGAAACTTTTTATAAAATTATTATTAACGATGACAACCGTAGATACACGAAATTTTCACGAAAAATTATAATATTGGTACCATGACAACTAAAATGACTTTATAAAACAACTACGTTCCAGTATAACTGCGAGAATGATTATATAAACATATTAACACACACACATATATATATATATATATATATATATATATATATATATATATATATATATTACGATATTGAGCAAATATATGTAATACTAGAGAAGCGAGTGGGGGCGCTACCCGCGGAAATCAGCGAGTCTAGCGAGTAAGGGGCAGAGTTCCCTGTAATAAATTGTAGAACAATATTAAAATTTATTGAGTGTTAATTTATCGAAAGGTGATGCATATCAAACTTATCACTTAATAAATGACTTTTTAATATGCAATATATTAACAACTGACACTAAATGACCTGTGTAATATCTAAAAGTAAACAAATAACTATTCTTGTTTAAATTTTAACTTATTCTTGTTTAATTCTATTCTTGTTTAAATTTTAAAAAATCTCTTTATTAAGAATTTTTATAATAACAAAAATAATTAACCGACAGATACGACTGCTTCCCTGCTTTATTTACTAACGAATCTGTATACTCGTTCACAATCCATATTCGGAATTGTCTCATTTTAATCACGTTTAACAAAAACCTTTTGTTCATTATTCAAATCCATTTTTCAAGTTATTTTAATACAAGACTATTAAAAGGAAAGCATAATAATTTAATAAAAAATTCAATTTAATTTCTACCAAATTAAATATATTTTTAAGTTTTTTTTTTATTTCTTGTTAATAAAATAATTAATGGCATTAAAATAAAATATTGTTTTTTTTAAATTTATTATTAACCAAAAACTCAGTGTTTACTTTTTTTACTTCTAATTAAATTCTCTGATTGAATGCGAAAAATCATTTAGGGTTTATTTATATTCAAACAGTTCTTTTATTTTAATTATGAATAAAATTACTATTTTTTTCAATTAAAGTTTAATTTGAACATAACAAAACTTGATAAAATAATAATACGTTTTTCTTCCATTAGAGGTAATTATTTTGAATTCTTTTCATAATTAAAATTTTATAAATTTAAAGCGATTCATAAATGTGTACTCTCATTGATTAAAATCTATAAAAAGTTAATAATTGATAACTAATCCATTTTTTTATAAATATGTATTCATAAGAAAATAAAACTAACTTAATATCTGTGTTGAGAAGTGAAGGAAATACAACAGAATAAAAATATTAAAACTCAGTGCAGAATTTCTCATAATTAAAAATATAAAATATATAAATACTCCTGATAATTGTTTCTTCATCAACATATTATTTTAATGTATGATTATAGAAAATTCAATAACATATGACATAAAATACATATATCGGAGTGCAATTGATTATTTTCAGTTGTTAATATATTGCATATTAATTATTCATTTGATCCTCTAAATTTTAATTTTAAATATGTCGTCATCAAATGTAACTTGTAAATATAATAATTATTCTTGTAAATTCATTAATTCTACTATAAAACTTATATATGTTTTTCATGTTTGTATATATATATATATATATATATATATATATATATAAATGTGTGTAGGAGCAGAGAGACTTCTTAGTTATAAAATCAATTTAATCGTAGTCATAAATAATATTCATCAAATAGAATCATTGCTAAAAGGGTTAGCTCAAACGTCAGAATTACCTGATCAGGTGTCGCAGATCGATAAACTATGTTCCTGGAGCATGTTCCCGCACCGCACCTGGATTGAAGATAAAAGCACGCGTACCATATCTCGCAGGCCCCAGAGTTCATCTTTTATAGAATACGATAAAACTCGATCGCTGAACTTAGTACCTAGAAACCGTATATCTTTCCAATTCTACCACCACATTCCCACTGGAGCGGGAATTGAACAGTAGATACACACTGTACTCGTGTCGACATAAACTTTACAATTTTTATGTATATTATATATATATATATATATATAAATTAATTAATTACAAAATTTATTTCATAATTTACTAATGGTAATGAAAATTTGTAAAGAAATTACACTATTCAAATGACTGTTTATATATTTAAAAAAGTTTTCGAGAACTTTTTATAAACAATACATTTATTCTATGATTTAAATTATGTACCAAAGGATCAGTTCCAATTTTAATGTCATAGAATACAGTTAACATTTTATCAACAATAAAACGTAGATGCCTCATTTTTGGTTGTTTTTTTTTTAATCCGCTTTCAATTCAATTTCATTACAATCAAAATTTTGACTGTATAATATTGAAATATACTTATTTCTATCTTTAATAAATTTTAAATATTAAATTCTAAGAAGTCAATAAGCCAAATCTTAGCGTACATTGTATTTTTTACAAGTAAAACGTTTATTCCTACAGATAGTTCAGTTTTTTTTCAAGCATATTCAATAATTAAAATTGTTTTATTATTTAATAAGTATTTTAAATCATTGTGTATATATATATATATATATATATATATATATATATATATATATATGAGGATCGTTTGATGAGTATGGTAAAAAAAGAAAGATAAACACCGTTTTTTGAAAAAAATTCATTTTATTTCTCAACATAGTCTCCATTGAGCGCTAGACACTTGGTCTAACGAATTTGCAAAATACGCATTGACGGCGGCGATGATATCTCCTCATTCGACGAGAATTTCTTCCCTCCGAGCCAAATTTTTAAGTTTGGGAAGAGGAAGAAGTTGCACGGGGCAAGTTCGGAGAATAGGGTGGATGGGGAATCAATTCGAAGCTTAAATCGTGCAATTTTGCTATTGTGACGGTCGATTTGTGGGACGGCGCGTTATACTGATGAAAGAGCACTTTTTGTGCACTAATCTTAGACGTTTTTGTTTCAACGGTCCGCTAATGTTGCAAAATAGGCTCCTGTTATCGTTTTTCACTTGATTAAGTAGTCGATCAGGATGATTCCTTGTGAATCCCAAAAAACAATGACCATCACCTTCTCAGCAGACAAACGGTCTTCGCCTTCTTCGACGCACTTTTGTCAGTTATTGTCTACTGCTTTGACTCAGGTGTATAGTGGTATCCATGTTATAAATTTACGGTGGCGAGTCGACGCAAAAAGGCATATCCGTTTTTTCCAACCATCTATAGAACGTCTAAACATCTATAGATCTTCTGGTTGAAATTTCGATTATACTGTTTTGAAAAGTGACAATAGCCATTTTATTACCAAATGAATGGTGGCACCACATCATAGAAATTCATCAAACTTATTAAACGACCCTCGTGTATATATATATATATATATATATATATATATATATATATATATATATCTATATATTAAAATGTAATGTTTATGAAAAAATTAGAATGTTTTTGTATTGTACCGTAGATGTTAATTAAAACATTTAAGTAAACGAATTCATACATTTATCGACCTATTCATACAGATACAAACATACATATATATATATATATATATATATATATATATATATATATATATATATATATATATGTGTGTGTATGTGTGTTTATTTATAAGTATAAAAGTGAATGTTGTAAAAGACAAAAAACGACCGCATTTCTTTAGAAAATAAATTCTAATTAAACAAGTTTTTTTTAATGTTCTTACTGTAGTAGTAATCAAATAAATTTTAAATATTCAAAGTTTTAAAAACTTTTACGTACATGCACTGTTTTGTAAAAAGAACGAATTTGCTGTACACAAAATAATTTAATAATTTAAACACAAAGCTCATAAGAATGAGTGAATAAAGTCTTTATTTATAATTAAAGCACGTTATGCACGAAAGTTTCGTTTAATTCAATTATTCAATATACAATTTTCAGTTCACATAGTACGTACTCGTAAACTACACCATAGATTTGATTAAGTTTTGTTCATAACATAACGTAATTATTTTTATTGAATAATAAAAAATAATCGATGAACAATTCGATAATTTTTAAGAAAAGGAATTCAATTATAGAACGAAAAAAATTACATTGCATAATAGAAAGTCGTGGAATAGCTTGAAAGAAAAACCTTTGCAGACAGATGACAAAAACTATATGAATTTACTGACAAAAATGTCGTATTCAATAGGGAATTGAGTTTATAAAGGTCGTCTAATAACAAAAAAGCTAAGTGTACGATGTTAAATCTACCACTTTTGCATAATATGAAGAATTGGAATCACTTGAATTGTAGGTTTTCAACAACTATTTCGTTCATTTTTAATAAAGCCGCAAATATTAGATTGGTAGGAAAATAATTGCAGTTTTTGTTTTCTGAATTCTAATATTGATTTTTTTAATGAAAATGTCATCCACCGTGTTCATGTTAATATTATTTTAAAGTCCATTTTTCGGTCAGTATTTTGATAATATCGACTTCGGAGGTATTATTAATTTTCCTTCAAATTGGGCTATTAGATTAAAGATGCAAAAGAAGCAAATAAGAGCATTTTTGTACGAGTTCAAAACTAGTGGTAAAGTAGCAGAACCCTGGTCGTAAACTAAACAATACTTTTGGTTTGGGTATTGTTAGAGAACGTATGATACAATGGTCTTTCCAAAAATTTGATCTGACTAGGGACGAGACCCTTTAAGATGAAGAAGGTCGCGAGCGTCCTTCTTCAGTTCATAACGACCAACTGAAAGTGTTAGTTGAATCAGAACCAAACACAATAGTTCGAAAGCTTGCACAAATATTACACGTTAGTCATCCAACAGTTCTGGACCATAAATGGAAAAATGTATATGCATTTGAAGCTCATGAACCGCAATTATTTTTCTACCAACCTAATAATAAATAAAAAAAGAAAAAAAAAACATTAAAGTTAGAATAGTGTACATATCTTTTGTACGATATACTATACACTGTATAATATCTCGCATGAAAAACTGAAACTTTTACTCTGCAACAAGCATATATAGGATTTAAGACCAGTACCGGGATCGAAACACGCACCTGTGTAGTAAAAACGTCAGATCCACGCTACAGTAAATTTGAATAAAGCATCGCTAACACACATATGCTGCGGCACGACTCCGACGTGTATGAATATAAATACGAGCCGGTCGGTTACAGGTGACACGTCCAGAGATGAATGTCGGGACCCCGCGAAAGGTGAGGATTTACAAGCGAAGAAAATTACACGCGGAAATACAATCTCGCCGTGACAATCGTGCCTGCACAGCAAGAAATGTGAACACGTTATCGTTAAAAACGTTATGTTATTTACACTGTTCGGATTCATCGTTAAACCTGAATAGAATTTTAATTTCACTCTAGTGTGGCGAAACACATTGTTTTCATCTCTAAATATAAAATAACATCTATTTCATAGCTTTTTTCCTGCCTATTTGTTGTGTTCTCTGCACGGGATTAACTTGTTTCTCCAATAAGCCATTTAGTGGTCGTTTTTATATTGTCTTTTTTATTTGGAAACATTTTTCATACACCTACGAAGTATTACGAATCTGAGATATTCAATTAATCTGATTTAATGAAACGTACGGAATGAAATCAGAATTGTAATTAGGTAAAAGTATATTTCTTATTTACTTTCTACCCTCATTTATATTTTAACTTGTAGATTAAATATGTTTTCAATAAATATGTCATTAATTAACGTTGTCATTTAGAATTTAGTTCTACGATTATAAGTATATTCAAAATGTATAATATATATTATTTTCTAGTTAATCAATTTTATAACTTTTATAAAAATAAATAAATATAGCAATGATAACAATACGTTGGCTATATTCACCTTTTTTTTAAACAAGACAATAAAATAATTTTGTAAATGACATTCTATATTTTTAAGAAAAATATAATACAAAAATATCTACTAAGAATAAAACAAAATTTAAATTTTCGACTTATCCCTTCAGAACAGTAACAAATTTTTTGTCTTAAGTACTGAAACGTAAAATGGTCATAAATATAAATTATTTCAAACAATATAAATTATTAAATAATATCAATTTTATTTTCATGTGTTTCATTATTATTTATTTCTGTATAATTTTTCAATTATCAGCTTGTAAACCCTTCATAAATCATCATATTTCCACAAGAAATCTCGAACTCCAACTTAAGAATACTTTTTATGTTCTTAGCTCAGAGTAACAGTCATTCAAAATTTCAACATAATATTTTTTTAAGTATCATTAGAAATATGCATATATAATATTCAATCCAAGAATATTTGACTTGATGACTTTTTTAGTGAACATAAAAATGAAACATAGTTTAAAAATATGTCTTATCAGTAATAGAAATAAGATATTACTTTAAAACAATTTTAAGATATTTTAAAAATTAAAACAGTATTCTTACGTTTTGTAATCTTAAAAATAAATATATTTTAAACGTTGTGAATTTCATAGAATTTTGAAATTTCCGTTATAAACTATTCATGTTGTATTAACTATATAATATCTTCAAATAATTATTAAAATAGTATTTACATTAAAAATATAAATCTATATTTATATATATAATCATTACCCTCATCATCACCCTCTGTGAATCCACTACTGGATAAAGACCTCTTTCATGATTTTCCATTTTGTATGATTGAAAGTCTCTCTTTTTCACTGATTTCCAATAAAATTTTTAATTTTCTTATCACATTTTTTCATTGGTCTCTTTTTTGGTCTTTTTATTTTCCTTGGTTTACAGTTAATAATTTCTATTCTCCATTAGTTATCTTCTCTTCTTACAATATGCCTCACCCATTTTCATTTCAGACCCTTTATTCTTCTTATTACATTTGTGACGCCTGTCTGTTTTCGTATTCATTCTATTCTTTTCCTACCATGTATATATATATATATATATATATATATATATATATCTGTATATGTATTTGTATAAACTTCATATATGCTATAATAATAAATTCGTATTGATCAATTCATTCCGAATGTATCCATTTTGTTACACCTTGTACGCTTTCTCGCAAGTATATTTGTAAGTAAATTTCCAGCGTCTTTTAAACATCAATCATGTTTACATATTCTCATAGCACTATTTCACGTTTCATATTTTTTATCGGATATTTTGTACGGTACGAGAGTATGTCAGTTTTATTCTCAGTATGTTCTTCTTATCGAACAATTCTTTATTTATTTTTGTTTATTTTCATTGTTCGGTATTCTGTTATAGTGTTTATTTTATAATTCTTATATAAAAAAATATATATCTGTATGGCGAATTATTTCTGATAAATTTTTTATTAGTATCCTGTTTTCAGTGATAAATCGTATACTTGAAAGTAATTTTATTTTTAATTATGTTTATTATTTCTGTAAATAATTCAGCCTTTTTTAATTAGATAAATTAATCTTGAACTATTCAATCATTTTATATAATGTTTCTTTAGTATGAGAAATAAATGATTTTATATCTGTAACAAATATTGTCTGTCTTCAATTTTGAAAAATATAAAAATAACAGATAATATATTTCCTATGATATTTGCCAAATTAACAGTTTTTTCAGTAGGGTTTTTATTTTTAATTTACATTTAAACTCAACAAGCTTGCAAATGAAACAATACTATTTTAAACAATGTTATAATACATTATTTTTCGATTTATTTTATCACATTTTAATCAGAATATTTATTTTTTTAATCTATAATTTATTGATCTTTGCAATGCAGTGTGCATGATATGAAGTTGCTTAAATTTCTCGAACAATGGTTACTTATTCAGTGTATTTGTAAAATATTAAATGTTTTCTTGATAAATATTCCTTTTTACAAAAATATTACTTTATCTTTTTTATATTATATCTTGTGTTAATAACAAAACTGAAATATATTAGAAACATTCCAATTTTTATATTTTATTTTTGATAAATGCACATAAATTAAATAATTTTCTATATATTTTCTTTTTGCGTGTATATAATGTTCAATTACCTTGAAAAATATATATATACCTATATAGCAAACGTGCAATTATGTTTTTCATACGTAATTTGATATTAAAAAAAAAAACGTAATTGAAACTGATAATCTTTAATCTTGGTATAACTTAATTATTACTTAACAATATTTCATAGCTGTAAATTCAATAAAGAACATATAATTAACATGAGAAAAATGATTAAAGAAAAATGTGTAATTAACGAAAATTCAATTTAAAAATTAATAAAACGTATTATATGAAATTAATATTTTTCGACTACTGATAAAAAAAACTTTTATAAAAAAGATTGTATAACAAAAAAAATAATCAGATTTATGTATGGTTAATACAGATATACACACACACACGCAGCTACACACACACACACACATATATATATATATATATAACATCAACGAACTCTTGTAAAGATTAGTAGTTAGAGGCAAAACAAAAGGAGCTCATAATCAAACGGGTCAACTATTTTAAGCGTATTAGAAACTGCCTCGTCGTTAAGATTTACGGGTTCAGAGGTGAAATTAATTATAACGCGTAAGTGCATATTACTACCTAAGAGAAAACGGAAAATAGACAGAGATGCACTATAAACGATAAGCTATTACTGGGAGCTAAATATAAAAAAAATGTAAATAATCCAATGTACAATCGTGATAAAGATATCAGGAAAATAATTTTATTCAACAGAGAATAAGGAATATTTGATTTTATATATATTCGAATTTAGTACTTTTGTTCGGTAGGAAAATAACTGCGGTTTTTGTTTTCTGAAATCTATTTTTTCAATGAAAGTGTTTGGTATGGATACAGTTAACGAACGTACGTTGCAATGGTGGTTCCAAAAAGTCCATGCTGGGAACGAAAGCCTTGAAGATGAAGAAGGTCGCGGGCGTCTTTATTCAGTTCATAACGACCAACTGAAGACTTGAGTTGAATTAAAACCAGGCACAACAATTCGAGAGCTTACTCAAAAGTTAGGTGTTAGTCATCCAACAGTTCTGGACCATTTAAAACAGCTAAGAAAATCAAAAAAGCTTGACAGGTACATACATTTGAAGATCATATACCGCAATTATTTTTCTATCAACCTAATATCTATCTATCTATCTACATATATATATATATATATATATATATATATATATATATATATGTATTATGAAATAAAATTAATCTAAATTAAGCGCACTCAAAACTGATAAAATATTATTTTTAAATACTTTTTTAAATTATAGAACGAATAATACCTTTTACTAATTATAGAACGACTAATACGAATAATAATCTTTTTTAAATTATTGACTTTAATTAAATAAAATTATTTCAGTGACCAAATTATATTTTTTTCTTTGTTTGATAGTTATAAAAGCAGTTGTACTTATAATTGGCTACTTGTCCAAGAAAAGTGCGAATTAAATTCAAATTAGAAATGAATATCAAATAATTAGTCTTTATGAGCAATAGTATCACTGATAACGAGTTTTAAGTATTTTAGTATGACCATTAAACTAAGAATGAAATCCTCCACACACACACACACACATAATTTGGGCTCCAACATGAAGAGAATTTTAATTGTTTTTCGACACTAAAGATAACTTTATGAATATCCTCTACAAAACAAACAGTCAATCAATTTTTTATAAGATGTTTATTCAGTATTTGAAAAAAGGCTAACGTAAATGTACGTATACCTGACTCTATAAGTTGATTTTTCATCATAACAACTCTCTTTTTTATTCAGTATTATCAGTAAACAAGTTTTTTCGTCATATTCAGCTGTTGTATTTTTTTTCTGTTTCCAAAATTCATTTTCTTCCAAAAGGAATGTATTTTGACAAAATGGAACACATAAAGAGATAACATAGTACAAAAAAGCACTCACAAATTATTCTCAAAGAGGAATTGCAGAAATGTTTCGTATAACTGAAAAGTATAAAATTGCATTAAAACCAATAAATACTAGTTTGTAGAAAACAATCTTTGCTTTTAGTATTTTTTCTATAATAACAGTTTTGTTGACATACTTTTTTTTGACAAACTTCGTATATATATATATATATACATACATATGTATATGTATATATATATATATATATATATATATATATATATAATCGAAACAGAGTAAGAGACAATTGTGAACTCTGTTTCATTATGTATTATATTAGATTTATAAAATGATTCAGGTAAATATGTCAAGATGTAATAATTCATTGTTGACATCTCATTAAAGTAGTAATATATCAAATTGACGTGAATAGATATCAAAAATAGCCTATTTGTTACATACATACATACACACACACATATATATATATATATATATATATATTTATATATATATAATTTAATCACAATTGTAATTTATGATATGAGATTAAATGTATATGTCATGGAGAAGTGGTTTTACGTTCAACAAGATTTATTTAAATAGGTAGAAATATATGTGCTTTATGAGGCGTACGATGGGACCGAGCAGCGCAGACTCCACGCTTGTCGGATTTTATTAGCTTAAAGGTGGCAATAATCAAACATGCTTCCAAAGCCGCTTTGTCGATTGCAATTGACTGTTAAAAAGTAAATTTTGTTTTTGTATGAATGTTCTTTATTCATTCAGGTAATTTTATTTAACTAGCTCTTTCCAGTGGATACGTTAATTCAATATGAAACAATTTCAATAGAATGAAGTGGATTATTAATTTAAAATTAACAACATAAATATTCTTGAATGAAAAAATTCATTATATATATAATGCATTTTTTTATAATATATATATATATATATATATATATTATGTATATAATAAAAAATAAAACAATTCATTTAATAATTTCACTTATCAATTTTACAAACCGATCAAATTGTTTTAAATTAATTGAGAGATGTATTGTTATTTAAAAATACAGAATTAAGAAAGTATTTTTTCTATTACTCAATATCTTGAAATCCTGCTTTATTACATTATGTGATTGAAATGTAAAAAAGTTCTACTATCAAAACTATTATTGACTAAACCAGTGCTCTTCAAACTATGTTCCGCGAAACCCTGTCGTTCCGCGCAACTTCTTCAGGGGTTCCGCAAGTCAAAGTCAAAATTCGAAAGAATTTTCGAAGAAAAAACCCAAAAAGCTAAAAATTAAAATTAGTTAATTCATAATAATTTCTTTTATTTCTATAAATTCCTATTATTATGTAGTAAAACTGTATTGATGAGTACACATTACGATCTCGCTCAATTAGATGTAAAGAATAAAATTTGGTAATGTAAGATTATTGATTTTTAAAACGTGTGGGGTACCCATCTTGAGTCGTCTGAGGATAGTAGATGTTCCACAAAAAGATGATAATTCTAAAGATTCCTTGGGGTCGGCAAGCATAGCGAGTAGGAGCAGAGCCCGCCGGAAAATACCGGGGGGCTCTGCCCCTACTCGCCCCCGGTAAATTCGTGAATAATAGCAAACACCATTCTGTTTATTTATTATAGCACATTACATTAATATTAATTTGGATTTTTACGTATAAGAAAAAATAGATCAGTTAAGGGTACATTTTTTTTATAAATAAACTAGTCTCTCATTCCACAAACCATAAAACAAATGATCAAAAACGTTCACTAAATGATAAGTTGAGACAAAATGGATTTATAATAGTCTCTGCTGCAAAAAATGTAAATTAAACACATAAATGTTTTTTTCTACTTTATATTAATCAGACAACAAATAAATATTAGTTTCAACTTATACTATTATCACTCCTTCATTATTAATACTAGTTTTATAGTTTATTCTTATGTATCAGAATTGAAAACAGTATTAACCTCAATTTATATTCTACTCTAATTTCATTGAGCTGTCTAAATAATTATTATAAATCGTCTCATAAAGTATGAATAAATGTATACTTAATAATGTATGATTTCGAACAGCTGACGTGGCCATCAATTAAAATCAATATTTACATTCTATATATTAATGATTGTAGGCATAGGATAAACAAATAGCGTTGAAATCACTGATCTATCGTAAGTGAAACATAACATTTAATACACAAATGGGTCAATATCGTTTTTGTATTCAACTAAAACTACGAAATTACTGTTTATTTATAATTGTAAGGTGTGTTAAAACACTGAATGAAAATCATTATACGCAATGAAATGTTTATCTACACGTAAATTCGATTTTTATTTTCGGCTCGTACTAAAAGGTACATTTGTCAACAAACCGAATAACATTTTTCCGATTGTCATATGAATTTATAAACGTAGAATATATCAAATGTGTGACTATCATATTGCATATGCATTATTAATGTCATTTGATCGTGTTAAAAACATTGCCTTCGGTTACTTATTCGATTGGAAATAACGTGATGTTTCACTAACATAATTGAGCTTTTTTAAATGCAGATAACAGTAATACAAATATATATCTACTTTTGTATCTGTTCAAATATTTATCTATGCTTTTTGAATAAATGTGTATGAAGCATAAAAATTAAAAAGAATCATTTGTGTACACAAACAACCTACACGATTTATTTGAAATTAACATTTTTATTTTCAAAACAAACAATTAATATTAACCATATAGATACAAATCAAATAATTATATAATTTAAAGGGAAATAATTCTATATTTCTTGAATGCTTTTTTTAATATTTGGTTTTTCATGTGTATTTTTTAAAGATATTTTATTAAAAATCGCATTAAGAAATTTATTTCTACTTTTATAATTACGATTTTGTAAAAAACATATGGTTTTAAATAGTAATGCAATTAGTACATAAAAAATAATATGATGTATATCCAAAAACTATATTATGAAAAACACGGTCACTTCCATAGAAGAGTTATCCAATCGTCTTCAGTGATGGAGACAAACTTTAATAGATTTAAAAAAGATTTGTATCATTCGAATTGACAAGACATTTATATTAGTAGGAACACAATTTCTAGAGTAGGTTGTTCTCATTACATGTTTTTTAAGTAATATTTTTCTTACAGCAGAAACATTCACTAAAATAAGTTCAAATTCATATTTTTGAAATTTATGTTTGAAGTAAAATAATCTTTAGTTAGATAAATAGAAGATAAAAATTTTTATACGAAAAAATAATTTGACAAGAAGTTATTTTAAATATGGTTAAAAAATTACAAATATTATTTTTTCATAAATATATCGTCTAAATTTAGACAATATATTTTATGAAAAATAAAAATATCAAAATTGTTACTGAACAGTACTTTAGTGAAAGTTCAAAATATTTTTTATAAACATAAATATATTTATTTAAATTCTTTATCATTTTTTAAAAAAAAACATTTGGTTTTTAATTATATTCTAAAAATGATTATTTTTTAATCGTATCTGATTAATAATAAAAAAATGAAAAATCAATTAAGGTCTGCCAATCTGGTATTGATATTCCAGACCAAATACTACGGATTCTATTATTTCTAGCATTGTTTACTTTTTACACTTCCGTCTCCGGTATCGATTATATTTATTTATTATTTGCAAACAAAGAATCATTTTTCAATAATAATTTATTGATACTGATATTACAATGAACGAGAAATGCAACGTATGGTCTGTCGCATCCACACATCGCAGTGGACATATGCAAATTGTAAATTCATCGTTCGATGAACAATAACATTAATTTCTCCCGAGTGCTTCACAAATAATTACGTTCACGCTGCCGTGCAATTTCAATCGCAGTTGTAATTATTCATCGTGTCGAATTGTATTAAAACACGCCATCATGCGACGCGTTCACGGTTTAAAACTGTCGAAGGTAACTCGTTGACCAATGGCGGCATTTGTAGAAATATTCAAAAGTTCGAACGGTTCGCATGTACAAGTTTATGAACAATACAAGGGAAACAATATTATGTGACTGAAATAATGTTCATGAAATTATACATTTGTGTTTCATAAAGGGTTTCACGTTTCAACACGTGCAAATATTAAATTGATTTCGTCATGAATTATGCACCGAATATCAGTCAGTCCTATCTACACAACTGAGAATTGGATTATATGGTTGATTTGACGATAATTCTGTAAAACAAACATAAAGTATTTCTTATTCAATAAAAAAAAGATGTACTTTTTCTCGTATATTTTTCTTTTAGTAAATCAATGTTTTCAATATTGCTCATTTTTTAATCTTTATATCTTTTTTCCACGAACCTTCAGCCATTCTTTATTATTATTTTTAATAAATCAATAACTTTTCGTTGTAACAAACCGGATTTTCATTAATCACAATAAAATAAATTTGTATAAATTGAATTATATTAAATTTAATTGTAAATACAATTGTAATTAATTAAATTTAATTGTAAGTTGTGTAAATAAATTTCTATAAATTTATTACTTATTATAACGAATTTCATTCTTATAACTATACAACTTCCATTTAATATGAATTAAGAATCATTAATTTATTTATTGCAATTTCTGATTAAGATTTCTGGAACAATTATCCTTCTTATACATAAGATGATCTGTTTTAAAAGAACAGTTCATCAACATCCATTCTATCACATTTCCACGAACATTTGATATTATTGAAACAATTGGGATAAATATCATCATATTATGTTAATTAACACGAAAACATTCAATTAACTGACGATTGAAATTTTCCAACAGAACGAAAAATACTAAACAGTACCGGAATGAATGAAATTATACCCAATCATTACCCAAATCAAAACTTATCATTCTAATTAATTAGCTAGTTATTTGGGGTCTATGGGTCGACAACTAATCATTGGTCTTAAAATGTTTTTACAATAAATACTGAACGTAGAAGTTATGAATTAAGCATCCAAAATATATGGTCGTATATATTGCGTGTGTGTGTATGACATTTTTTTATGGCTTTCAATTGTGTTGCTTCTATCACTTAAGAGCTAACAGAAATCGAGGATATCTCTTGTTTATAAATGGCCAAGATTTAAAATTAACTATTATGTTGGTAGTAAAATATTGAAGTTTTTGTTTTCTGAATTCTAACCTTATTTTTTTTCAATTAGTGTCATTTTATCGTATTTATATTAATATCATTTTTAAGTACATTTTTCGGTCTGTATTTTGATAAAATTGACTTTGATTTTATTATTAATTTTGCTTCAAATTGGACTATTGAATTAAAGATGGAAAAGTAGCAAATAAGAGCATTTTTTTCTATAAATTCAAAACCGTTTAAGAAATCGTCTATAAACAGTTAATTATATAAATTAATAAAATTTGAACAAACATGCTTTTTATTAATATACTAATAAAAAACTGAGATATACAATAGATATAAACTTTTGTTATATTATAAAAAGAATGAAACAGACAAACAGTATTTCGTTAAATCTATATATTTGATATGAAACTATAAGTGAAAAATATCAACCGAATATGAAATAGTGGCAAACTAGTGGAAAGTTCAGCATTCTGAAGTTTTTATTATATTATAAATAATACAAGAAATATAGTTGTTTATTTTTTTATTCTAAAACTTTATAAGAATATATCATAAATATAATACATCAAACCAAAAATATAAAATAAAAAAACAAATTTATTCTTTCTACAATGAAATTCTCATGTGTAATTTTCAACTTTTATATACATTAATCATATATTTATACTCGTGAAAATGAACTATTCATTTTATTTTTTTTTTAAACAGATGGATTTATTTCACTATACGACTAAGTGATTAATTTTTACCGAAAAATAGACTTTAAAATGATATTAACAAGAACACGTTGAAATGACACTTTCATTGAAAAATATTAAGGATAGAATTCAGAAAACATAAACCCCAAGTATTTTCATACCAACTTAATAGCTTTTTTAAATGACTAAAAACCTGCACGATAAGTGTTATTGTACTATATCAAGATTTTATTTTTTTTGTAATCATAAACACGCTAATTATAAATAGTTAACAGAAAAGTTTATAGAGAATTAAATATTCATAAAACAGTAAACAATCAAAAAAAGGAAAGAAAGTTTCTTTTTCAGAATATAACTTTATATATTTTCAAATTATCAACGAAAAATATTATTTTTACTTGAAATTTTCATCTTAATAAAAAAATAATATTTTTATCCTTTGTAATATATATATATATATATATATATATATATATATATATATAATATGAGTATCTATATTGATTATAAAAAAGTATTTTCATTTATATTATAAGATATAATTCAGTTTTATAGCATGTCTTTTTTCATAAGAATCGACTATACTCTTTGTAAACAAATCTAGTAGTTTCAATTTTGACAAATTATTCATGAGTATTATTTTATTTGTATGTATATATATATATATATATATATATATATATATATATACATGAATATATAAAAATATACATAAATCAAAAAATAATATTTCACTATTAAATAAAAATCTAAAATTTTTTTATTTAATTTCTCAATGTATTACCTTTAAGATAATTATTATGAATATTTGATTTGATATTTAACTAAAAAATAAATAAATTTTTATAATTTTATTTAAAAAAAAATAATATAAGATAATTCAACTTAGGCTTTAACAAGAAAGTATTAAAAAAAAAAAAATCAAAAAAAAATTTGCTACCTCCTATTTAGTATTGTAGCTCAATTGAATTTTAGTTTTGAATTGAACTAAAATACTAAATAAAAAAATAACATGACTTTTCTTAACCCCTGCGTCTTCGTTTAATACTTTCATGTGGAATCCTAAAATGAATCACCTATATATATATATATATATATATATATATATATATATATATATATATAAAATGTTTATATACGAGTATTGTATAATAATTGTTTTTTGTCAAATGCCTTATTACAAAATCTACAAAATTGAGATTATCATAAAAGAGAATATAATTAAACAAAAAAAAAAACAATCAAAATATATTTATGGCACGTATAAGAAATATTGTTTAACTTACTGAAAATTTAAAATAAAAAAAGAATAAAGTTGATTTTTAGGTATAATACACATTAAATATTTCTAAATTCTATCGTTTTTTATTTTCAAAAGGTGCCCCATAAAATGTACAAATCTTTCCACCTATGACAAATACCTTTACAACATTTGGCACCAACACCCACCATGTCAGCGTGACTAATTTAATCCGGACCGCATTTTTGGTCTGTTTGGTTTTCATGACGCCATCGCGACCGGCGTAATCCTTCTGTCCGAATGACAAGCACGTTTATTTTGCTCTACCAGCATCCAACACTACGGGACATAACAGTGAGATGTTGGATATTATATCTAGGTGTAATTTCTCAGTCTAAAGCAAAATAAGAAAGGACACCGTTCACCAATATGGGTGATTCTATCACAGAATTGCTATAAAGCAATCTTGTAATCGATTTTCAGTAAATGTTCGTAATCAATGTAATTGTACAACAGAACTTATTGCAGAACAAAGCACTATTGAAATAACCGAACAATACAAACGCGATTGATAGAAAATCGATAAAATGGAAAATACAGTTTTAAAAATTAATAAGTTCTTGTTTTGTTTCCAAAAACAAACATAAAAGTAATATTATTAATAAAAAATGAATACCTTCAATAATAAAATAAATATTTCACTTGTACAAAAGGAAAAATATTGTCTTTAAAAATATACTAGAAATAATTCACTGAATCAGTAAACGGACATGTAAAATATTATTATAGACGTATAAAATAAATAATTATTTATTTCAATGCCTTACAAAATTTTAATTTTTAGCAAATAAATCTTTGTCGTGTTAATTCATTTTAAATATACATATTATTTATTTTTTTTAATTAACTAATTATTTTTCATGTAAAAACTGTCGTATGTTCTAACAGTCTTGTATTTTTTTAATAAAGGTATATTCATTTTTAATTTAATTAAATAATAGTAGTTAATTAATAAAAACTTATAATTGTTTCATTTCGAAAATGCTGAACTGAATATTATATTATTAATGTTGAACATAATATTTATTGAAAATTTTTTTTTAATATCTTTGTAATTATTTTTTTAATATTCTTTGTGTAATAATAGAGAGAAATAAACATATTTAAATCACAATATTTATTATAAATGTAGTTATTTGTTTTATTAATTAATATAATTTATATGTGATTTAAAAAAGTAACTAATTAATGAAATAGACTTTTTAAGAACTTGCTACACACCTCTACAAATTTGTACCAATTACATATGTATAAAAAATCATTACTTTTAATACAAATTGGACTGTTTTTAAAATGAATAAATCAAAAAAAAAAAAAAAAGCAAATAAATAGTTTTATATCATGTTTTCATAAGCAGACGATTTAAGAAATTTGTTTTTAAGTATTTTTACAAGTAGTCACGAATTAAAACATGGTAGTTACATTTGTAAAGAAAAATGTATATACATTATACAAACATATACGTATTCATATTTCTTCGCGTGTTTCACATAACATCTGAAAGAATGACAAGAAAAATTTAAGCATGATCATATTCTTCGTGACTTCCCACACAGGTAATTTAATCAAAAGCAACATTGCGCAGGATACATGATTACACCTTAGATAGAAATTTCAAGATCCTTCAAAATGTATACGGACCTTATCTATTATGACATGATGTCATCGAGAGCAAATTGTTTGTCATATGATACATTCTGAACCGGTGTGTTATGTAAATACCAAACTGTTCTATCTAAAAAATATATGAGAGATATGCATAGAAATATGTACATACATAAAAATAATATATGTATCGACATGCCTAATTTGTTTTTCTTGAAGGGAGCAGTTTGTAAAAAATATGGCATTGCTTAAAACAATACGTGAGTGCAAATTTTATGAATAAGCATAAGGTGTTTTTTTTTAAAAAAAAACCCCTTACACTGAACACCTCAACCAAAGTAATCACATTTAAGATATTTTCTTTAGAAACCTCTTTAATAATTTAACATACGTTTTTATATAATGTAGAAAGAATAAAGGTATCTAAATAAAGAAAGAATAAAGGTATATATCATTAATTTCAAACATTTTTTGTTAAATTATAATAATTAAGAACTTCACATAATCACACAAGTATATAAGTGGATTTTTTATATGTTTGTTCTATATACAAATAATGTTATTATCATAATAAAAAAGAAACATTTTTTTATTTCATTGTTTATTTTCTATTATTTATGTATAACCGACTATAATAACTATTCCAATCATAAATGCATCAACAGAAAACTTTTACTGAAGAAAATATGAGAGTCGTTAAATAAGTTTGGTAAAAAAGGAAGTTAAACACCGTTTTTGGAAAAATCAATTTTATTTCTCAACATAGTCTCCATTGAGGGTATACACTTGGTGCACCGAGTCTGAAAAATTCGTATTAACTCTCATTCGACGAGAATTTCTTCCCGCCGGGCCAAATTTTCAAACTTAGGAAGAGTAAGGAGTCCCATTGGTCTAAGTCTGAAGAAGAGGGTGGATGAGAAATCAATTCCAAGCCTAATTCGTGCAATTTTGCCATTTCGACCATCGATTTGAGAGGCATTGCATTGTCCTAGTGAAAAAGCACTTTTGTGCGTCAATCTTGACCGTTTTTGTTTCAGCTCTTCTTTCAAACGGTCCAATAAGGTTGCATAATAGGCTTCTGTTATTGTTATTCCTTTCATTAAGTATTCGATCAGGATGATTCTTTTGGACTCCCAAAAAACAATGGCCATCGCCTTCCCAGCCGACAAAACGGTCTTCTTTTTCTTCCGCGCACTGTCACCAGTCGTCCACTATTTTGACTACTGCTTCGACTCAGGTGTGTAGTGGTGGATCCATGTTTCATCCACGGTAATAACGAATCGACACAAAAAGGCCTGCTCTTTTTTTTCATTTTTGTGAAAACTCCAACAGTGCTCGCTACAAATAACTATAGAACATGAACAACTCGTCACCCCTGACTGAAATTTCACCTATGCTAGTTTGAAAAGTGATACTTGATAACCGTGACGTCACCAGATGAATGGTGGCGCTATCTCAGAGAAATTTACCAAACTTATCAAACGGCCATTGTACCTTTATGCAATAAATTACTTCTTCAATTGTTTAATTCTTTTTTCTTTTAAAGTTCGTTACGTGCAGGTTGAATAAAAGGAAAGTTTTGCTCTTTCATATATAAACTATAACTTTTCGTCTCATCTTCTGCAATTTTTCATTTTCAGCTCGTATACCGTTTTGAAACGAATAAAATGACATGCCATGCTCATTACCTACGTACAAAATCATTTATTATTCATTAAAACTGGTAACATTAATATTGATTATATGACATTTCTTTTATTTCAAAATATTTATTCGCATTAATTTATTATACACATTATATTTCATATTTTTAGTTACAAAATATTTAAGAAATATTATTTTATTGACACGAGGAAAAATGAAACACTAATTAATCGGTTTATTATAAATCTTTAAAGTGAACTCATAAGGTACTAAAAAAATTGAGCTTAAATACAATTTCCAGCATACAAACACGTTGGATAATTGTAGAATGATTAATTAAATTCTTTCAATATACTCATGTATAAATGTATACAGACTATTTTCTAAACCACGTGCTCCAGTAAAACATTGTTTACATTGCATGCCTCATTTCATAAATCAGCGAAAAACGACGCTTAAATCAATAAATAATATATAATGTTTCATCAGATTGTTTTAAACAATCACTCACATTTACATCTTTTTGTAATTCTTATAAAGTCATAATTGTTTCAATATATTAAACTTGCAATAAAATTACAAAATTGATATAAAAATGTAAATAAAATATTTGATGTATTTCATTTCTAATCCATATACAAAAACTATTATATATATATATATATATATATATATATATATATATATATACACACACACATATATATATATATGTGTGTGTTTGTGTGTGTGTGTGCGTTTATGTATGTAATATTAATGCCTATAAAAATAATAATTCAGAAGTCATGTCTATCGGGAATTTTAAACAATCATCAGAGATCGAAAACAACAAGTATATCCCGCTACAGAAAATAGAAAGTATGTTTCCACTTACAAAGGCAGGTGAACCGCCTTAATACCATTTAGTGGTCGACCGAAAACCCTCGCACATCCAAGGAAACGCATCAGTAAACGAATCCCTGGATGACAATGTGGTATGAGGATCTACGGTGACAAGAACGTGAAGCCCATGTTCTTTGACCGCAGTCTCGTCGCCGACATATACGCCACGAATCCAGCTAAGAAAATAGATGAACGATCTATAAAGTGAACATTCTCAATCGTACGGTATTTTCGCAGATAATTCAGCAATACACTTCGTCTACGATATACGTGAATCATTTTGTAACTAGTTGAAATCAAACAGTTCGATGCTTTCAATCGATGTTTGATCTCATAACTTTAAAATGGAATAAATTGAGTTATTTATACATACATATACATATATATATATATATATATATATAATTCAAGTATAAAATGTATAAAATATTGGAAAACTTGATATCAAAATTCAAATTAATAAAAATAAAAAGTGTATTTTTATAGCGACTTTACTCGTTGAATTTATTAACTTTAATAACTACGTTTCATATTTTATTATAACGATTTTTAAATATCATTATTATAATATTAAACTTATTAAACAACTTCATGTAGCTCACAATAACATTTATTAAAGTTTATTTCGCCCAAAGAAGTCTGATTTTTTCATTCGCTATATTTATCTAACAGCTTTTTTATTGAGATGAATTTTTAATAAGTAAACATTTAATAATAATTCTATATTAAATATTAAAACATCCGATTTACAGACTGTATATATATCCATACACACTTTATATATATATATATATATATATATATATATATTAATAAAAATAAAAATTGTGTGTATTAATATTAATAAAAATGTTTATATTTATCAAATAAATCCATAATTTAATTTGTTTTCTACTGTTGTGTAACGTGACTTTAATTAAAACATATTGTAATATCATCTCTTATATATATATATATATATATATATATATATATATATATATCATTAAGTAACATATACAAAATACAACAGTAAAACAGAGAAAATTGAATATAAATCTTGAAACACGATGCTTCGTCGTGAAGCTATGTCAACTTATAAATGTCTTATTAAAAACAAAATAATTAATAATATGTATGCTTCCAGTAAGTTTCGTATGAGTTGACGTCAGTTCAAGTAGCATGTTCTATGAAATAAAAGCAAATAGCATCTTATCTAAAGCAATATGACGCTTTCAATCTCGTAGCTGTGTCAACATTCATTAGAATTTTAATACAATGTAAATATGAGAGTTAAATTAACAAAGTCTCTAATATGTCGTTTGTATTAACGCATGAAGCATCCTATTATTTGTTTTTAAGACCATTCCGGATAAAAATTTAAATTTTATTTACAAACAGGCGTGTTTTGTGTTATTTACATTAATTTAAAACATACTGTCGTTTCTATGATTAAAGGCAACGATAGAACAGTGAAGAGAATTTATATATTATTAAAAATGTAGAGATTAACATATAACAACATTTATACATACTCATGCACAAACGATTAATATTTTTTTTCATTACTTTCATTTATTTTTAATATTCATTACTTCAAAAAACTTAAATATATTTGTAATTCTTAACAATTTTTTAATAAGCAGTTCAATAAAATATTTTAAGTATTGAAAATATATTCGTCTGCGCCAATTTATTTTAAACCATTTAATAAAATATATTTTTTTTTCCAAAAGTAATAACTAAGAAAAACTTAAACACAAATCTTTTTTAATAACGTCATACAAATATTTTTACTTAATTCTATGTTATTCACTCATTTATTGAAATAATATAAATCTTTTATAGTTTGTTTTATATAAAACTTCTTAATTAAAGATTTTAAAAAGCAACGCTGCTTTTAAAGAAAATATTAAAAAATTTTTAAAATGTGATAAGAGCTTTTACTTATCTTAAATAGAATACCAAAACCGTATAAAAAGTTCATAGTACATTTATTCACTGTTCATGTCTACAACCCATATCGAATTGCGAACTTAAGATCCGTTTTACAACGAGCAATGAACACAGTGAAACTACTTACTACATTTGCAGGTCAATGAAGCAGAAACTGACCTGCAGAAGTGAATAGTCTCGTTGTTCCCAAATAACTAAAGGTCAATGTCACCATTCCTATTGTTGTTTTAATATTTTTGATTGGAAAATAACACAGTAGCGTATACAAAATAAAAACAAAAGAGATTTTCTTAAAGAATGATACGTACAAACGGACAATAAAAATTATAATTATTTAATAAAGAAATGTTGATTTATTTAATTAATTACCTTTTATAAAAATGTAATTACATAACTTTAAGATTACTTCGATTCGCTCGTTTCACAATAATTAATCGCGATATTAATTAAAGTCAGTAAAACTGTACGCAGAGAGCATTAAAAATATAATCAATAATTAAGCCTGAAATAATATCTGAAACAATAAAGAATATTGTTTTAAAAATAAAAAAATATATAGGATAATAAAAAACTGAAAATACGACTTCATAAAAATTACAGGAATTTTTGAACAAATATAAATACCTGTTATTTTATTAATTGTAGAACATAAAAATCCAATATTAATTTCTTCAGTTCTTAATTAGTTGACGCAATAAACGTATTAATATATTTTTATTTTCACAAGATAATTTCCGCACTCAACACACAGCATTTTTTTCTAATCGAAATGTTCGATAATTATATTATCCCAGACGTCTTATTCCCGGCGAATCTCTTCTGTATTTATCTACCAAGACTATTTCCAGCTCTCGAGTCTTAGGTAGCTTGTTAATAAACTAAGTTTCAATACAAATAATGATTCAATACTTAACCTTTCAAAATTTTATACCGCTTAAAATTGTTTTCCTGTGAAATAGTTACAAACAGATTCAATCGGGATTATCAATTAATTTGTCAACAATCTATCAGAGAATATCTCAAGACTCAAAACTAGTCGTGCCAGATGAATCCACAAGGGAGATTTCAAATGAATTAATTCAAATTTCATAATATTCTAAATTAGAGAGTAATTAAAATTCTTTTAAAATAATTACAACAAATTATATACACAATTTAAATTTTTATATAATTTCATTCGCAAATATTTCAAAGAGAAATAATATATATATATATATATATGTGTATATATATATATATATATGTATGTATGTGTTCATGTATGTAGGCATGTATAGCATTTAATGAGAATCCATTTTTAATTATTCCACTCAATTCAATTTTGCCTTATTCAATTGTATATTTTATTTCATTTATTTTTTGCGGTACTTCGCAATGAACAGTATTTGTTTCTGTAGAATGTAAAATATTTTTCAATTAATTCAAATACGAATTAATATTTGAATTCAATTATGTACGTTATCTGTAATCAATAAATACAAAAAATTCTATTAAAACTTTTCAAATCAAATATATTTATTTATTCAGAGGAATTAAATCTTTCATTTATTTACAAACGGACCGAAAAAATATATTAGTATCGTATTTAAATATAGGTCACACTTTTTATCTATACAGGCAAGACAATATAATGTCATCTATTCAGTCTTTTATTAATGTTTCAGTCTGAAAAGACCACATTATCAAGTTCCAATTAACATATTTCTTAAATAAATCATTCACTACAATAATTTCATCTGGAACAAAAGCAACAAAAGAGGAATAAAATAAAAAACAAACTACCAATCTCGCTAAAATCTCTATTGTAAATGAAATCCCACGGGCCTGTATACATGGTGTGTCTATTACAGAACATTATTTGCCGAGACATTGAATGTGTGTGTGTGTGTGTGTATAGGAGTTTGTTCCACATACGTGTCCAGCTTTTTGATCGCATAGTAGTACAGAAACGTCAGGTGTGAGTTCGGGTAAAGCTTCTGTAGATATAGTGTCACTACTATATTGTATGTATATAGTCGAGGTCACGAAGTTTTAGAACGACGCTATTTAAACACTGTATATACATAAATGGAAATTGAATTTGAATATATGTGAGCGATGAAAAGAGCTTTTGTTAAAACACATATCGCATAATCACTAGGTGTGCATTTTCGAAATTTTGTTTACAAATTTATTGACAAATTTTCAACAACTTAAGCGCTCCACATGCTTCACATTTCATACATTTGTACACGTGTGTCAATTTGATATTTGTCAATTCAGAAATTCTATTTTACATCTATTCCATTTTGCAATTAATGACAACGAATTGAATACATTATTCTTTAATATTATTGTAAATATTGGCTATCTCTTTATCTATCTATGAATGAAGTATTAAGTTGGTAGGAAAATAATTGTGGTTTTTGTTTTCTGAATTCTAACCTTAACTTTTTTCAATGAAAATATCATTTTATCGTGTTCATATTAATATAATTTACAGTACATTTTTCGGTCTATATTTTGATAACATTGACTTTGGTTTTATTATTAATTTTTCTTCAAATCGGGCTATTGAGTTAAAGATGTTAAACAAGTAAATAACATCAATTTTTTATGAGTTCAAAACGGGTGGTAAATCAACAGAAACTGCTCGTAAACTAAATGATGGTTTTTGGTATGTGTACTCTTAAGGAACGTATGGTGCAATGGTGGTTCCAAAAATGTCGTGCTGGAGAACTAACCATTGAAGATAAAGAAGGTCGTGGGCATCCATCTTTAGTTCATAACGACCAACTGAAGGCGTGAAAAAAACAGAACCACATAATAATTCGAGAGATTGCACAAAAGTTAGATGTTAGTGATCCAATAGTTCTGGACCAGTTATAACCACTTAAATTAAAAATATATATAAGAATTTGAAGGTCATAAATCGCAATTATTTTTCTACCAATCTAATATTAAAATACAATATAAAATAAAAATGTTAAAAATGAAAATTATAATAATTAAAATCATTGGAAATCTTGCTAAATTTAAATCAATTTTATTTTTGAAACTTTTTGAAAAGAACACTAATTTCCTGTCAGATTTCAATTTATGGCAACTCATATCGAACATAGAATTAAATTTAATATAATAGATTATCTAAATATAAAATTCGAAAGAAAACAATTGTTTAGAAACCAACAGATATTTTTTAGAAAAATATTTGTGGATTACATATTTTGTTTGATTTGGTGTAAACTGAAGGGTGCTGGTATAAAATTACTATCTCTTTTAAATTTTATGTAAATATGTAAGTGATTAAAATTAAAGCATCTCGTCATCAACATTTAAATCAATTAAAAGTTTAGAATTCCCTTAAATAATTCTAAATATCTCCTATATATCTATCTATATATCTATCTATATATCTATCTATATATCTATCTTTATATATATATATATATATATATATATATATATATATCATATATTCCCTATCTAATATTCAAAAATTAACATTAAAAGAATTAAAGACCTGCAAAAAATATAATCTCAATTTTTAGAATTTCTTATGCATTATTTAATATCATTTCACTTATATCGCTTAGGTCACTACTGTATTTTTATTTTCTATAATCGGTTTTGACATTTATCTAAAAATAGATTTTTTAAGCACCAACAGTCTACTTAAAGCTAAAAAGTGTCAATACAACAATATAAAATACAAAAACGTTAAATCTTGTTAACGCTTTGTACTCAGAAATTTTTTTCACATCTATCAGCAACTCGAACATATTTTTTAACAAAATAGTAAGTAAAAAAATAACTTCAAATAAAATAATATAGCATTGTAAATAATTTCTTTATTTAAAAAAAAATTCAAAAATACATTTACTAATTCATGTTTTATAAAAAAAATAATATTGTTGTTTGTTAGATTTACGCTGTTCACTCAGAAGGGATATAGTCAAGTGGAAAGAGTTAATATCCAAAATATTAATGAATGCGGGCACCGCTAAGGGACAGAGAATATATTTCGTGCGGTTTTTTTTATAAGTTGGTAACATATTTAGGCAATATATCAATCAACCATTATTATATTTAATAATATATTTCTATTGATCAGTATACAGAATATCAATTTATTTTTATATAATACTACCTGTCTTTTTCTAGTAATCATTTTAGCATATGATTAAAAGAAAATCTACTCTAGTTATACACATTTTTTATTTAATTTTTACATTACTTATTCCTACCTTTTTCCCTAACATATATCTATTTTTCTTATTTTTTACATGTTTATAAACTTTACAGACTTTATTCTATTATCAACTCATCTATCTGCACAGAAAAACGTTGTCTACATACTCCATTTGTCATAAAATAATGATTCTAAACTTTATTCAGCCGTACGATCATAAATTTTATTGTTAAAAGATTTAACTAACATCGCATAATTCCCATCCATTCATTGAATCAATATCAATGCATTTTGCATAAAAGTTCCATTACAATCACAGAAACGGACTGTAAAAAATATATGAAATATGTTATTGATTTAACAAATGGAATAGTATAGCTTGTAATAAAATAACAGTTCTGATGTTTCTGTAGAAACGTCATGTTCTGTTTTAAAAATCATTCTAGATTTATTATACACGCTCTTGACGAAAATAAAAATACGTCAGAAACACATTTCATATATTCAATCTCAAACTGTAATCTAATATCATACACAAATACTAAATCTAATCTTTTTATTTTCAAAACATTTCAAATATAAATGTATAAAGTAAAAATAAATCTTTATGCAAATGTAATGCAAGATTATTAAGGAAAAAAATGAGAATTGGGGAAAAGTATGTACTATATCTATCTATCTATATATATATATATATATATATATATATATATATATATATATACATATACGTATGTACATTACATTCAATTGAAAAAGTCTAAACTACACGTATACATTTTCAACGTATGCAGAAATACTAATGTATGCGGACAATAATAGCCTCACAAACCCTAAATAAATAAATAAATACCGAAAAGTGTTCGAAATGCATACAACAGATGTGCTTACATGTGACGGTTTTCTGTTTGACATGGTTTCAAGTTATCACAGGAGTGCCTGTTGTAATGTTTACTTAATTGATTGAAATTTTATCGTTCACAAAGTTATAACGCTCTAATCAGAGTTTGATCATGTCTAGTTTCTGAACAGGATTAGAACTTTTAATAAGATACATTTAAAAAAATTAACTATAATAGTCAGTAAGGGTAAAAAATTGATCTTTCGATAAATCTTTCTGTATATTAATAAATTTATATATATATATATATATATATATATATATATATATATATATATATATATATATATATGTTGATCTTTAATTTCAAACAATGAGATTTAATCACTATGAAATTACCGTAAACTTAATATAATTAATTAAGTAAATTTTACAAAACTCGTTCCGAATTAAAATTTCCAAAGTTAAATCTCAAAGACTAATTTGAAATATTTTTCAAATATCTGCTCATATTAAATTAGCCTTTATTGTTCATCGAATATTCGAGGGTCATCGTATAAAATTACATTCTTTAAATGAAACTTAATATTGGAACAGATAAAGAAAGAAAATATGTTGGTACATTTTATGAATTGATTTTCGGTCTTCGATGTGATTCTTTTTATAATATTTGGTACTTGTATGGGTTTTTTTAATATAATTTTATAAAAGGCAGTTTTTATACCTCTAAATTTGAATTTTTATATATATATATATATATATATATATATATATATATATATGTATATATCGAGAGAAAAAAGCATAGATATTATATATATATATATATATATATATATATATATATATATATATATATATATATAATATGTTCATTATTTTTCAGTGTAGGAATTACATATAGCTAATGTTTCTTTTAGCGAATTTCTAGAGCAAAGAAATATAATTTCTTTTCCTCATTTCTCAAGAATTATAATGTTTCTTCTCGAGACAAAAATAAAATTTATTTTTCTGATTTTTCCAGAAATGTATTCCTTGGGAATCGATATCGAAATTCTTCTTGTTTTTATCAACAATTTGTTTCTGTCCACATTCACTGTTTTTTATTGTAATACCTGGAAAATTTATAAATATAATTTTATTTATAACTTTCTTAGTAATAATATACTTTTTATGCGACTATAAAAGTAATATTTGCTGAAAACTGTTTCATTATTTCCGACATTTTCTTAAAATAAAAATTCGTAGATAACTTTAAAACTATACCTGTTGGACGCGCTATGTTTTTTGGAAAATTATTTCTAAGTTGAATAATAAACGCATTAAATTTACTTTTAGTATCATTTTTTTATCTACATATTGTATTTTGTAATGAAATAATAAATAAAATATATGAATTCAGTATTAGAGTGATATTTTATTGTTATATAACGTTTTAAACTGAATTTAAGTCGTTATTTATATATTATATGAGAATTTTCGAGATTTCTCGAGAAGAAAAAAATTCGATTCGAAAAGATTTCTCGAGAAGAATTTTCTTTTTGTATTACCATAAATAACAAAACAAAAAAAAACTATGTAAACATTTAAAATAATTTTTTCTACAGAACTTGTGAACTTTTCAAGACATACACAAAATTATTTCTTAAAATATATCCAAAACCTTATTTAATGTAAACAAGTATTATAATTCCAATGTTGATATAGATTGATTTTGCCAAACATCCTTGTACGAAAGTTAAAAAGTGTAAGCTTCGAAGTCAACTTGATAGACGTCCGCAGCTGCGGTATTCGCGTCTATCATTGATTTCTGATATTCGCGTGCGAGTGGCGTACGATGAATTCTTCGTCAGTATATACTTTTTAAAGAAATAAAAAAAAAACTTAAGTTTGTTAAGGGCTGTAGAAATACACTTGACGTTCACCTGACTGCACATACAATTTTCATGGTTTACATATCAAAAAGTTTCCGTGTAAAGAATTCTGTTCAGTGAAAAATATATGTAATAAGTTTGGGAAAATCACTTTTCATATTACATTAAATTTTCAACATTTATATTACAGATATTGTGTTTGTACGGTAAACATGAAAAATATATTATATAATTATTTGAAATTTGTTTATTAATCACTTAAACGTTAATTGATAATGAAAGAATCCAATTTTTTTAATGGACATATAAATAGCACACAGGTTATTGAAAAAGCAATTACTTCAAATATTAACAATAAAGGCATATAATATTTATAACTTCAAAACAAAATAATTTAATATTTATTTCTTTTTATGAGAATATAAATACTTATTTCTTTATGGAATAACATGTAGTTCTTTCTCAAAATATTAGGTTGGTAGGAAAATAATTGCGATTTTTGTTTTCTGAATTCTAACCTTAATTTTTTTCAATGAAAGTGTCATTTCATCGTGTTCATGCTAATATCATTTTAAAGTGCATTTTTCTGTCTGTATTTTGGTAACATCGACTTTGGTTTTATTGTTAACTTGCTTAAAATTGGACTATTGTGTGGGTACTGTTAATCAACGATGCAATAGTGGTTCCAAAAATTTGTTACAGGGGACGAGACCCTTGAAGATGAAGAAAGTCGTAGACATCCTTCTTCAGTTCATAACGACCAACTGAAGGTGTCAGTTGAATCAGAACCACGCACAATAATTCAAGAGCTTGCACAAAAGTTAGATGTTAGTCATCCAACAGTTCTAAACCACTTAAAACAGCTAAAAAAATCAAAAAAGCTTAAAATGTATATGAATTTGAATGTTATAAACCACATTATTTGTCTATTAACCTAATAATACTTCAAGAAATCTAAAATCAGTTTTTGGTAAAAAAATATTTGAGAAGTTGATATACTTTATATATATATATAAATAATTTATAAATATTATTATTATATATGTTTATAAATAAAAATAAATCAAAAGAAAGACATTTGACTCACAAAATACAGAAGATCGTTTATCTATAACCAATTTAAATGTACGACAATGTTTTCGAAACTAATCATGTTAGTGAAATGAAATACCTCTATAAAGAACTGATACATTTATTTTGTGTCATATAAGAGATATAATTTGCAGAAAAGACATCATCTTACCGCTCTAATCCATGTGTGTTCTTTTCGTTCTATCTCTTTCTTAATAAAATATAAGCTTACAAGAATACGTACTTTCTTTGTTGTAATCACTAAAAGGAAGAAAGAAATATAAAAGTATTTTTACTGGTATGTGCAGACTTATAATGGTTCTTATAATCTCTTTTCAGTTCTTTGCAAATGCACTTCTTATTTTCAATGAAGTACAAGTGCAATAAGTAATTCAAAGCACGAACGGTCGAATTCTGTAGAGCATTCTGATTACTTTAATTAGATAATTATTTACCTTAAAAGTTAATCACACGATAAAATAAATGGTCAGTAGAAATGTTTTCTTGGTAACGCTGTAATTGAAAAATACCATATCAGTGAGAAATACTTAAATGTGAACTAAGATAAAAGTTTTAATATTATATTATATATATATATATAATATAAAATTTCAAGAAAATTCTAATAATGAAAAGTTGATATTTGAGCAGAAATAAAAAAGTGGAGCATTATATAATCAAATAATACTTATTTAAAATTTCTTGAAAATCACTAAGCGTTAAGAAAACATATAAGTTCATAGAGTTCATTCTGAATTTGTTCAAGTTTTATAGAAATCAGATTTCATAATACGCTTTTAGTAGTATTTACATTAAATATGAAATACGGAAGAAATTAATTTACATATTGTTGCTAGAATTAATAGTAAAAATTATTTTATTTTTTAACAGATATATTTTAATATATAATAACTTCCCCATCAGCTGCATTAATATTTAATATTATTTTTTAAAATTATAATCGTTTTTATAAAAATAATATAAAGTAAGAATTCACATTTTTATATTATTATTTATCTGTGTGTGAATATACAGTGAAAAAATTCTTATTTTTTAGATTGTTCAAGAAAATTTCTCAAATATCATCTTAAAGTAAATAACTATACAGAACTTAATATAATAAAACTACACATAAATACTCGTTAATATTTATAAATGTCTTTCTTAAATAACAACACTATATTACTCTGATAATATAAAATCGCATTATATTGTGTTAAAATGTACCACCGTATGTTTTAACGACGTTTATTTATTGTGGAAACTTAAAAACAAAATATATTCATCTTACGTTATACACGTTATTGAATATTAACATGGAAAAATTCATATTTCAACACATTACTTTATATTTCATACACGCGTTAGTATATAAAAGTTGATGTCTAGAAAAATCTCAATTTTTTTTAAATTGTTTACTTTTTAGAAACATGTTTACATCATATATATATATATATATATATATATATATATATATACATATACCTACACACACGCACACATATATATATATATATATATATATATATATTTAAATAAACAAAATTACATTTTAAGTTTATAAAAGATTGCAGCTAAAATTTATTACAATTCAATATCTAGAAATTAAACGCAAATACAATTAAATATCAATATAAACTAAAAGTAAAAATTATTTTCAATAATGATTAAAAAATATTTAGATAAATTAAAAAAGGATATATTATAATTAAAATTCTATTTTTAACTACTTCATTGAAAATCGTTTTGATTGAAGTTTTGTTAATCATTAAAAAAGTATATCCAAAGACTTAGCTTAATAAATATGTATATATATATGTGTGTGTGTGTGGGTGTGTATATGTATATATATATATATGTATATATATATATATATATATATATATATATATATATATAAACTAAACTAAATTTCTAGGAATTTGACGCTAAAATTCATTACAATTTAAGTTCTAGAAATTAAACCCAAATATAGTTAAATAGCAATATACACTAAGGTTTAATTAAAATAATATTTTCAATTATGATTGAATTATAAAAATATTTATATAAATTACAAAAAATAGTTTGCAATTAAAATTCTATTTATTATTAATTCTTATTGAAAATCTATTTTTAACTACTTCAATCAAAGCGATTTTCAATGAAATTTTGTTAATCAATAAAAAAGTATATCCAATGAATTGTCTTAATATATATAAATATATATATATATGTATATATATATGTATATATATATATATATGTGTATGTGTGAGTGTGTGTATATGTATATATATATATATATATAAACAAAACTAAATTCTAAATTTCTAGGAATTTGATGCTAAAATTCATTACAATTCAAGTTCTAGAAATTAAACTCAAATATAGTTAAATATCAATATAAACTAAGTTTTAATTAAAATTATATTTTCAATTATGATTAAAAAATATTTATATAAATTAAAAAAATGAAGTTTGCAATTAAAATTCTATTTATTATTAATTCTTATTGAAAATCTATTTTTAACTATTTCAATCAACGATTTCCAATGATATTTTGTTAATCAATAAAAAAGTATATCAAATGTATATCAAAAAGTAAATCAAGTATATATATATATATATTCAAGATTGTTAGTATATATATAAATGTTTACCTGAAAGTCATTTAATTAATTTGCAGGTAACACAACACAAATTAACAAATATGTTTACAAAGCAACTTGATTTTAACTTGGTTTCCCTTGCGCACTGTAGAGTTTTCAATTTTCTTAAAATTGCATTTTCTCTGAACATTTCACAAATTTACTAAAACAGCTCATGAATACGAAATAATCCGTTCGTATACTACACTTTTTCGTTGTGTGTGTTTTTTAACGTTTAAACTTAATAAATTATTGAAAAAAAAAACTGTGAAAAATAAATGTGATGAATACAAAAGACGAAAGAAGTCAAAGAGCGCGGAATGCTGACATTTCTCTTAAAATATGTTCATGTTGAACTCGATTGGGGAACACAAATTCTTCGTCTCCGATCTCAGGACATCTCCATCTCTTCGAGCTATTTTTTTCTCAACTTAAATTTCCTTGGCAGTAACTTTTCTCAAGAGACAATGTGTACTTTGTACGCCAGCCGAGTTGCTGCAGTCATTTAGTAGGGCACCAAGCCTCCGGCATCCAATTAAATGAAGACACACTGTCGATGTCATAAATCGCAATGCTAGTTTTTTTTCTTACTGATTCCCTTTTCTTTCTAAATCGTATAATTTCGTCGAACTTTTGAATAAAATAATATTCTATCAACTGAAAATCAAACTATGAAATAACTTCCAAACTATGATTTTATATAATACTTATATATTTATTTATTTATTCAATTCCAGGATAAATTTAATACAATCTACTAATTTATTGAACTGGTGAAATATGTATAAAGATAATTATAATTAATTTAATCATAAATTCATTATGAGAAATGGACATAGATTTGTCATATACATAAAAAATATACGAATCTTTTCATATTTATATATATATATATATATATATATATATATATATATATATATATATGTATACAACAATTTATTTTAATAATTTATAAATTGTGCTTGCTATTATTTTATGTATATAAGTATTATAATTTCATTTTCGTCGTATTCAGCTTTATCTCTAACTGAAATTGTACCATTTTACAAAATGTATTTTTTTTCTATAATAAAAACCTAGTAAAAAAATATAAATTTACTTAATAATTTTTGCATGAATGTATTAAATTTACGATAATTGTACGGTATTAAGAATATTGCATGTTTAAATACTATTTATAACAATTTTAATGTAGAAGATAGCAGTTTTCGCTAAAGTGAAAAATATGATCACGGTAGTTTTGTCTAGACATATATTATTATTATAATAAAAACATAATATCAGAAACGCAACAAAACAATATAATCTGAGAAATTTATTCTAGTTGATTACTACCCGTATATATATATATATATATATATATATATATACACATATACATACATACATATATTATGAATGTGTACAAAGGTACAGTTCGTATTCTAAACTATATTTTAACCTAAATTAACATAAATGAACGCAAATGAGCAAAAAACACTATCGCATTATCACTTTTATATGTTGAAACTAGGTGATAATCATTAAGCTGAAAATTAGTATTTGAATATCCTAAGCTATTATAAAAACATTACCAATGATTTTTAAATACAGGGTGTGTAATGTAAATATTTTAAATGCAATTTACAGCGAAAGTAAAAACATTTTATATTAACCTATGAAATCTATAATCCTTACATGTGCATAGTTATTATTTTTTTAATTATTATCAGTAAAAATGAATTTAACCACAGTGTCAAAAATTATTCTAAATACGAAAATATTTCATTACTTAACCTTTCCAAAAAAAATATTTATAAACTATCCGTCACTGAACTTAAACATTTCATACTCAATAAAACAGAGAATAGCTCAGCTGAATTACTTTTCTTTCACTATGATTCCTTGGAATAATATCAAAATCTATCAAAATTTAATTGTTTTAAAAATCCCACAATTCCACATTTTTAAAAATCCGTCTCTGCTTATATTTTTTTAAAAAAATTGTACTGCAGTCAATGGATCCTTTTTTCAATCTCTGATATGTTTTTTTATGTATTCCATTAATGAAATTAAATCTATTTTTCTTATTTCAGCTAACACAACATCATTCTCTCTCACATAGGTTTTATTTCTTTAAATTCGTAAATGTTGTTTGTATGGCATCAGTAAGATGCGCCTACGTTAAAAAATAAAAAAAATATTACATATTTCACTGTATATACAAATCTTAATATCAAAGAAAATATTAATTACTTATAAATATTCAAATACTGTAAAATTTTATATCTAATTTTTTTTTATTTAGAAAAAAAAAGTAAAATGATAGCTTCAAAATTTTATACTCTGTTGAATGATTTTAACACCTTAGATTATTATTCAAATTTAAAAACAAAAAAAGTAAGTTTATGTAAAATATTTTGTAACATTTTAAATAATATATTACTTTTTTGTAAAAAAAACGTTATCCATAGAAGTTATGTCTATTAAAATAATTTCTCTAGCGCGCTCATGATAGCAATAAATTAAAAGTATGTAAATAAAAGTAATCAAAAATCAAATTTTATTTTAAGTCCAACGAAATCAATCATCTGTTACTATGGTGACAGACTTAATTATTCTACAAATGAACTTAAATGAACACGTTTGATGTCAAATAAAAGAATGAAATGAAATATTTGACACAAAAGAGATTAATTACCACCGTAACGGAAATCTTATTCAATTAATCAAAGTTCAAAATCGAATCATTGTATGAATTAGTAGCGAAAGAAATATATAATTTATTACAGGTAGTATATCATTGTCTACAGACTGATTTGTAATAAAAACTGGCGCTATTTTTTACGTTTCTTGTTTGTTAAGATTTAGTTTCATTATTAATTCACTGATAATATCGCAGAATCATGAATAATTAACTGATTTTATTAATAAATAATTAACAGAACTGATTTAAATTTTATGAAGGAAAATTTTGTTGTAGCATAAGTGAAATTTTGGAATTATATAAATAACTTTTTGAATAATCACTATATGTACAAAACATATATTTAATTCGCTAAGTACTATGCATATATTATATTATTAATTTACCTAATTTCATTTTAATTATTTTCATCCTTTATATATATATATATATATATATATATATATATATAAATACAAGGTGTAAAAATTTATTCGGTGCCTTTAAAGTGAATCAATCATAACTATTTTAAATTAAAATATTTTCTCGTCGTTTTAGAATTTTGAAATGGCAATATTAATACATAAAATCACTATATACTTGAACACGCAATTGACATAAGCTCACGAAACAGTGTTAAAAACGATGGTGTCCAGAAATCAGCATACTTTTCGCATTCCAGTTGAAAAAAATGATGCCGAAGCTGCAGGAATGATTTATTCAACTTTGTGGGAGAATATTTTGTGGTGCATAAAACATGCAAAAACAGTGCTAAACAGTGGAAGAGGTTCGATAATGCATTATGACTTCATCGACTCAAATACGACATATTTTTTTGTCAAAAAGACGTTCTTCTGTTACCTGACAGATTGATAAAAGTTTTACAAAATAATGGGGGATATTTTTTGGAATTGATATGTATTCTATTTTTTCAAAAGCATTCATTTTCTATAAATAATTCACGAAATTAATTTGTAGACCAATATATATATATATATATATATATATATATATATATATATATATATATATATATATATATATATATATATATATATATATATATATTTATATATATATATATATATGAAAAATTAATTACATCATAGAAAAAATATTAAAAACTGGTTTCTAAATTTTAATATCATTTAAAACAGATAATAACCAAATTGATAACAAATGATAATGTTATTTAAAAAAAATAGAGAATAAAAAATTATTCCATCCATCATCTTATGATATGTATAAAAAATAAAGATAAAATATTAATAAAAATGAATTAATATCAAATATTCAAATAAATTATCAACATTCAGTTGCCAATTAAAATAAATTTTTATCATTTTTACACATGTGGAAATAAAATTCGACTTTATTAGTAAAAAAGATGACACTATTTTCAATTATTTTGTATGTTTTGCATTGTTTAACAAATTATTTTAAAATTGTTGAGTGAAAATGTTAAAAGAGATTTTTTTCAAAATAAGTTTATTATAAGTATGAAATTTTGAAATTTAGATTATTTATTATTATTATTAAAACTATCAAAAATGTTCACAAAGGTATTATAAAGTACTATATTTCATTCTAATAAAGCATAATTGTAATTTATTCACTCATTCAAACAATAATAAAAGATATGTTAGTTATTCAATACAAGTAACTCATGACTACAACTTATAAAAAAACCTTTCTTATAAGTCACATAAATAATTATATTTTATTTCTTTACGAATTTTTATTTTTGAAAAAGTTTAATCCGATGAAATTCTACATTAAAGCTAGCAAAAACCTTCGTATACACTCCTCGTAGTAAAAGAATCATATCTGATAGAAAGAAACGTGACCCTTTCATCACTCGTATTAGATGACTATGATCAATAAGGGTTTTCTGAAAGCGAATGAAGTAAGGTCATTCTTGACCGCAATATCCGAAACGCTTTCTATCTCTTTCAATAAGAGCTTATTTCTATCCGAAAACGTAAAAGTTTTTTTTCTGGCCGAATGAAGTATTTCATATAAAAATAAAATACGTTTATTTAAACTTTTTATGCCATCTTGATTTTATTTTCTCTTTTATAAGGTATGAGTTCTATTTTTAAACATTAAGAATATCTGTTTGTATAATGATAATAATTCAATTCATCTTTCATAAACTTCACAGTCAAACACACGTAACTATTTTTTTCTATATTAATTTTTAATTTATATCAATAAATTCTTTCTGAATAATTTATAGCTGTCAAGTATTTTTTATTTGCTATAAAATACATTTCAAGTTATTTGTACATCTTTTTTCAATTATAACATTTTAAAATAATTATAAAATATATAATCAATAATCGATATGCTTTTCAAACAGTTTTTTATTTCTTCAAGTACATAATATTGACTGTTTTGAAAATAAAAATTGAAATTCCCTGATATTAATGGCAGCGATCGTAATGAAAAATGAAACAGTCATTTCAATATAAGATCCATTAATCATTTTTTCTTGTTAACAAATATTGATTTATATGAGTACTCTTCGTTACCATATCTGTGCTCATCGATAATAATACATATTTTCATTTTTCTCCTCAAGTCAGTTTTTAAATTCAATTCTATTTTCAACTTCATTAGAAGAATTGTTACTTATGTTAAAACCAGAATTTTGTTTCTTATTTATTATAATTTATTACATTGAGTATTTATTTTATTATTAATTAATATTATATTAATTATCATATTTGGTACCAATTTATTATCAAATTTTATTTTAAAGTACTTTTAAAGACAGATGATTATAAATAATATTTATTATCAATCATTAAATAAATAAATGTATATTATACATTGGATAATTATAAATTAAATTAAACTTTTTTCTTTACTAATTATTTACATTTTGAATAGTATTTCATGATAATTAAATATGATATTTTAGAAATTCATCCTATTAAGATTTGGATGAAAACTAGACATAAACATAAAATTCTTAAAGGTCAAATATTTATTATTGTTTTATTTACTATTATTTACGACAACAGAAAGAAATTTGAATCGATATTATCAATCCAAAAGTTTTTTTTTATTTAATGCTTATTCAATGTTTATATTTTATTAATTTTTACAATTTGTAATCTGTCAAAATCAAACTTTATGAAATCATCATTTATTTACATTTCCATGTTTTATACCGAAATAAAATTATACATGGTAACATCTTTAAAAATATGGAATCTTTTTTTTAAAATTTATGACAAAATTAGTACTAAAATTCAAACGTAACGAAAAAACTGAAAAAAATTCGACGATTAAGCATTAACTAACATAAACAATATGTTGATTGCTAGTTATGAAATGTGATAGTTACATTAACTCATAATTTCAATAAATAATAGAAAAATAAAGAATGCGTTTCCAAACTATGTAATTTAAAAAGCTTAAACTTAGTACATATTTTGATTCTTGGTCAAAATATATCTGTTATATCTTATCAAAATATTTATACTTATATAAAAATAACTTTATCGAATTGTAGATCAAATTTACTATTCATAAAGTATAGATCAAACATAACTTTGACCCAACATAAAATCGAAGTCCAAATAAAAGAAATCTTATTACTACAGACAAATATTTCAATCAAATTTGAATCAATAAAAGTAGACACTTCTTACTAATGCCTCTAGAAATTAATATCAAAGTGAATTAACAATAAGTCATTCTTCAATTATGTCAAGAAAAAATTCATAAATTTCCTAATCAAAAAGCTTTTTAAAAAATAAATTATGTTTACAGAACTTCATTAATTTTTTAGATAATTGTAATCTCACGGTTATAAATTAAAAATAGACAAACATAAATAACAATTTTCAACTACAGGTTTGTTACATCAATTCTCATTTTTCATTCACTTTCACAAACTTACCATTTATTACTGTTCTAAAGAGTGTAATATCGTTGATTATTTGAAAGGACACAATTCGAAATAGATCAAATACATATTATACAAAAGGAATAATTAACAAGCACGAAATTAAAAAAAATATATATATATACACAAACATAACCATGGCGTCAATAATTAATATAGTCGGTTATATCACCCGATCGTTATTTATTATTGAATTAAGAATTCAATTAACATGTAATTGGAATTCAGTATCGCATTGATCAGGGGACCATCGTCTTCTATACGTGCATATGCTAGTCAGTCAGTCTGATGTAAATTGATTCACTAATTGTATTATGTTTCAATATGTGATTGCGAATCATAATTATAGGCTTTCGGTTATGTTAGCGCTATACAGCGTACTCTGTACCATATTCCACGTAATTCTCTCATATTACTATAGAATCGTCGAGGCGCCATACCTGCGTCAAAGCTAGCGCATCAAAAATGTAATTTTATGCTTTTAAAACGCTAGAGATATTTCAATATGAGATAAATAACTTACTAAAATAACTGTATGTGTGAAATAGTCGCACGAGTTTTTTAATTCACTATAGAGATTATATATATATATATATGTATATATATATACTATTATAATATTTATAAAATATTATTTAAAAATTATATTAGGTCATTAAATATTAAATGTTCGATTTCGAATCAAAAATTTACTTAATTATATCTCAAAACAGAAGCTGTACAATTAATTAAATTATGATCCTAAAGTATCGACACAATTTTACCATCTTGAAGGTAGGTTATTTATTTCAGAAGCGAAGAAGCATAGGGAGTGACAGGTAAAAGGCGTTTTCCACAGCTTGTTGTGAATTGAATATTTTTCCTTGAAAGAAGTAGTAGTCAGTTGGTGCAAGGGCATACGGTGTATGAAAGAGAGTTTCCAAGTCCCAAGATTGAGAAATAAAATGTATACTTGCACAATAATAATGATAAAAAAAAAAAAACAGGAAATGTCAATCAAAGTGAAATGTCAGAGATGACAGCTGTTCAACTTAATACTTAAAGAAATCGGACATTTCATACTTAATAAACCTATATATGTATATATGTATGTATGTATATATATATATATATATATATATAATGATACCTACTTTTGACAAGGAGTTTCAAAATAAATGGTCACTAATTGTATTATTATAATAAAAAACAAGAGACACATATCTCAGGAAAAATAATCGAATGAAAAATATCTTTTTTACAAAATTTCATACTGAATTATTTCATAAACAGAATAAAAGCAGTTTTGTAAATGTGCCAGTACAAACAAAATTCAATTTTAATTCTACAAGCTATATAAACGCATAATTCGAAAAACTCCTTTGCTAACATAATTGAATCACCTATTTGACGTTCTAATTAAGGATGACGTCAGTGGGTTGAAAAAGGTCCGTAAAAAGTCACAAATTACGTTAAGACAATCGTAGTATAATTTCAGCGACCTCAGAGTGTGGCGGTGAGCATCGTGGAAGCTTAACAACAAACACATCCAATTCATAATTAATGCTCACGTAGGTCTTATACTGCTGCTCTACTGTCAGCGATTCTTGGATTAACAATAGCGCATTAGCGAACAAAGCAGGAGGAAGGATTATTATTCTCTTTGGCACAACACATGAACGGGAAAGGGTTACGCTTTACTAGATAGATAATATGCAAACTAAAGTGGTTTCTGTTTAATTTTTATTACGATTTCTTTTTCGAAGGTTTCTACTTAAGTTTGTTATTTGCACTTGGAAAACTTCTTATGTTTTTGTCCAAAAATATTAAATACATATATGTAATTACAACAATTTCATTCGAATTGAATAATTATACCTTTTGAACATTTTCCTATTCTCAAATTTTAATTTAGTTTAATATTAAAAAAAGTCAATATTTTAACTTGAAAATAATTAATTTAATATCTTTATTTATTTAAAATATTAAGATTTCTAAACCATTTAAGTATTCCAAATAAAAAGTAGTGTATCTGAATACATTTTGTGTAGTTAAATGTAAAATATTATAAGCTTTTAAATTATTAATAATTTTTATTTTGATGACTGCTATTATCTTGAAAGTGAAGTTAATGCTTAATGTAAGTGATGTAAATATTAAGACAGTAATTAACAATATTAAATTAAAATGTAATTTATTTTCATAAATGATAATTTTCTTCTTTAAACAATAAACTTGTTAGATATTAATATATCTCAAAGAATGTAAACGCTATTTTCCTAAATGTTATTTTCACTAAACAGTGGATTCTGTTAAAAAGTTCTATTGAAAGAATATCTTATAAGATTTGTTGTTGAAAGTTTGCGAAAACTTTTATATTTATGATGAGAAAGTGTATAAGCGAAACAAAACATACGAAAAGTTAGTGCAAAGTGGTGAAAAACAAGTTTAGTATAGATTAAAGAAAACAAATTACATTTGACAAATCGAATAAGTAAAGTTTGAGACTAAATTAAGCAAAACGGTTTTGGGTTTCAGTGACCATATTTCGTAAACGTTTTAGTACTAACAAACAACATTAAACGTTTACACTTAATGCATATACATGAGGTGTATATACATATTTAATCAGAACAAATAACTGTATTTTTTATTCATGTTATAATGAATATCTTGATTTCTTTCAACGGAAAACTAATCAGTCAACGAAAATATATTCAAATGACTTATTTAAAACGGTTTTTTTTTTTACTTTCATTACATTTATTATAAAATAATTTATAAATACAAGTCTTTAAATTTTGTTAAATATTTTCAAATATATTCCATTTTATTTACTACTTACATAAAAACTGCTTAAATTTTTATTTACATACTTACGTACTTCATGGAAAAATATGTTTTATGAAATACTCATATTATTAGTATTGTATTTGTTCGATAGGAAATAATTGCTACTTTTGTTATGAATTTGAAGGTTATAAACCGCAATTATTTTTCATTCAACGTAATATTTTCTATACATATTATTTATACATTTTTCAGTTCTGCGAAGACCAAAATTTTATAATAATAACATCTTAATATTTATAGATAAATACTTACATATATAAATACATATACATTTATATATATATATATATATATATAAATGTATATATACATATATGCGTATATATATATATATATATATATATAAGAGAGAAATAAGAAAATAAAACACAAAGAGAACATTGAAGAAATGAATTTAAAAATGTATTTCTTGAAAATATTTCTTTTGACATTTATTATAATAAAAGTGTTTATCTGCTACGTTCATTAAATCTGCATATTTCTCATTTGTGTTACATAACAGCAGTAATTGGTTGACAAATGCATGCACTGCCCTGTGAGCTTTTACATGTCAAAAAGTTCAATTTGTTACTGTTGATTGTTATAATTACAACGGAACTATGTAGACACAGTTATTTCCGTTCTAATCTAAATCGTGCTTGTACCTATTTATATATCGTGTATATATATATATATATATATATATATATATATATTGACCATATTCTCTCTCATGTTATATATATATATATATATATATATATATTGCATGAGAGAGAATCTGTCAATTATAAATATTTATGCATCGTATTATACACTATACAAAATGAAATATAATTTTATTATATGGAATTCTAATTTTTCGCTCAATTATTTCAAATAATAAAATATTCTATTAACACACAATTTTGAAAATTGTTTAAAAATATTAAATTAAAACTATATAAATGACTATATAACTACTAGAATTATATTATTTAAATTAATATTTTTTTAATCAATAGAGGTTTAAAACATTAATGGTTATAAATGATAAATCCATATCCAACTAATTAAAAAAAATACTTGATAATTTGCGTATATTATTATTGCGTATACGAGTCTTTTGCATTATTGTATTATACATAAAAAATTGAATGTTAATTCTTTTTAAAATTTTTTAAAAGTAATATTAATTTATAGCCAATATCATCGATTTCAATTTTATTAAAGAATGCTTCGTTGGACGATTTTATTTACCTATTTATGGAACTAAACTTATACATACTGTTCTTCAAACTTTTATATATGCTTTAAAATTTAATTTTTATATTGGTCACTTGAAGTCTGTAAAGCTCTTATTGAGTACTTTGTTTGTAAATCATTCAACGTTCTTCCTCATCTTATGATATATCTGTACCTCTTGAAGTGCTTCATTCGGCATATATTAAGCTTCTTATAATACACTTAAACAAACCATTCACATATATATATATATATATATATATATATATATGAAAGAGGTACATTATAATTTTATACATACAAATAGAATATTGTTATGTAATAATACAAAATCCCTATAACTAAAATAAACTTTAATCATTGGTTTTATAATTAATTTAAATATTTAATTTCCTGTACAAATTGTACTAAGTTATATTTCGAAATATGTTAAAAATATATACATTTCTCCGTTTGTATTACAAAGGTTAGTTAGATAATAAGACAACATATTTTACAGAAAAAACGAATATACTCTCATACTTTTTCTGCATGATTGCGATTCTTTCTGCATGATATTTTTTTACCTCTTCAGCTTGACAACAGTAAAAAAAAATATACTCTAACTAACATCAGTATTTTTCTCGCTTTCGGTATAACCTCTTTCTCAGCTAATATTTTACTGCGGTGTTCTATTTTTATATTTAAACTGAACATAAAAATAAACATGTATCCTGGTACTCAAATAATTCGTTATCAAATTTTATCTTTCTCTACTTGTATTTTTTTTAAAAAAAAACTTCAGTCTTAATCACGCTATTATTTTCAATTTGTGAAATATGTTTTGATTCAGTGACAGTAAATCTTATGTATTAGATAATTGAAACAAAATAATATATTAAAGCGTTGTGTAAATCTTTTAGAATTTGAAACAAATGTGAAGTTGAATTCAATTTATAAGTGTTGATAAATAAAATATATGTCTGCTTATATGATTCTAAGGAATTTTACTTAACTATAAAAAAGTCCTGCTATAGATTTTGAAAAATGATTCGAATTTATATGAAAATCATTGATTTTTGTCTAAAAGACTAGTCAGTTTTGCCACTATGTACTTCAAAATTAGACATTCAAAAAATAGTCGACTTCGATACAAATATAACAATTAAGCGTTGTTTACTTCAAACGTATAGCTTAATAATTTATAATTGATTTTTAATAACTAATTTAAAGAAATTCTATTTATAAATACTTTTGTTCTTTGTAGATAAAGTGATAATTATAAAAAGATAACGCAACAAACGTTGGATTAATGTGTTATATGCAGATTTCTAAAAAACATTATCTACAGAACAAACGAATTTGTAAACCAAAATGATGAAACTAAGAAAAAAAATAATTGTATAAATGGATATTATCTTTTGCAAATAAATCTGAGAGATAGGGTTAAGAAATTCTCTCAAAAACAAATTTACATATTCTTTTTAGATTAAACCAAATAGGTTTAATAATACATTTAGTAGTATTTACTTGCCTGTTCTTAAAACATTCAAAAGTGTGGTTATTAATAAATTATAGTATAATTTATAACTTTTAGAGTGTATATATGTATATGAAGTTTGTTTTGAAGTAAAGAAATTTTAAAAATATGAACTATTTGTTTATTTGTATAGCAAAACTACAGACTATTCAAAACATACAATTGTTGCCATAGATATTTTCTAGCAAACCTAGTTTGTTGAATGAAATCCCTCACATAAAGCATATGTGCTTTTATACTTGTAGGTAGCTTGTTGAACTTCCTTCACATATGTATATAGAAGTCACATATGTTTGTATACATTCGAGAATAAGGGTGTATGTGTATTTGTGTTGTACGGTCGAGCACACATAGAAGCACCTGTACGATGGCTAGCTTTTAGATGTTTGCAGATCTGCCGTTCGTGTAATGACGTCGACCAAAATTCTCTGAACGACCACTACAGTAACTTGTTTAATGCATTCGTGAGTTATGAATTGAGGTTTGCAGTTCATGTTCTGAATTATGTCTATTTATTTTCAAGGTTCGTTTGATTTATACCGACGTGAACGTTTCACTAACTACCTACCTACACAGTATCAAGATTAACCTTACACGTTTCAGCTACTTTAACACACAAAATACATTTGAAGCTTTTTCATGAATATTTCTTTTTACACGAAATAATTTCGTATTCGAAACTATATATAAAATGTTATCGTTTTTCAGAGCACTATTTATAATTATTTTTAAAATTAGGTTACATTGATTATTTTGTTTGTTTTTATTTTCTTTGTTCCAAATATTCTTGAAATTATTAATAATATCAAATTTATATATTAAAATAAATTGGCTTTCTTCTTGAAATAAAATTTATTTTATAATCATAAATTTGAGCCAATGACTCAAAAATCTATTACATGAGATATTTTACTTTATCTTAGATTATTTGTATTTGATTGGAAATAATAATATGTTCTTCCTATTGAGAAAAAATATAAAAAAAACAATCATACACCATAATAAAACATTACAAAAATATAAATAATTATTTCTTAAATATTTTTTCTTTTCAATTTATATCTTAAGAAATGATTTATAAGAATAAAAATGTGCACTCAATAAATTCTCATTAACTTAAATTCTTACTAAAATCTCACTTTGATTAACAATTAAATATATTATTCTCATATAATTATTTTTATAATACATTGAATTTGTAAAAAAAGATTATCTCAGTACATAAAATTAGAAATTAAGTCAAAATATTTGAATGAAAATAACATGTAAATTGAAAAACAGATAAAATTATGAATATTCTAATAAAAAAAAATTAATAAAGTTAGTAAACCAAATATAGAAAATCCATACACAATTAGAATAGAATTTATTGATACAGAAAAGATTTACTCAAGAAACCAATCGTTAAAAATATTAATCAATGAAAAGGTATAAACCAAATCGTATTTCTGAAGAGTCAATTTAAATCAAGACTTATTTTTAATAAGAAACTTAAGTCATGCATTTATTTTTGTAAAGTGTATTGACATGTATATTTTATCACAATTATTAATTAGGAGATTTTAAGTAGAATTAAATACTAATAATAGATATGAATAGATGTTAAAGAATTAAAGCTGAAATAGTAACATTTCAAATATAATAGCCTCATTGTTAAAAAGACAAGTATACTTTAAAAATACTAAAACACTTAAAAGTAAATATTAATTATAAAGTTTTTGTTAATATTTATAAGACTAGAAAAATATATCCTATAGCCATAAAATCAGTTATTTTTATTTTTTACGTTTGGCTTACGAAAAGGTATTTTTATTTTTACTTTCAAAAATATTATTATAAAAATATGTGCATTCTAATAATACAATTTTTCAAAAATGTTTTTTGAAAACAAATATTTTCATTCAACTATAATAAATATTTTTTTATAAAAATAAATCATAAAAATAGACTTTTAAATAAACCATTCCCTTTAATAGGGAAAATGTGATGTGCATCAGGCAATTAATAACTAAACTATAAAAAAGTATCCATTTATAAACGATTTGGGATCGAATTTCAAATTTGTGACGTATCGTACAAGCAACGTAATGTATCTTACGATGTGAAAAAATATAATGAAGCAATTCATCCCGAAAATAAAATATGTTCCGAAAACAAATCAACCCTTAAGGGTGAAACTTCAAACTCCGCGAATATTATTTTTATGCAAAGTTCTCGCTTGGGGCGCGTAATTCATGTTTGGAGAGAGGTTGTAGAAACAATTCACCGAAAAAAGGGTGTACACCCTGCGACACCAGTTTTATCCAAAAATTCGACGGCAATGTAGTCTGTTCTATGAAAGTGGGTGACTGTGATTGGAATGATTTATTCTCAGATTGGTTTGACTTTAATATACGTCAGTAAACTTCAATCAGTTTTCCTTTGTCGACTTTTTGGTTTATTTCTTTTGATTTAAATTGATTTATTCGGCTGTAAAAATGTCCTCTTTTATTTACATAAGTTACAATATCTATGTCTTTTGTTACAACTGATGACAGTTTTAGACAAATACACCTATATATATATATATAATAAATATATTTTGGATAGTTTTTATTATTTTTAAAAGCGGTAATTAAATAAAATATAACCTCTATACAGTAATCCACTAACTATATTGATTAAACCAAACGATTAGTAGTTATTTTACACCGAATATACAATGATTATTTCTATGGTAGATAAAACCTATATATCTATTTTAACATTGACAGCCCACGTAGCATTCACTAGTCGAGAAAATTTGTTACAATGAGCTGTAAACCTCTGAATCGATAATACACGTATAGCGTTATTTCTTATCTCTAAACATTATGTAAGTTGAACAAAAAGTTTAATCAAGCCTTAACAGAATATCTTGGATTTTGGTGTAAAAAATAATTTATTAACTGTTGACAGTTATTTATCGTAGCGATGTTAGTAAAAACTGAGAAAGATTATAATGTAATTGTTTTTATTTTATGACAAGTAATTATTATATCTTGCATTAAATTTACTATATATTCTTCTAACCAATGATTTTATGTACATCTTAATATTGTTAATTAATTCAAATCGAATAATTTTTCCATTACATTTTATTATATTGTCAGAAACTAATGGTAAGTAGATTATATCCTCAATTATGTTTTTTTAAATACACAGATATTAAACATTAGAGAAATTAAATATTTTTTAGAATATTTTATAATATAATTTTAAATATAAAACAATTATTATATATTTAAAAACTTCTGTTACTAAAATGATAAACATTTTTAATAGAGGACTGTAATATTATGCAAACGTAGTAAAAATAAATGGTAATACTATTAAGTAAAGATTATTAAAACTATTTTAAAAATGTTTGCTTTTAGTAAATACTTTGTTACGGCCTGATGGTCTTCGTTTTTTTTTTAATTGCGAATTAAAACCGTGATTTATGAGAATTATGTTAATAAATATATCTTGTTAGTTTGTATTATTTCTAAAAGTAATAAACAAATAAAAAAAGTAGTAAGTACTCTGTAAAAAATATTTTTTTGATTACAATGCGGTTTTCTTAAAACATTGTCGTTACATATGGGAATCTCTTATACATAAGAACATAATGTACCTATGGATATCCACATTTTTTTTCAAAATAAAAATTTCGGTTTGAATTCCAATCAACATTAATTTTTAGTCGAATTTTTATTAATTATTGTGAGAATTATGAATTTTATCGATTAAGTCTGGCCGAAAAATGTTTTTAACACATTTCTGTAACTATTTTTAGCTGCAATATAGTTTTTGTAATGTTTTAGACTCTATTATGTATTATCAAGTCTACGTTTCATGTTCTCACGCAACTTCATATCCAAGTTATGAGAGGATTAGAAATCGGCCGAGTTTGTCGGGGGACATCTCCATAATTCTAAGGGTCGATAATGACACCGCAAATCGCATATTGACTTTCCACAAAGGAGACTGGACTTTAAGCATAATTTAACGCTTCCAGTCTTGATATTTTAACTTATTTCGTCTTTATACATGTGTTATTTTAACGTGTTCTTCACGAAAACCCCTATGAATCCTAATATCAGAATATCAGATTACAGTTTTTTAAATATTTTATTGTCCTCAAGAGTTTCATCTCTTTTTATTATATTTGTACTTTTATTATATTTATACGTCTCGTTCGATCAAGATTAGGTATTTTACCAATCCAGTTCCGTATGTGTTTTTATCCCTTAATAAGAGAAATATTATTTTAATGGAATACTTTTAAGCGTTTGGCACTCATACTTTAGTCTTCGAATTAAAGGGTGATTCTAAAACATGTGTGCAAACGGAGTGTGTTTTTTAAACTACATTTGTGTTCGGGCGCTAATGTTCTTAGCTGTCATAGCGCTCTAAAACCCCAACAACCAACCAATCATCCAAATTTCTTTATTACCAGCGCGTTTTTCTACTTTCTAGATGCAAACGTTATGCCTATATGGGCTGTGTATATGAAAATATTTTTCAGGTATAATATAAACATGAATTATATATTACTTTTTAAGGTTTTTAGACATCTGTTACACCAAACAGACTTAAAAAATAATTTAGGAACATGAAAGTTTATTTAAAAAAATCAAAAGTTAAATATGAATGAATTGCTATTAAAATCTTGGAAATTTTAATAAAAAAATATAAAAATATTATAAAATTGTTTCTAAATATGTTTCCTGTACTTATTGTAAATAAATTCACACTTATTTTATTCAAATATGTGCGTACATTGATTTCCAGTATAAACATGTTATACTTTTGTCATTAATAACTACTAAAGAACCGATAGCTCTGCAATTATTTGCTTATTCAACCATCAGTTATTTTTAATTATGTTTCACTACAAAATGTGTGTATGAATTTATTAAAAAAATATGTTTTCCATATTTGTAGCATATTTTCAATCAGTTGTTCTATTCTGATTGATATATGATTATGTAAATGTAAATAACTGAAAAAGAAATTTTAATTTCGTGTTAAACATATCACAATCGGATTATATTTGTATAAAAATGATTGAAAAACGCACACATGTACACATTCGACATATAAAATTAAACTGAAAATTAGTATTTGACATTTATTTTTAGTTCATTGTTTCGTTGTGATAATATTTTCATATGTGTGATTTTTAATCAGCATATTTTATCTGATATGACTTTTTTTATTAAACTGCCTCAAACACAATAAAGGTTGGAATTTTTTCATTCTTCCATATAAAAAAAATTACGGTGATGCAATTTACCGAATTGTGAATGTAAAAATTGTTATTATTGTTATTAAGGTAAATGTAAATTGACTAAGTTTATATGACCGGGCAACTCATTTCTATCTTTGTATATATTTTATACTAGAATCGAAAAAGGAATTCCGTCAGCTGTTTTATATCAGCTCGTAAAATTACACTTCTTTCAAACTTTTTTCACAGACTCGTTTTTCTGTGAAAATTTTAACTTTATATTTTTCCGTTTCCTCTCTTCATTACATGAACATCCGTCTATAAAATCTATGGTGTGTAACATCAAAAATTGAATATAAGTGTTATTTCGAAACCAATATCTGTTACAAATTAAAGATGTGATAAAATATTTTATATTGATTTAGGCAATAATAAATTTCGTAGAGCATGGCAGCTGGGTGAAGTGTTAAGTTTCGTTCTTTATGAGGAAGAAAACATAACATCTTTCCTAATAAAGTTTATTGCAAGTACGCGAAACACTCTCAATGTAAGAAATACGGACACCATTTACACGAAAATCGTAAAATGTGAACCCTTCGAGGAAAATGAAGCTTTACGATACACAATGTTCAGTGCTTGGGCTTTATTACATTCGATAAAAAGATTGTCTTCATCTTCTCAACCTATGGTATCGCGATCGATTCTTTCATATAACCACTTGACATTTGCTGCACTCGCGATATCGAGTTACATGTGCTTTTATATGCTTTTAACTGCGGTAGTGTGAGAAGAAGCTGTTGATCATTAAAAACAGATAGAAGCGCCTTATTTTGTTGTCTTGTGCGATGAAGAGAATCGGCTGTCGGAAAAACTGACAATAACTTGAAAATATCAACGATACTCGCGTTATTACTATATCAGAAAACATATTGAAACATCCGCGCGTATCTTGCGCATTAAAAGCAAAAATCGTTTCCAAAACTTCAAAGTGTATCTGTAATAATATACTCTAATGAACGTTCAAACAAATATTCAGCACATTTATGTGAAAGTTTCTACCTTTCGCATATTATGCTTGATATTGTATAAGAAAATATAGCCGTATGATATTTTTTTAATTAAAATAACTCGACTTAAATATCACGATTATTTACCATAAAATATAATTTTTAATCTAAGTTATGAAAAGTATGTAATTTTTTATTTTAGGAAATTATTATTTTTTTGTCTTTGATCTGTTAGCTTATCTTTTTTTTATTAAAACGAAGCTATAAAGAAGACTAGCACACAAAAAAAACAATTATGTAGAAGTAAAAACACAAGCAATTTATTGTATATGTATGTAAGTATGCATGTGCATGGGTCGTTTGATAAGTATGGTAAAAAAGCAAGTTAAACACTGTTTTCTTGAAAAAAATCGATTTTATTTCTGAAAGTAGTCTTTATTGAAGCCTATACACTTGGTCCAGCGAGTCTGTAAAATACGCATTGACGGTGGTGATGACATCTCCTCATTCTATAAGAGTTTCTTCCCATCGAGCCAAATTTTCAAGTTTGGGAAGAGGAGAAAATCGTATGGGGTCAAGTTCGGAGAATAGGGTGGATGAAGAATCAATTTACAGCCTAATTCGTACAAATTTGCAATTACAACGGTCGATTTGTGGGACGGTGCGTTGTCCAGATGAAGAGCACTATTTTGTTCTCCAATCTTGGTCGTTTTTGTTTCAGCTCTTCTTTCAAACGGTCCAATAACGTCACATAATCGGCTCGTGTTATCGTGTTTCCCTTCGTTAAGTAGTAGATTAGGATGATTCCTTGGGACACCCAAAAACAGTGCACATAACCTTTCCAGTCGATAAAACAATCTGCCTTCTTCCACGCACTTTCACCAGTCGTTTACTGCTTTGACGGCTTTAACAAATGTGTAGTGAAGGATCCATGTTTCATCCATGGTGACAAATCAACGCAAAAAAGGGTGCTCGTTTTTTTCCATTTTTAGTAGGACGTTAGGTAGGAGTGCACAACGTGTAACTTTTGGTTGAAATTTCGTCTATGCTAGTTTGAAAAGATTGACACTTAATAGCCGTGACGTTACTAAATAAATGTCGTGTCGTCACATCATAAAATTTTCCAAACTTATCAAATAACCCTCATATACATATATATATATATATATATATATATATATATATATATATATATTTGTGTGTGTGTTAATTAATGCATGTGTGTGTATTTTTTTTCTTAAAATTTAATACTTTATAAAATTATTATAATGTTTCATCTAAAGTATTCGCTCTTTTAAGAAAGAAATTCAACATTCAGTCTTTCACAAAAAATTTAATATTCATAAAATGAAAATTTATCAACTCTTAATACAACAAGCTAAAAAAATACAATCAATTTCCGATGTGTTTTTGACACTTTTTATTAGCGAACATAATTTTAACGCATTAGGTTATAAATAATTCATGGCGTTAATTGTTTGCAGAAATCCTACGCCTGTTTCTTGACTGAATTACGTCAAATATTACCTACGACCGGAGGCATGTTAAATAAATACAAAGCGGTTTGCTCTTGCTTTCACGCTGGTTGTATTGTTGAAAAGCACCTGTGTAAATGTTATGTTAACAAAAGAGCGTTGCTACTTATCTAGGACAACCGTCTGGGCCTACGTTGTGTGTTTTTATTTGTTACATTGTCTAGTGGAGAGAACCTACGAACGAATGCGAAAACATTTTTTACAATATTTTCAATGGTAGAGGAATATTCTTTTTTTACTAAATTCGAATGTATCTTGAAAATATACATACATTTTAAAAAAATGTTGATTACGTATATATATATATATATATATATATATATGTACATTGAAAAATTTTATTAAATATACAACTATTCAATTTATACGTTATTTAATTTACACGGCTTCGTTTTTCGATTTTGTACGATATCGATTTAATTTTTTTTCTATTTAGATGCAAATAGGTATTTGTAACTTAAATTTGAGCTTTAAGTTCAGTACTATATCACGGCAATGTTAAATAAATTTATAAATATATACCGTATTAAGTTTAACCTATTTTTTTGTTCTAACGTTATAATAATAATTTTTATTTGTTTATTAACGGTTTACTATATTGTTCCAAACACTTATTTAACTTATATAAAATTAAAAAAACTTGAACTTATTACAAAAAATCTATTTTTGTATGTAATAAATATTTTTTATTTAAAACATAAACTTTGTTTATTTCTCAAATGTTTACATAAAAAAATCTATCGTAAAGTATGGTCTATTTTTGAGTTTATTCAAAATTTGAATCACATTAAACTAGATAACTCTGTGATATAAAAAATTATGGTACAGTGCTCTCTGTCGTACCGCAAACTGCGGTAGTGCAACGATATCTTTTCCCCGTCCTGCGCTTTTACTCTACATAGCTGACTGTAATTAAAGGGCTTCGAATAATGAACGCCGGAACGCTTAAATGAGCGTTTCTATTCGATAAATCGTTCCTTCTCGTACCTCAACAGGGCTCTCGAGGTTTTTCGGTACGAACGGGACCACTGTACTTGATTATAATAATTTATTCGATAAAAAAATTCTATTTAATTTAAAATCTAAAAGCTTATTTTGAAATCAAGGCAATGATTTACAAGAAAATAAAAATCTTCAGAGGAATAATAGTTTAAAAATGGAAGTACATTTGTAATATAATTGAATAGTTATAAACGATATTATATGTTTAAAGACTTCTATGTGATTTCCCTTCAAAGTGCAATTGTGTTTAGATAGAAATGAATTACTGAATTACATTAATATGAATTTTGTGGGCTACGAGGAAAATTTTTTGAAAAAAATTATTATTAGCTTAGAATGGAATGTGATAAGATTTATGTATTTAATTGTTTAAAAAATAATTTAAGTTAAAATATGGTCGTTTATAGCCAATGTTTATGTTAAATAATTTCAGTCTGGAATTTTCCTTCATAGCAACATATTTATGCTACCGTCAAAATATTGAATACTTAAACTATATACCGACAAAAATATAATGAAATTAATTAAATTTTGTGCGTTTAACATCCGAATAATGTTTCTATGCATTTAGAAGTTTCGTCGAAAGTTTATAATATGATACAACGCACATGTACCCACACATCTAAATTAAATACAGTATGAAAAGTGAAAACTGAAAATCAAGTGTAAACAATTTGAGCAACGATAACATCACACAAACAAACAAAATTACATCCATCTAAGTTATTTGGAGAAACTTTATAAAGTTATCGGTACACTCTGTCTACTCAAACAGGACCATTCAACAAAACTGATTATTTTTAATTGAATTGCTAGAATGAATATGCCGACACGGTAGCGTATAAAGCCGGGACCACATAGCTTACGTTGTTATGTTAATTCCGAATTGCATAAACATTTAAAGTTGAACTACCGCAGTTTCAAACAACTGCGTTCAAATTGCTTGTTCTCTTGTTATTATGAATTTTGACATGGCGTAATAGTTCACCAACTCGAAAACAGTCGTGTTATGGCTCCCGTTGTATTCATCTGTACTCTAATAAGCACACACACTAGAAAGTCTCTAATTCCATTTGGATTGTACTTGCTTCCCATAACCTAATTTTTGCACGTACGTCATTATTTCTATTACGCTTTGATATTTATATTTATTGTCAACTGTTAGGTTTATGTGCTGTTGTCGTAAAACAATTTCTGAATTTTAACGTTCAAGTGGTATGCAATTAAATTATAAAATTACAATTACTTCTACAGCTGTATATAAAAAATAAATATATTCCTATACATTATATATATATATATATATAGTAATTCACATTTTATGGCGAAAAATACATGTAACCGACAAATTTTACATAAAAAATTGTATCAAAACTTAAACTTTACAACTACTAATCAATTAAGATCTTTATTGCTTCAAAATCCTTTCTCAGAAGTTGTTTTAAAAAACCTTTATCTCCATTTCAAAGATCTCAATATAAAAAAACAAGTACACTTTTTTTAAACACGTAATAATTTCTATAAAATAATAATTTGTATAAAATTTAATACATTTATTTTATCTTTTTTAAAATAATGTTTTATATTGAAAATTTACATTAAAAAATTAAATTTTATATTTAAAAACAAAAAATATATTATTAAGATCTTGCACTTATACTAATATTTTTGACACTGATTTATAATTAATCATTGGAAAATATTTCTTTTAACTTTTAATCACAAAAACGTTCAGAAATGTAAATACTTTTTTAAAAAAAAAGAAAACGTTTCAAAAAATGCTGTATCAATTAAAAATGATCAATAATTACTATTATTTCGCATATTTTTATATTTAAATTTAAAATATTTATATTTTATATTTAATTTTATTAAAATATTCATTAGAGTATGATTAAGAAAATATTTATTGTTTTTTCCGATTTCCTATAATAATAGAAAAATCACCTCAACATATTAAATTTTACTTTTGTAATAGATTTTTTTAAAAAACAGACTAAAAAATTCAATTAAATTCTGTTTTTAAAATTAAGCTCTCACAAATTAAAATCTTTAAAAAGGGATGTACGGTAAAAACAATGAATCTTTTACTGAACCAACATTATTCTAGAAACGCTTTATCTTCTCTATCAACAACATCTATGTTAATTAGATCTAATTTTAAATTCCGTTTAAAATTTAATGGTTTCTTCAATGTCATCCTCTTAATTTATCTTACGAATAACGTAAGATATCTTTTATTTTAATTTATAATACGTTGACTTTTTTAAATCAGAATAAAAGTCTTTTAATCATTATTTTCTTTACGTTAGTTTAGTAATTGTTTTCAGTAATCAGTTTTATTCTAATCATATAAATTACATAATTCATTTTTCTTACATTGTAGATGTTTTTAGCACCTTCATACTTGTTTGAAAAATTGAATTTTTGGTAGTCGATATGCTTCTATATATATTTGTGTTCTAAGAATATTTATGAATATACACACACATACACACACACATATATATATATATATATATATATTTGCAATTAAAATGCATTTACATAAATGAAAATGTATATTGAATAGTAGGTAAGCATATAGACAAGTGTTTTTACATATATTGTATCAATAAACATGTAGGTGCTTATATAATGCACACATATAATTTTACCTTTATAAGCAATACCAACATTTGATGCTTTAAAACTATATACGTATATATATATATATATATATATATATATATATATATATATATTATACATACACGTAACATGAACATTGGTAAACTGAAGAGCAAGCCATAAACTATGTGGCCTCGTCTTAACGCGTCAGTGAGATTCATTTCCGGCGAAAGTTCTAAGTACTTCAATACGCCGTTTATCTTGTACACAATCTCATAACGTGCCAAATACACAAATTTTCTTGAAGATTCATTTGTCCTTAATTAGATGGCTCTTATCTGCAAATTATTTTACCTAAAAATATATGTTCTATTAAATAAAATTTTAATTTTGTAATAAATTAAATTATATATATAAATATATATATATATATGAAAATAAACGTTATCAAGTAAAATTTTAATTAAAATATCTATAAAATCAGTATTCGTGTAACCACAATTATATATGGCTTTATTTCCACTTAATTAATTTAAAACCAGTCCAATTTATAAATTTGTTTCAAGTACAAGACAATATTTAATTAAAAAAAAAACAAAAACATACACCAGTTTTATCTTAATATCGTATAATACAAAATATTAATAAAGAAAGTATTATTAATAACTGTAATACAATTTATCTTTAGTTCAGAAATCACAAACGGAGAATAAACTATTTGTATTTACTTGTTTGGAACATTATAAGATAAAAAACTCACATATACATGCAACAAAAACTAATAAAACTTTCGCCCCTTGTCTTAAAGATTCTTTCACACATACGGTTAAGATTGGCAAAGAGTAACTTTTACGTTTCGAGCTGTGTTTATGCCACTAAAAGTTCGAGGAAACTTTTGTTTAAGTGAAACATTTAGTGTGCTTAATGGAAGAGAATATTTTCCACGAGAGGATATTTCGAAGCCATTAGAAGATGTCGTCCAGACATTCATTACACGAATTAATGTCTGTTTCACAATAGCATTCATGTCGAGATAATGTTTAATGACAGTAGAAACGCTGAATCGTTTAACATTAATCATATTTGTACTCAGTGCAGTTTTATACACTATTAAAATATTTTATTATTGAAGTAAACTGAAGATCTAATATAAATTTTATTTAATGAAAACTTAAATAGAGTAATACCATTTTATAAAATAATTTAGCAAATTTATACCATTCTTTATTGTAATTGGAATATCTTTTGACTAATTTTTCAAAAGATTTATTTTAATAGAACTAATATTTTACTGGATTTAGAGACAGTTAAAATTTTGATAATTTAGTAGGTTATCATATTGGTTATGAGTAATATGGATACGCTTGGGATATAACTTTATCTCAATATTGGATGACATTTAATTAAGATAACTACTAAAATACTGATATTCACGAATAATAAAAGTCATCTCATATCATCAATTTATGCATTCTATATATATATATATATATATATATATATATATATATATATATATATATATATATATATAATATGTTCTTGGTAAATTTGTAGAGAAATATCTTTTAATTTCTCTCACGAAGGTTTAATATCACTGATTTTTTTCCATTTTCGTTTTTATTATAATAACAAACGTTTCTATAATAAACTAAAATATTATATTAAGAAAATGTAATAATTTAAAATTTGATAACCTATGAGCGAAATATAATAAATAATAATCATTACAATAAAATATGAAAAATAACAACATATTTTTCCACAATACAGTTCTGACAGTGTGACAAATGTTTAATCTTTCTGTAGTTTGCTGAGAGAGAAAATAATTCAATTATAGAAATATATTTTCTGTTCCCGTAATTAAAATAATTCTATAAATTACTAGGACTGATAAATCTATACTTTTTTATTTATCTATATAATTTAACAAATGATCCAACCCACTTACATTTTTACATAAATTATACTAGATACTTGGAATAATTAAATTCATTTGAAAGTTTGATATGTACTTTTTTCCTTGCGATTAGATTTATATAAAAATATTCTGATCAAAAATTTTAAGTAATTGATTATTAATCATTATTTATTTTTATTTATATCCAATTCGATATCAATATTCATAGAAAAATCTATTTTATTTTGATTTTTCTGTGATTTACTGTCTGAAGAGAATAGTGAATCAATGTAAATCCATATAAATAATAATCAATATGATCAATAATCAGTTATTGGATATTTTTGATTAAAAAATATATACTTTAGTAAAAAGAAATGTTCATTTCTGATAATCAATTTATTCACAATACAAAATAAAATACCTTGGTGATTGATATTAAAGGTATTTTTGTTTATTTTAATGATTACTGAATAAAAATCTTAAGGTTTTATCTGTTAAGTTTAATATATTTCTATTGAAATAGCTGTATGTTAAAAGAACATAAAAATATCTATAACTAAACTATAAGATAAAATGTAAATCCTTTATTTACATGAACATAAACGGAACCGTTTCTCGATTATTTATCTTCATATCGTATTTCATTCCATAAAATAAAGAAAATATAATATTACTAACAGAAAGTAAATAAAAGCGTTGTACATATGTGTTTGTGTGCACTTATGAGTGTGAAATGTGCGTTTTTGTGCCTATGAGCCTCATATCTGTAATATAAAAATTTACTATATTACAGTTGAATTTAGATTATCTGTGGGCGGATTATCCTGTTTGCGGATTAAGTGTTCGCAATTCTGAAGAATCGCAGCAACAGTTCTATTCCATTTTATAACTGTTCTTAGAAAGGTTCTTATTTATTTTGTGTGTAGTTCATTTTATTCTTCTTTACTCTCGATTCGTTATTTTATCGTTTTTTAGTATTACGTACCATGTGTTTGTTGAATGTTGAAAGCATAAAGTCAAAATGTAAACGAATTTTATTAACAATGTTCCAAACACTCTTTAGATTATTGGAAAAAGCTAATATGATTAAATATTGCTCATAATTTTTTAACACGTGCTATAAAAATCTGTTTCTTAGGCATATTATTTATTATATTTAAAATGGTTATTCTAAGCTTTTTAAGGATCATTTTAAATATACTCTCTCATACACACGCATATATATATATATATATATAGATAGATAGATAATGTGTAAATATATTTTTATAAGTTTATATATTTCTGAGAAAAAATGACTTAAACAAAACGTTACAGAAATAAATAATTAGACGGCATACATAAATGTTTTTTTCATTTCATTCATCGCAGAAACATGATATTTATAAGTTATATTTAGAATGAAAGAATATTAATATTCATAAAAAATACCTGTATTAACGATCATTAAACTCCAACTCTTGTATACATTAAGGTATTTTGTGCCCACATAAATTTTTTTTGAGTTCTATTTCAGGGGTTAATTATATAAATAAATTGTATTATGACATACAACATACGGTTTATACATTTTTCATCAATTACATAAACTTTAATTAATATTCACTGTTTATTCAACCATTTCAATATTTGAAGATATTATTCACAGCCAGTAATATTTCTTAACTAAAGGTGAAACGTACATGAAATCAATAAATCGGTGAAATGTAATTGTTATTCGTTTGAAGTGTTGACAGCAGTTATGTATTAAAATTAATTTATTTCAATATATTTAGTAATATTTCAGGGTTATATATGTATATATATATATATATATATATATGTAACTTGAAAATTATTTGTGTATTATTGTTTGTGTGATTACATTATAGTCAAAATTACCAACTAAACACAAAATTCTGAAGTTTGCCAAATCTTACAAATATATTTTTTATTTATAAAACATCATACTGACATTTATGGTATTTTCGTTTTTAAATAAAAAAAATATTCTTTAACCAGGGGAAGAAAAATTAAAAAAATTATTATTTCAAAATATTTCTTGTGTATACACACAAAAAACTTATATATGTATATATATATATATATATTTGAATACAAATGTATGAACACATATGTGTACATAAAGAGAAAGTGTCAAGTACAACTTCAGTCATTTTCAAATTGAACCTCAAAATTTCACTCTAGAGCCCTATAGCAGTAAAACACAAAACAGTGTATGCATTAACCCTTCTTTTTGTTTACACTACATTTAACCTATAAGTACAATAAACATGCTTGTGTGTGTAGAAAAGTATATTAAATTTTAAAAACAAAACATTCATTGCACACGAATTAAAAATTATGTAACTTTTGAATTAATGAATTTTAAATAAAAACCGCTATAAAATTAAACTCAATGTTTATAAATATTAGAAACGGAATTAATAAAATAGTAAAATCTATTTTTTTATTTTTACCAGCAGTAAATTTAATGACACGTTTTTAATTTTAATCTGCAGTGTTATTTTTTTGCAATATGTAAATAACTTAATACATTTTCTTTTTATTTTACAATATATGTGTATGTATGTCTGTAAGTGAGCCAAAAAGAACAAAAAACTTTGATAACCATCAGGTAATGCTAGATACTTAGACATAACATCTTTGAATCAATTTCTTGTCGCACACATCTAATTTTATGAACTTAAATATATTTCAATATTACTTTCTCGTTAATCGTTGGCGTTTTCTGTTTGTTCATGGGTATGAACTGAAACAGGGGGCGATTTGCATCCCTCACTCGACAGATTCATTAACAAGAAGTGTGTCTATTAGATAGAGGCGAAACTGGTAAAGCATCGCTGGTGCGTGACAACGGCCAACTACAAACAAGCTCTCTGCACCATACCTCACGTCTAAACAAAAACATTGTCTTGCAAAAGCGAAGTCCGCCATCACAAGTATGTTGGGGTTTCCCGATGCACGATATTATTTCTGTTTAGTTATTGTCGACTTTCTCTTCAAACGTTTCATTCGCCACTGGTAGACAGTTTCATTTAAAGGATTTGTATCTGATGTTATTTGTTTCGGTAATTTGCGTTGCAGTCTCCTATTCAAAACAGATTAATTGTACATGCGGTAAGTAGACGATCATTAATTAATCAGAAAATTAAGTAGCGGTCGTCATTTCACGCTTATAAACTCTTTAAAGTGAATTTGTATCGGTTAACACAATCAAGGAAACAACAGTCGGAACTGCCAGATTTAATTAATTACTTATATTATTTTGCTCGAGGTAATCGTTCACTATTACACATATTAATCAAAATAGCGTACTTCAGTATATACTTATAATTTCAGTAATTAAAGTAAATGTATATATATATATATATATATATATATATATATATGTATTAACATTTTTATATTCAGCATATTTTTTTGATCTAAAATATTCAGAAATTAAAGTAGGTAAAATATGGGCTTGAGCCATATAATTTTTTCACTTTTGTAAAGATATTTTTTATATTAATCATACCGTAATGAAGAATGCAAAGCCCACTATTCTAAAATTATATATATATATATATATATATATATATATATATATATATATATATATATATATATATATATATATATATATATATATATATATATATTATAAACATTAAACACAAAACATTTTAGAATGTCTTCATAGTTAAACATTTTTAAATATTAAAATAAAAATAAATATTTTAAATTAACCGGTTTATAATAAGTAAAATTTATTTGTATTAACCTTTTGAAGTCCAGTGGAAATTTTCACACACTTACGAAAAATGCCAGATAATTTTTTGAAAAAACACATGCTTATAGAAAAAAGTATATTTCGGACAATTTAATTAATAAAATTCTTACACAATACCAACAACATATTTGACTTTCTTTAATGCTAATAAAGTTAAAAATAATTCGAAAATCTTACAAAAAAAAATGAATGTAAAAGAAATATTTTCAGAAAAACTTCCAAATGAATCTTTTTGTAAAAAAAGTGCAATAATTGTAGTTTAGAATGAGTAATTTCAAAGATTTTGTTAATCATAACTGTTATAAGTAAATATACGTAATACGAAGAAGCTTTCATATATATATATATATATATATATATATATATATATATATATATATATATCTGTGCTCTTGCAGACACAATCTATGATGTCCTTTCTTGCACATCGAATAAATAAGACGGTACCTTTTCATTGAATCTTCATCCTTATTGCTGCATACAGCACAACGCCTCATATTACAGCCTGGTAGTTTTTCAGATTTAAGGTTAGGCAGTTGCGAAATGGCCGACTAAACTAAATTTTGCATTTCGTGTCGATAATGCAGTATTTAGTCTGCTTTTCATTTGACTAAATTTTTGACAGCTGACTAAATTAATTTTAGGTTTTTACACCGACACTGTTAGCTCTTTTTGAAAAAAAAATATAACCTACAGATGAATATTTTTGCTTACGTCAATTTTGTGTAAATAAAGGTAGATATACATGGATAAAATAAGAAATGAAATTTAATTTAATGGCGGAAACTTTTCGCACAGTTTGAACTGTGACATCTACATTAAATTCAACAATTTAGTTTAGTCGCCCATTTAGTTAGTTTTCGCACATGGCCTTAGGATAAAATGGATAAAACACATAAAATTATATGTGCATTAACTTTTGACGTTCTTCTTATGTAGCAAAGTTGATTTTTTGTGAGTTATAGCACTTAGAAAACCGAAGCGATATACCACTTCTTGACACTCAAAGGATTAAACGTTAAATACTCAATGATAATGCTTATAAATATATGAAATTTATTTAATAAATACAGAAATATTTGTTTTTAAACTGATAGCAGTGTTCAAAGCTATTTTTAATATAAAATGAATCTGGGATCTTTTTAACTAAATTGCTTTGAAAATAAATGACTATGCTATAAATGTTTTCTTTGACTCTTCCATAAATTTTTTTGACTCTTCTATAAAATTTTAATGATTATATTTAAAAGTATACGTATTAGCAAAAGCTCTTATCAACAATTAAAAATTTAAATGTCTCTAATTTTTCACTACAATTTTTTTAAAAAAGCTTTCATTGAAATGTTTGAACGATAGATAAAAAATGCAGGTAATTCTACACTAAAGTGCTTTTATGAAAAAATAATTGTTTATTTACCTGCTTTTTTAAATATTCACTCTCGTTTTAAATAAATGGTTATTTATCTTTTTCCAAATATTCCACAAAGGATTGTTTTTTATCAATACCACAAATATATATATATATATATATATATTATATACAGTTAGTGTTAAGTTATACTGAAATAGTAAATATTAAAAATATATAATAGTTATGCAAAAAAATTACTAACTATACAAACTAGAAAAATGTACTCAATAAGAAAGAATTTACTTTAAAAACGACATAAGATGAAAGTGGGTTAACATTTTTTTGACGTTTCACGAACAGAAGATTTGAGAAGCTGAGCTACGTTAAAAACAAGAATATTGAAGCCGTAAAGGTATGAGATTGAAGTACGGGACACTGCTATTCCATTTGAAACGTGTGCACACGTATTACGCTCTATTGTGTGTCATTGTCAATATTGTTTGAAAGCTGATGGCGAATATTTCAAATATTTACGTCTTTGAGCTACGTGCCGGAATAATTTTCTTAGCATCTTTATTAAAAAGTTATCTGCAATACCAACTGATTTTTTTCAATATTTTCTATATAAAAATCAAAACGAAAAATTAATACTGAATAGAAATTAAGCAAATGTGTATTAAGAAAGTGGAGATTTAAATAAATGCTATTTGAAAAGTATAATATATAGATAAAGATGTTTGAAATGTAATTCTTATTGATAAAATTGGAATTTAAAAAATATACAAAATATTCATTTAAAATATATTTTTAAAAATATGATTTGTTAATGAATGGAAGAACTATGTATTCTTATATACAATCATATTTGTGGCCTTAATATTATTAATGTTGGTAAATGAAATTCATTATTCTTAAATTTAATTCCAATTTGTGAAACATTTGACCGTTTATTCACATGCAGCGTCAAATAATGCCAAAAGCGGGGCAGTTTAGTTTCCACCACACGTAATATTTCAATATGATTTATGACGTCCACATCAAATTCATATTATTCATAAACTGTTATTATGATAATGAACATTCTCGTTTCGCAGCACCAGTAAAGATTACGCACATGCGCCCTAATGTTCAAAATGTTTCGCTTTTCTTCTGAAGAATTTACTTTTTAAATGAAGTATTTTTTAGTTATTCGAAGTATACACACTTATATATCATTTCAGACAGCGGTAATAGTTCATTATTTGAAAAAGTTAATTACTATATTTAAACGGTATATGTTTTATATTAATATGCGTTTCGTTTGATGTTTTTTGATAAGCTTATGTTATAATTTCAAGCATTTTTTTTATTAACGTATCGTAAAAGTGTGAATAATCGACCGATAAAAACGTTACCGAATTACATATCACGGTCTTCGACGCTGTCGACACAATATATCTTAATACTCATTTATATCTTTTAATTTTGTAATTTTTTTTATTATTTAATTACACATCTATTATAATTTATATTTTCACAAAAAAAAACGTTTTTAATAAATTCTTTCCCTTTTTTATTTTCTCATTAAAAAATCATGAATGGAATTGAAATGACGTAACCTTTTCATATCATTTTTTTTAAAAAATTATAAATCACATTACTTCACTCTTAATAAGCATTTTTAAATATTTACACATTTACAATACGCGTGTATGAATTTTTATACAAATAAAATTTTCATTAATAATATTTTTTTTCATAGTTTCTATTTGTATGCAAGTAAATACTTATTTAAAAAATTATTAAATACATTCGAACGATAAAAATAATTTTCTTATTATTTTATTTTGATCAAAAATAAAAATAAATGATTTCACCGCGTTTATTAATTAATTCATTACAATATTTGTATTCTTTCGAAATTGATGTCGTTCAATCATACTTGCTATATTTATAACTTAATGTGATATTATTTTAGAAAAAAATTCTGTTCTTCGCTTAATATTCCTTTTTTAATTGTCTTTATATGTATAAAAAAAAACTAGAATTTAGAATAAAATAGACAACATTTCAACATAATATATACAGGTTTGGACGAGTTACGAGACAGATTTGCAATTGACAAATATTTAATACTAGGAATATAGAGATGATAAATAAAGTATGGTATTATCCACATATATCGGAAAATTTTAAAAATAGTAATAGTGTAAAAAATATGAAGAAACGAAACATATATAAACTTTGTAATAATTATATGATATATATCGGTATGATTTAAATTAGGACAGATATATCTATATTGAAATTTAATGTTAATTTAAATGATAGTCGGTGATGGAAGATCAAAAAAATATGTGATTTAACAATAATAAAGAATATATATATATATATATATATATATATATATATATATATATATGTAAAATATATATTTATTGTAAACTAGAATTCAGTATACTTATTACACTAATCAAAATATACCGTTTGAAACAAGTATATCACATGCAAAAGTAAACAAACACAAACTTCATATGTAAACACACCTGCACCCACTATACGCACGAGCAAGCACATATAAGGTGTGAACTAACGTCCGAAGCCAGGAGCACCTTTCATTGCTTTGAAGCTGCTCTCTGCATCAGCGAACTTTGTAAAATGTATAATGACCCAGCCGTCATCTACCATGTTACTTTTATGATCCTTTGCAAGTCTAGCAAAATGAAAACATCTCGTTCGAAAGACGTCATAATCATTTAGCTTGTCTCTCTGCACGTTTCCTCTGTGAGAACAAAGAGGCACATTAAGAATAAAGGATTCACTTCCGTAATGTATAGTTGGAAAAATCTAGAATATTCTAAATCAGTTGAAGTTCTCAAATTGTCGGAAAAGTAACGTTATTGTTAATTTGTACAATTGTTTTATATAGTTTAATAGAAAAATTTGTGGAAATTATTTGCTCTCCTGATTGAAATATTCTTAAATAAAATAGTTTTCAGGAATTAATTGTTTTAGTAATAACTGTGCTAGTCAATCACTAATTTTATCCTAAAGGGAAATACTTGTAGAAAATATTTTATTTATTAAAAAAGGGATATATATATATATATATATATATATAATTTATAACTTATAAATATCATTAATACAAAAATATTACTATTAGGTGTAGAATTTAAGTTGGTACCTTTAAATTGAATCAATCAAAACTCTGTTTTAAATATTAAAATATTTCTCGTTATTTTAAGATTTTGAAGTAACAACTTTAATATTTGAAAACACTGCATATCTTGGCCAAACAGTTGGTATAACCTCACAAAACAATAAAGAAGACGTTGGCGTCCGAAAATCAATATATTAGGCATTGTATACTTTTCGAATTCCAGTTGAAAAAATGCTAGCAAAGCCACAGGATTTATTTATTCAGCTCTGAAGAAAGATGTTTTGGTGCATAAAACATGTAAAAAAAAACGCTAAAACAATCGAAAAGATCCAAAAGTCCATTAAAATCTCATTGACTCAAAACAACCAAATTTTTTCAACAAAGGATTCGTCAGTTATCCGACAAATGGAGCAAAGTTCTAAAAAATAATGGAGATATTTTGAGGATTGAAATGCATTCGAAAAAATATTTATTTTCTGTAAAAAAATGCTCCGAATTATTTTTTACACCTAATATATTTTTAATATAATTACTTGTGGAAAATCTCAAATGAGTATTTCAAAAAAAAATTGATTTTAAGTGAAATTTAAAATAATTTTCTTTTAAATTTAAATATATTGACATTATTTTTTCAATAACATTCAACAATATGATCGTCTATGCGATTAGTATTCGTACAACAATAATTACTATTATAATCGTGGGTATAAAATGGAAAATAATATTTAAATTCAAAGTAAATTACTTTATATTCATGTAAAAAAAGTTAATTAGAGTACCAATTCGTCAATATACAAAATGAATGATTTAAATCGCATTGCTCGTAATATCATAAGAGCTATACAAATATTTTTATGTACTTTTTCTAAGAATAATTACAAAAAAGAATTAATATATATTTGTCACGTACATTACTTCTTAAACTGATATTATTTTATTTTACTTTTTATATGCCTCATTATAAGTGAATATATATATATATATATATATATGTGTATGTATATATATATATATATATATACACACACATATATACATACATATGTATGTATGTACATGTACAAGCAGCAATCGCGTTACTTGATTCAATATTAAATGAGCCCTCTTAATGAACTCTTTGTTCCTTAATCGTTTTTGTAAGCATTCATTATTCTTAAGAAATTTCAGATTCGTCAGGAATATCAAGGTTATTTCATAATTGATTTCTTTTCTGTCTTTTCAACCTTTTTCACAAACCAATTATTTTCTTCGTGCTCATCATTTAACGTACGATACTATTCTAAACGTACATTGATTTTTCAATTTTTTTCAGTTATGTCAAAAATAGAATGAACCTTTTTTACTAGAGCTTTTTTCTGATATTTGTTATAATATACACTTGAACTGCTTATCCTATGATGATATTTAATATTTTCAGATTTTCCTCTTGGATTTTTTTTTGTTTTATGCTACTTTCAGTGAAAACTCGATTAATACTAAAAACATATCAAGCAGTAATTCAACAATTGAATTATTTGACAAAGTAAAATAATCTTATTATATGAATACAATACAGAGTTTTAGTAAATATTCAGCCAACATGAAATCTAAGTTTATTTTTATTGACTTATAAATATTGAATGAGATATTTAACACCACAAAAAAGGAAGAACTATTCTCTCTTAGCTACATGCATATAACGTCTGATTATACCCATACAAAGAAATATCCTTACGGCTACAAAAATCAATTATTTTCGTTCGTAGTCTTCTATACTGACTCAATTTCTTTGTTCCCGCTGGGACCGAAACTAAACGTTCTTATTAGATGTAACATTATTTCCCTCCTGAAAATTTATATGAAAGATGAGACGAAGTTGTAATGAAATATGTCCTTTGCGAAACATTTAGTTCAGTGTTACTACATACATATATATATATATATATATATATATATATATATATATATATATATATATATATATATGTGTGTGTTATTTATACAGTTTATAAATAAAATTATACATAATGTTTCTAAGCACGAATCGAATTAGTTAATACTAAAAACGCTATAAACAAGTTAATTCTATTTAATATATTTTTAATAAAAATATTTTATCAATTTATTCAAAACATAAAAAATTTGTTTCTATATTTTTAAAATAAGAATAAAAAAAACTTAATGTAAATGACAATACAATTATTTATATTAGGTTGGTAGAAAAATAATTGCTGTTTATGACCTTCAAATTTATATAGATTACTCTCTTTTTTGATTTTCCTGTTTGTTTTAAGTGGTCCAGAACTGTGGAATGGTTAACGTCTAACTTTTGTGCAAACTCTTGAATTGTTGTGAGTGGTACTGATTCGACTAACACCTTCAGTCAGTCTTTATGAACTGAAGAAAGATTCTCGCGACCTTCAAGGCTTCATCTTCAAGGGTCTCGTTCTTAGCACGAAATTTTTGGAACCACCATTGCACCGTACTTTCCTTAATACTACTCACACCAAAAGTATTTATGAGCAGTTTCTGCTGCTTTTTTATCCGGGTTGAAATTATGCAAAAATTGCTCTTACTTACTTCTTTTCCATCTTTAATTCAATAGCCTTATTTGAAGCAAAATTAAAAATAAAACCAAAGTCAATATTACCAAAATACAGACTAAAAAAAATGCACTTTAAAATGATATTAATATGAGTACAATAAAATGACACTGTCATTTAAAAAACATAAGGTTAGAATTCAGAAAACAGAAATCGCAATTATTTTCCTACCACTTAATAAAAAAGTTCAACTTTTACCTCTTTGATAAATAATATTCATTTTTTAAAAAAATAATACATAATTACAAATATAGAAAAGTGACGTTAAATACAAATAAAATTTATTTGTCGAGAATTACATTACATTTCTCACCTGACATATTCTTCAAACACCATTATTTCAATTAAAGTAAAAAATATATAATTAATTTTTGTATGTACTAAAATGATTTGTATCTTAGTACCCTGAGAATTATAGCATCGTATTCAAAAATGTACAAAAACAACAATAAAATATTATTAATAATCAATTATTGAACATTTTTAATCAGAAAGAAATGATTTTCTTAGAAAGCGAATAAAAATGTTATTTGGGAAAGTGAATTTAGCCATAATTCCAAAACTATATTACGTATGTCTAAGTTTTTTATCTAAATTTGAAATTTTATATTAGCAAAATAATGTTCAACCGCTGAAAAGATATACAAACGAAATTTAAGTAGGAAAAAAATCAATTTATTTTTAAAATTAAAAATATTTTCTGAACATCTACCTATGTATATATATATATATACATACATTATATATATATATATATATATATATATATATATATATATATATATATATATATGCGTGAGTCGTTTGTTAAGTTTGATAAATATCTATGATATGGCGCCACCATTCATTTCGTAACGTCACTGCTACCAAGTCTCACTTTTCAAACTAGCATAGATATAGTTTCAGCCAGAAGTCGATTCGTCACCGTGGATGAAACATGGATTCACCATTGCATACCTGAATCGAAACAGCAGTCAAAGCAGTGACAACGACTGGTGAAAGTGCACCGAAGAAGACGAAGACCGTTTTGTTGACTGGGAAGGTGATTGTCACTGTTTTTTTTGTGAATCCCAAAGAATCATCCTGATCAATTACTTAACAAAAGGAAATATGATAACAGGAGATTATTATGCAACATTTTTGGACCATTTGAAAGAAGAGCTGTAACAATGAACCCAAGTTTGGCGCACAAAAAAAGTGCTCTTTCACCACGACAACTTGTCATCCCACAAATCGACCATCGCAATGGTAAAATTCCACGAATTAGGTTTCGAACTGATTTCTCAATCCAGTTTATTCTCCCGACTTGGCCTCGCGAGACTTCGTCTTCTTCAAAAACTTGAAAATTCTCTTGTTAGGAAGAAGTTCTTGTCGAATGAGTATGTCATCGCCGCTGTCAATGCGTGTTTTGCAGACTCACTAAACCAAGTGTATAAATCTCAATGAAGACTATGTTGAGAAATAAAATCGTTTTTTGCCAAAAAAAGGCAGTTTTTAACTTGCTTTTTAACCATACTTATCAAACGACCTTCGTATGTATATATATATATGGATATATATGGATATATATATATATATATATATATAAATATGTGTGTGTACTTCAAGTCATTCAAGTGCTTATTTATGTTAATACTTGACCATTAATATTCCAATTCGATTTTCTGTTGAAATTCAGGTGATTGTTCAAGTGTTATAAGTTAATTACCAATGCTTAACATGTTCTAAAGTATGAGATATGACGAAAAAAGTTCTATTTATACTTTTCATGAATGTTTATAATATATATTCCGTGTATATATATATATATATATATATATATATATATATATATATATACCGATCGATTTTGTTAACTCATAACTTGCACGAACTTTTAAAAACATATGCAAGACTAAAATACACATGCATAAAAAAAGTACTAACGTAGATTTTTTGTTTCAGGCTACTGTACGAAAACATCGCGTGTTCCTTTCAGGATTTGTGCGCACGCAACCCATCATACAGTATCCTACTTCAAGCCCAGCTATTCATGGCCACACGGCTATGAATGTGATTTTTTGTATATATACTTCTACCGTATGGTCAACATCATTTCGTTAATAAATAAAAAATAATCAATATTACTAAAAAAAAAACTTAATTCAATGTTGAATGTTAAAGTCTTAACCGAAATTTAAAAGCTACAACTTCATTGTTCATAATAAAGCAGTGTTGGTTTGTGAATGTGAAAATGTTTTAAGTGTTGACTACTCGTTTTATTTGCAAAAAGTGTGATTTTTTAAACATTTCTACAATATACATATTCTATATTGTATTGAATATAGATTTTGAAAGTTTGTTCTCAAAATATCAAAGTGATATATTTTATAAAATCATGGAATATCGTTTGCGATCGAGTTGTTACCATCGTTGAAGAAATACGGTAAAAAAATGTTATTTTATAATAAATATAGTTTTAGTAAAAAAAAAAATGGTAGTTTCAAAATATTATAGTTTCAATATTAAATAGAGGATAAGAGTATGTTTTTATCACAGTTCTTTTAATAAACATTTCTTCAAATAATAATATATACAATATTTAAAAAAAATAGACCTATAAATATTCAACAACTTTGTTAACCTACAAATGAATGGTTTCACGGATCATTTATTAGCATACTTCGTTACATAAAAGTTTACTAATAAATTATATTACTTTTAAACATACAAGTGACTCTAAATTTCATAGAATCCATTTATTTAAATAATGAGTCATATTGAATTTTAAAAATAAAAATAAGTTTTAATTTAAATATTCTCACATTTTATTATAAATCTTAGTTAATAAAAATTATAAAAGATATACCTTTCATACAAAGAACTGACCTTGTTAATTTGATTTTCTACAAGAGAAAAGTCTATCTGATTTATATTTAAAAATTAAAAAGTTTATAAATATATTTTTTTTAATAAAAAATTAATTTTAGTTAAAGAAAAACATAATTTACGATTTAAAAAGAAAAAGACCTCCCTGAAAACTTATATTTTTGAATTACAAGAATGGGTGTATATTTTTTAATTTTTAAAAACGTTTATTTAGTAGATTTTTTATGATAAAAAAATTTAATTTTCATCTCAAGCTGCTGTAAAAAATATTATGCGAAACATAAATATTTTGTTGTTTGACAATTCCACTAATACTTCATCATTCTCGTAAACGTCTTAAATCTAATGAATATATTTATAAAACGCGACTTAATTATCTTGAGATAAAATGAATGTTGGATTATCATACATCTGGAATTCTCCAAATATATTATTCTTATATATATATATACAGCTTGTAAGGATTTTGAATACGGAATTTAATAATATTTTTTAAATTAATTGTTTTTTTTTAATTAATTAGCTTAATTATTATAATTAAAATTAAAATCATAATAATATTTATAATTTTTAATTTAATTTTTAACTTGGTAAGCATTAAATTTATTTTGTTTTTTACTGAAATTATTTTTCTCATTCATTATATGTTTTTTAATTATAAATTATTATTATATTAATAAATACACAAACATAAAAAATTCAATTATAAATAATTGAAAATCGAACTATCGTTTATATATATACATACATACATATATATGTATATATATATATATATATATATATAATAATAATAACTAAAATTAAAACAATTAAAATACATTATTAGGTATTAAAATAATTTTTATATACTCGTTAAAAAATTGAAATTAATGAATGCTACCAGCGTTTCATAAAATTGATGTTAGATTGAAAAAAATACCTTTTAATTCCATTTACTGATTCAAATAACAATTTTAAAAAAAAATTTAAAACAAATGGAATAAAAATTGCTAAATGTCGATTCTTTTCAGTTTTCAGTTTTTATTTAATATTTGTTTAATGATTCATAGAATATTACGCCGGTGGTATTTAATTTTATAACGAATGAAACAATGTTTGTTCTATATAAATCCGAGAGGTCACGTATGAATTCATTTGTTCTGTAACCGGTTTTGATATTTTTCATTGTCAGTTGGATTGGATAAATTTTAAATTCAAGGAATTTAAACTTACTTTAAAAAGAATAAACCCGAATTAATAGGTATAGGAAAAAAACATTACAGTACAGGTAAAATATTATATATATATATATATATATATATATATATATATATATTTGTAATAAACGTAATGAGTGACTTGTTTAAATTCAATATATAATATCGTTTTTGTTTGATTGGTGAGAAAAAGATATTAAATGAACTATCATTTTTAATTTAAAACGATTGATTTTTTAATTAAATAAATATGGATGTATATATAAATTCCTCCTGCATTGATAAAGAAATAATAATATACATATTTAGTCGTTCCTGGATATAATTTAAAACTTTATAAATACCGGTATTTCCAAATGTTGATTTTTCAAAACGATACCGTGGCATGTAGTTTTGAATTTATATAAAGAAGTTATTTTAAATGTTTGAAAATTAAAATTAACACTCTTTAGATTGTTAAGATAATTGAAAGTTAGAAGATTGTTGAATTTTACTGCTTTTTTAATATTTTTATTATTAAATCTAATATTTATACTTATCACATTGTATTCGTATTGTAATAAGATAGAGATGTTTAATAGAAAATTGAATTGAGATAATTGAGGTCAATAAATAAATATAGTAATGAAAACACAAATTGTTCTATACAAAGAATAGTTGTGCACACAATCGCTCAATTAAATGATACTTCTTCAACTATCTTAATCGAACAACGTGTGGAAACAATAAAATATCAGCAAAACATCCATCAACAACAACTACAAGTAATTTGTTGTGTGGTCGACCGCAACCTTCTATTTACCATACATTTTACAAGAATGTAATCTGCATTATTGGAGACGTACATATGTACTCAATATATATATATATATATATATATATATATATATATATATATATATATGTATATATATATATATATATATAAGCGCCAATAAGTTCCGTACAGTAACTACAAAACCAGCTTTCTCTGTAATTGGAAGAATGATCGGTCGGCGGGGAAAACTCGTATTGCAGTTGTTATTGTAACTCGACGAACGGCTACCGGAATCGAACTGTAAACCGAAAACCGAAATGAATTGCTGAACGAACCACGTTCTATGTAAATCGATGGAAGCGGCTGAACTAAAACAAAACACTAATGGGAAACACTCGATGCATACGTAATGTGTTGAAGCAAGTATATTTGAAACGAGCGCGCACAATTCAAATCCAGTTTCCATAAGAATAAATATTGTTTTTTTTTAAAAAAAATAAGACAATAAAAAAATAACTAGCAACTAACAAACATATACACATAGCTACAAATAAAAAAAATCGATCATAAAAATATTCCTAATAAAATTAAAAATACACACTAACAAAGTAATTTACTTACCTACATTCACATATATATATATATATATATATATATACATAGAGAGAGAGAGAGAGAGGGGAAAAACTGAGAGAAATTATTTTATTAATACTGAAAAATATAAAATCATTAACCCATTAAACGCTTCTACTTAAAATCGTAGGAATTTTCGAAAACACTTAGCATAGGTTTGTATCTAGGTCCATTCTAATTAATTTGATGTTAGAAAGAATAAAATTAAAAATTTTGGTTTTCCACAGTGAAATGTTTTGTATATGCTACAGTGGCGACTGATGTTACAATTATCAAACAAACTACAACAAATTGTAAATAATAAATATATACAAATTGTAAATTAACTGGAAAGGTTAAAAATATAAAGATCAAAAATATAAAAAGATTCAAATATTGATTAATTAATATAATATTTGTTAGCAATATTTATATATATATATATATATGTGTGTGTATTTGTGTGTATATGTATGTATGTATGTATGTATATATATATATATAAATTCTATCAAAATATTGAAATAAATATTATATATGTGATTGATTGATGAGAATATTTTAGTTTGAAGGTGCGTAATGAGTATATTTGACAATTAATATTTTATTTAATAAAATATCATACAAATCAACAATTTTATTTTAACATAATTTTATTAATATTTAAAAGCATTACTTAACATTAATATATTTTCAAATAAATAATTTAATTTATAGAAACATAGACGTGTCGGTTTTTGAACATAATAATATATACGAATATGAAATATAATCATAATTATAATCACAATCATTATGTCAAAAAAAAAATAATTCTATATGAATATATTAAAAATGTATAAATTGTAATGTTTTATTTGTCACTTTGCTCTCATTATAAATTGAATTCTTATTTTAATTATTAATTGCTTGAATTTTATTATGTCCTTATGTAAATTAGGATACATGATATATTCTCAATGTATACAGTGATTTTATAAATGCAGTAATATGGAATTTAAGTCAAAATAGATTTTTTTCTACATGCGAGAAACACATTTCAAGTTTATAATTTTTATAAATTTATTACTAAAAATATCATTTCAAATCATAATGATAAGATAAATAAAAAACAAAAATTTTCCATTTGGTTCATATCACAATCAGATATTTTGCATTTGATACATACAACAAATAATAAATTTTTAATTAAAACGAACATATTTAAAATCACAATAAACGTCTAAGTTTGATATTAATTTTATTTATTCTTGTATATATATATATATATATATATATATATATATATATATTAATTTACGTATTACAAAGTATTAATTAATTATTACAAATAATTTAAAAAATAATTGAAAATAAATATCTCTTTGGTAAAAATATATATTTGGCAATGGTAATATCCATAAATGAAAGCACTGTACAAAAAGAGATTTACAATTTCAACCTTAATTATTAGCGTCAAGCTTTCAAGTTTTTGCGACAGTTAAATCTCATATATTATCATAGTTCTTATAATATTAAACAAAAAATAAGTATTAATCATATCACATTTATTATTATACCATTTTGATATACTGACTAAAAAATAATACTTCTCATAATCACAGATGTGTATTTATGGAAAAATTTAAAATATAATGCTATGTACATCGTTACAATTGGTTTTATTTTTATTAATATTATTTTGTAACCGTTTAATTTAAAAACCATTAAACATTTAGTTTATAATCAATAGCCCTTTTTTCTGCATGGAATGTGGTTTATTTTACAAAACAAAAATCAAACTCGAGATTTGTTAATTAGCACCACAATATATTAAATAAAATAAATCTACTTCATTTTATTCTTATTAATATTCATTATATATATATATATATATATATATATATATATACGAGTATATATATGTATATACACATATATACAATTTTTCTAACCATAACATACAGTTCTCTGTTATTTTTCAAACAATTTTGTTTTGCATAGAAATAATTGATTAATATGTTGTTAAAAAATATTTTACTGCAATTATGTTAACGAAATATTATTTGTTTCTCTTTGTTAATCGAAGTTTTAAAAAAAATATAATGTTGAAAAAATAAAAAAAATTATTCAGCGACATGTTGCCGAATAATGTATATTATATCCATTATAATCATTTTCAGATTGTTCTCTATTAACTATTGGAGCATATCTTTTGAAAACACATTTAATAATTAGAATAATGCATATACAAATTAAAATAAGGAATCCAAGCACATAAACTATTAATTCAAAATAAAATGTAATTGTTAAATTTTTTTCAACACTCCCAGCGATATTAGATGCTATACATGAAATTTTTTCCGTATTTATTTTCTCAATTAATGTTAAATTTAATTCAATTTCTTTCGCTTCAAAATTTCTATTTACAATCAAAAAAGGGTTATCGGTATCATTAGAATAAAAATGTTCATTGTCAACAATAAGAGTCACGTTTGGTATTGGATCACCGTATACTTTACAATAAATGTTACTTTCGTTATGAGAATAAATACCAAAATCTTGTATGATTGGCAGACAAGCAAATATGTTATCGTCGATTTCTTTCCAAGCCATGCCACTTAAACTATCGGGGCTGTTACATGTTGGTTGTATTAGTTGATCAAATTCCTTACATTGTTGTTTTAACGAAAACAATTTACAATCACAATGCCATGGGTTATTATATACACTTATTGATGGCAATGAAATATTTTTTGGGAAAAGAAGCTCAGCATTTCTAAATGAATTATTATTCATATCTATATATAAGATATTCTTGTTGTTAAAAAAAGAATCTTTTTGTATATTAGAAATTGCATTGTTACTCAAATCTAATATTTGTAATTGACGTAAATTTAAAAATAAACGCCCGTAAATTATTTTCAATTTGTTATCGTTAACATACAAAGATTCTAAGTTTATAAGACTGTCAAATACATCTTCAGGTAAATATTTTATATTATTATACGATAAAATCAATTTATTTAAAGTAGAAAGTCCATAGAAAGCTTTACTTTCGATGTACGTGAGAGAACAATGTTTAAAACTTAACCAAAAAATATCCACTTGTCTTATATTCTTAAATACATATGGATATAATTTTACAATTGAATTATATGATAAATCAAGCCACCATATATTTAATTCCAGGTCCTCCGGGAATTCAGTTAAATTTCTATTTGAACAATTTACAGTTTTCTTTAAAGACACCCATTCATTATACTCGCACGACGAAGATTTGATTTTTGTGCTGTTTGTAGAAAAAAATATACTTGCAATTGAAATAAATAAGAAATATTTAATCTTGAAAAAACGGTGAAAACAAAACATGTTTGTAATCATCCTAAAAAAAAATAGATTTTATATTATTAACAATAATAAATTACTCTACTTAGCATTAAAATAAATATAGAATATTTAAACTTGTTAAAAAATTTTTAACGAATTTAAATGTTTTGTAAATAAATGAAAGAAAATGAATTTATATTCCAACAATATCTTTACGTTTGTATATAACGCATGTTTATTTTATTAAAATAAACATATTTGTAAAAATGCCAGTATTTGCAAAAAATTAATATTATGGAAATAACTAAGTAGATATTTAAGAAATGTACATATGTATATATATATATATATATATATATATATATATATATATATATATATATACATATATACATATATATATATATATATATATATATATATATATATATATACATATATATATATATACATATATATAATGCATGAATATAAATAAATTTGACTCTAGGATAGGAACAATACATAGCCAATATGCATTTATATGAAATTTGTTAACCTATATAATTAAATTAATTCAAATCTTAGTAATATATTTCTATAATGTTTAAATTGAAAAAATATCACTTGTACTTCATTGTTTATATATATATATATATATATATATATATATATATATATATATATATATATATATATATATATATATATATGTACATATACTGATATATATATATATATATATATATATCAGTATATGTACATATATATATATATATACATATTATATATATATATATATATATATATACATATACATATATATACATATATATATATATATATATATATACATATTTATATATATATATATATACATATACATATATATATATATATGTGTGTGTGTGTGCGTGTGTGTGTGTGTGAACACACCTATGAAAATAAATAATATTTCTAACCTTTAATTTTCTGAACCACCTCATAAATAAATGAAAAAATAACCTTCTTTCTCTTTATTTTTGATTGAAAATTAAAACAATCAATTTTGAAATATTTCTCTACATAAAAATCAAATATTTATGGACGTTGATTTTCTACAATAATACACATAAATTTAATAATACCTTAAAATAATAGTTACATTAAATGAATCTGACATATTTCTTTATCACTTATGACACATTAAATGCCACTCTAATGACAATTAAAACACATGTTTTCCTATAAAATTAAATTTACTTATATTCCTGAATATTTTTATATAAATTTGTAATCTTGTACAGTTATATATTTTTTTTATGCTAGTAATAACCACTGTTCACTTGAATTTTAATAATAAATAAAATATATATATATATATATATATATATATATATATATATATATATATATATATATATATATATATATATATGCATGTATATATGTATGCATATAGATAAATAGGTAGATATGGACATATGGATATAGATACGGAGAGAGAAAAAACTATATGTGTATGTTGTTTTAAAATCAAATAAAGAAAATTTTATTACAAAAAAATGTTTTAATACATAATTCAATAATACTTGTATTTAATAAATAACATTTATTATAACAAATACATTCTATTTTTTTAATTTAGAAATTAGAAATATATATATATATATAAACATTAAATAACCAAATGTCACTACTAAAGTACGTGTATATCAAGGTTATTAAATAATATATTTTTATAAAATTGTGCACACATATAATGTATGTTTCAGTATACAAGTATTTCTTATCAATATTTCATATCTTATCTGTTAATGGCGTATGTAGTATATTTCCTAGTTATTGAAAATAAATAATATATGAAATAGTATGATACGAAAATAAGCATATATTAATTAATACATTCTATGAAAGAATATATTATATATTCTAATGTTTTAATTTAAATATAGAATTTAGCTGAATCTGTTTATTTTCTGATCTTATTTTTTTTCATTATTCATACCAATATATTTTATACATTCACTCTTAAAATCTTTTGAATTAATTATTATAATTTTAATATGTATTTTTCAATTATAAAATTATTTATCCCTTAAAGTAAATTATTCATAAAAAATATATAATAAACCAATCAATCTATATGTATAAAAAAAATAAAATATCTATAAAATATTTTTGTCAGTGAAATATTGTCAATTCTTTTAATGATTTTATCATAAAAATAATAGAATTTTAAAGAAAAGTCATTAAAAATTAAATGTGCAAATTTAAGTATAAAAATGTAGGGTCGATAAGGGTTTTGAAATATTTAATTGATACACAGATACTTCCAGAATTGTTTCAACAAAAATAAGATTTATATATAATAGACTGTAACAAAAATACAAAAATCTAGTTTTTTTGACAATCAATATTTACTGCTATAACAAATTTGAGATATAATAACAAAATGTATAAATTTTAACCAAGAAAAAAACATGTTAAATAACTAGACCAATAAAAATCAACTACACAAACGTATTTAGACAAATTGTTTTTTACCATTTAATACAAATAACCGTATTAAAATTTAATAGATTAGTTTTCAATGAATAACGCACTATAAACTTCCTAAAACTAAAAAAATAAGTTTTCTTGATGTAACTGGATAAATTTTGTTTCGTTTCCCTTTTAAGTGGTTAATTAATTCTCGCTCATTTGTATCATACTATTTTCTCGCCATTAACATTCTTGCAACAATAAAATATTTTCTATAGCTTTTTGTTTTTTCGTATATCTTATTGCAAGTTCTAATGGTATTGAATATCCTTCATAGTCATCTATATACTTTGTTGGGTCTTTTTCCGTATAAGAAATCATTCGCGAACTTAATGCTTTCTTTTTATTCATAATGTAATTTTCATCGTTAATGTTCATACTATAATATATATTATCATAACTCTTAAATCTTTTGAATTTTTCGTTTATTTTTAACGTCGGTAAAAGTGGTATTTCATATTCGTCATTATCATTTGTGATTAACTTTTGTGAACCAACATCTTCATAAATATGAACTTCTTCTGTTTCATATATACGTTCATTTATTTCCGCATATTCATGATTTTCTGTTCCAATTATTTCAGTGTCATTCGTGTTTATTGTAGATTTAGGTTCAGTACAACATTTTTTTTCATTTTTGCTATTTGAAACATAATTATAGTCATGAATTGATACGGAATTCACATCATCAGATTTTTGTAAATGAGTGATAATATTTATTTTATACTCATTGTTTATTTCATTTATATTATGTCTTTGTATATCTGTTATGTTTTTATTAGTATTAGTAAGAAGTAATGAAGATTTATCTTCAGAAATAAACGCTACTTTATTATGTTGGTTATTTGAGAAATCATTTCTTCGATCAGTTATCGTTTTTTCATTAATATGAATTGGCGAAGATTCATTTTCACGAACAAATTTTGTACTCTGAATATTAGTTTTTCTGTCTGATAAAAGAGAATCTTTTTTATACGTAGTCTTCAATTTTGAAGTTGGGTTATTGTTATTTTTTCTGTTTATTTTCTGTAAATCATCTTCTTTCAAACACTTTATATTTGCACTTTGATTATTATCTGTATTATTATTGGAGTTTTTAATGCATATTCTATTATATTTAATTTTATCGATTATTATTGTTTTCTTTAATATTCGTTTACTTGATAGTATATTTTGTCCTGCAAGCGTCACACCCATATATATTAACAGTATAAGGAGTACCAAAGCAAAAAAAATGTACATTACTTTATTTATAACTCTTTCTTCGTTATCAATAACAAGAGTATGGATTAAAACTAGAATAATTGCAACAATTAAAAGACACAAAAATATGAAGCCACAAATTATGGAAGATTTCATTATACAACTAGCTTTAGAAATAGTATGTGCTCCGGATGTATCGTTACTTTCACTTTCACTGATAATTTCAAAATTTTGACATCCATTGTATCGTACATCCATTATAAGAGAATGTAGATTTGAAACAAAATCACTAAACTTGTATTTAAAGCTCAAATTCACATTTTAACACAAACTAGTTTTAATATAATAACCACATTTAACTTCATATTTAAAAACATTTAAATTTTAGTATTTTTTGTGAAAAGTACTTGTATTTAAATTTATATTATTTTCTTTGCTTAAAAATAATATTTTAATATTCTTAAAACAATTTGGATAAGCATTCATAATGTATAAGGTTACCAATTAAAATGAACTTTATCATTAAACAAACATTTTACTAAATACTGAAAATTACTGCACATATCACTTCATATATCATTTTAGAAATTTTATTAAAAAACAGAAAAACAAAAAACAAAATTATAAAATAAATACCCAGTTTATTCTTATAACAAACACTTAAAAAATATGCATATACTTTCTTTTATAACTACATTAATATGTTTATTTTTCGTATAGAGGTGTGAGCACGAAACTTATCAATATTATTATCAATCGATACTTTTTTTTAAAAAAGGAAAATGTATTAAAAAATGTTAGAAACATATATCACTATATTTTTTTGTATAGAAATCAATTATACACAAATATATTATACTAATATATATATATATGTATATATATATATATATATATGCATACACACACACACACATATATATATATATATATATATATATATATATATATATATATATATATATATATATAACAAATTACAAGTTACAATGACATTAACTAAAAACAATATCTCATTTCAGGTCATCTGTAAAAATAATAATATATTTTATCATGTACATGAATCGAAATAAACTGTTTTTTTATGTAAAAAAGAATAGAATTAGAAATTTATTATTTTCAAAAATAAAATATTTATGCAATGAAATGAAATATTATTACTGAATGATATTTTATAACTTTAATAAAAATATCATAACTGTAAAAAAATAAAAAGTATTGATAAGCAAATAACTAAACTGAAACATGAATTACAGAAATACCTAAAAATTAATCAGTAACTACGTATAATACTCATTTTTTTATGAATCACAGCGATTGGTTTTAGAAAATAAATCATATTACACTTTACATAACAAGAAAGTTCATGTTTTATTTAATTATAAAATTAAATAAATAATTACATGTTCTAAAAGATTATTTTTTTACTACATATTTTTTTCTTAATAAACAATGTCTGATAAATAAACTATCATAACCCACAAGTTAATAATTTATAGAAAAAAATAGTATTAATTGTAAGATATTTTTGAAACTAAAACTATTTATTCACATAATAATGAAAATGTAAAAGTATTTATTTAATATTTTGTTTTAAAACACGGAACAGTTTTAACACTTTTTTTTAATTTTGTGTGATGTATATATACATACATATACACACAAACACACACACACATGTATATATATATATATACATACATATACATACATACAAATGTTCTAAACTAAGAATCTTATATTTTTTTATTTTTATCTTTATTGCATCATTATTAACATTTAGTCATACAGTACAAATAACAATTATTTAGATTGATTGACGTTTAGAATTTTTTTTTAAAGATATATCGATATTATGTATATATCCATTATATTCACATATTTATTCTTTTCCAGTCTCATTTATCATAATTTATATTTCATATTTTTTTTTTACAAAAGGTCAATACATAACACGTTACAAGAAAAAAAAATAAAACACAGAGTTGGAATATTTTTAACAAATCCAACTCCAAATCCACAACCCTACAATCCTTAAAGTTGTTTTGTCTTTTTATATACTTTACTTAATATTAATCAAATTTTGAATATTTTACCATTATATATATATATATGTATATATATATATATATATATATATATATATATATATATATATATTACAAAGTTGTCAATATAAGTAATAAAATTAAACAACCTACATATATTAATTGTATGCTAACAGTATTCTCTTTTATTTAAAAAAATAAAAATATAATAATTATCGTATTTGTAATAAATATATACATTAAAAAATAATAAAAATTTCTTTAAAGGTGGAATTTTAGAATAAATAGAATATGAAAAAATGTTTTGGCGTTTATTCAACTTGTTTTCATTTTCATTAACTTCCACAGACATGTGATGTTCGTTATTTTGTGCTTCATTGCAATCGAATAAAAATTTGAAATAAAAATCACTAGACCTTTATTTATAGCTCATATACACATTTCACTGACAACTATATTTAGTATAATGTAAAATATCTTTGTTACAAACAATCAGACTTGAAACTCATTAAATATTTATGAAAGTTCCAGTACAAACATAAATCACACGTGTACATTTGTACATTTTATAATAAAAACTGTTTTACATGTGCGTGAATTTTGGCTTTAAGTATATACGAGTAAGAATAGTAAATATGTGAACAGAAGTGTAAATATGATATTTATCGATTTTATTATCATTCAAATTATTTATTTTTAAAAGACTAAGATAAACATATAAATGATAAAAAACATTCGGATTTACATATATATTTAAATATATATATATATATATATATATATATATATATATATATATTCAAATAACACGTAGGCTAGGCAGAATAATCACCAATTATGATGTATAAATAGAAACAAACAATAAAAAATCCTCTTCAACAAAATATTATGCACAAAAAACGCATCAAGTAAATAAGGAAATATGTCAATATTACTGATTTATAAAAAGGCGCGTAAAGATAGTCCATAAAACTATTGAAGAAAATCACTAGTAAATAGAATAATTAAAATACTTCCATAAACAATTACAACAAGAATTAACATTTGATTAGAATAACATTTCATATCACTCAAAGAATAGAAATTATGATCTAAACAAAAAATTAACATAAACAATAATATATATATATATATATATATATATATATATATATATATATATATATATATATGTATATAAAAATATATATTAAAATTGAATAAAAAAAATTAAGCACTCAATAAAAACTCGATATATTTTTAACAGAATTATATTTAACGGAAGTAATAACAGACAACATAACTATTTGACAAAACCATTATTCAAAACGTTAAATTTCTCATTATATGCGTCTCGTTTTTCATTTCATCCACCCAAATCTAATACGCCGTCAAAATTGAAAGAGTTTGACAAAACAAACAATTTGTTTCAGAAAGTAAATATTTTGTGTTTCGTGTTTTTGTCCTGTAGAGAATCGATATTACAAAATATTATTTCATTTTTATATTATATTTTTACTTGAAAAGCGTATTGTTATATTATATTATATTATATTTTATAATAAATTCATGCGTTTTTTTATTATATTATGTAAAATATTTAACAATTTAACAAAAATGTTTTCTGAATAAGAAATTTAAAACATATTTATTAGAAAAAATCAAAAAAAAAATAAGAAATAGCATTTTCTTGTCAATTTTCAAAATTTAACAAATTTACAATGTAAATAATCATTGTTTTATGTTTTTAATATATATTTTATATTATTGTTTTGACAAATATAAAATTAATTTATTATTATTACTGATTTATTATTATATTACTGTTATTAGATTCAAATTTGCAGAAATATGATTTATAATATGCACCAAATTTATCATATATAATTTATATCAAAACTGTGCATAATCTTTAAATAAGTATTATAATTTATGTATATATAAATATATATATATATATATATATATATATATATATGTATATTATTAATTTGAGATTTTATCACGAAAATGTATAAACATCGTGTTTAATAATAAAAAAAAATGAAAACAAATAATCAAATTAAATCTGTTTTTTGTGCTTTTAAATAAACAATTTAATAGCTTTTAAATAAACAGTTAAAATAAAAATATAAATTGAAGTAAATTGTTGTTGTACTCTAATTACATATTAATTATAATTCATTTTAACTTATTTTTTTAAAAAAAAATACACAACTGCATGTCAGAATGCTAAAAATTTAACATTATTTGTAAAATGTTTTCATTAGGTTGATGCACACACATTATATATATATATATATATATATATATATATATATATATATATATATATATATATATATATATATATGTAATGAGCTTTGAAGATCCTAATAACTTTCTTCCTGCTGGATTATCTCAATGTCTATTTTTCACTACTAGTTTCTGAAAGTACGCCATCCTTTAGTCAGACGTTGAGACTTTAATATCTTAATATCTCTAATATTTATCTCTAGATATCACTTGTACCGAAAGTAGCAGCAGAAAACTGACATGGTTAAAAAATCTAGTACAACTATCATCGGCATCCAAGATATAAAAACGTACAACTAAAAATCTTAAATGAGCTTGTTGATTCTTATGAGATTTTTAATTTAATTTAATAATTGATCCTTTTATGTAACTGATTTCTATTGTTATGTCAATAATTTTATCTTAGTGAACTCTCAACAATGAGAATTTAATTATCATTCTAGTAAAAGTACTAAAAATTAGATTTTTTGTTTGGAAAGTTTTAAATAAACGAAAGTTATTCTCAATACATTGATAATTATTTAACACAAACAAAATAGATAAAAACATCAAATAATTGTTTAGTAATGCAAATTGTTAGTATAAGTTTTGAATTCAATATATCATAAAATGTTATTTGGAAAAAACAAAAATGTTAAAGCTGGAGTTAAAATATTATTACCGTCTCCAGTTTCAATATTGACTCTAACTTTATAGTTTTGTACATAACAATAGTTTGAGTTGCATTGAGTTCAGTTTTATATTTTACTCGTCTAAAAAGTATTTTCATATCTTGTAATTAAAAAAAAACTCTATACAACTTCCTTTAAACTTTAAAATTGATAGAAAAACTCTTTTGCAATCATTAAGCCTAGAAATTTATTCTTGAATTTTATGAACCAAACTTTTTTTGAAGGAAAAGTCAAAATGGTAAACATGTTCATTAAATGAATTAAAATATATGTTTTTAAAAATAGTATCCAAATATTCACGATACAAAGTATATAGTATAATAAAGAAATTATGATAGTAGATAAATTTCAAATTCCATGTAGAATCATTCAAAATGAATGTCAAAAACAAACAATATGTTTGTAACAAGAATACAATATTTCTTTTGTATGATTTTCCGATCATTAGTATCAGACTCTCAAATTAACTCAAGGATCATATTTTGAACATTTGTTATTAAAAATGTACTTTTATAACAATTTCAACTATAATATATATATATATATATATATATATATATATATATATATATATATATATATAATATGTTGTTACAATACAGTTCTGGTTAAATTCACTTTCAGAAATAAATTATTAATCATGCCACAAATTACAAAAAAATCTAAACAAAAATGTTCAATAAATTATTGTTGATTAAGAATGATCAATAATCATTTATTAAACATTTTTTATCAGAAAAATGGTATGTGTTTTTCTGGTACGTTTAACTAATTCGCTTGTGAAAATTCAACTATTTTATTTTGATCTCTTAAAGATAATTTGATATTAAGTTTGATAACACTGATAAAATTTTCACCCCTTTGTTAAAAAAAAAATGAACAAAACCTATGTTTATGTGATTTGTTACACAAAATGCCGTCCGTAACAAAAATTATCACCTTTTTACACTAATTATGAATCATCTGCGTTGTATAGTTAACAAAAATATTCACTCAGATTGGCTAAAAAAAATTATTTGTATTTATACAATTATTATCATTTTTAAATAAATTTGATAAATTATTTTTCTAATGCAAATATTACACAAATTTAATATCTTATCAAATTTCATATTTGTAATAAATTATCAGTATATATATATATATATATATATATATATATATATATATATATATATATATATATATATATATATATATATATATATATATATAATAATCTACTTATAAGATACTACTATCTATCTTAAAAGAAGCAAATAAATAATTTCAACATTAACGCATCCTCCATTTTGAAAAATAGCATTTCATTTTTATTTAACTTATTTCTCCTTCTTCCTAAATTTAGGATTATTTTAAAAAATGAAAGTTGTTCATCAAAACACACATTGAAATATTTATTCCTATATTAATTATACATTTTATTAAACATTATTTACATTTCATTCAAAAGAAATATCACTTTTGATAACGTATTAATTATTCTAGAAATATAATTAAAATATTTATTTTCATTACACGTTATGGTATTTAAAGTATATATATTGTTTTGTTAACATTAGATAATAAACTCCGCTGTACTAAGACTTTTATATTGATATCATTAAAAATGTATACAGAAAAATTTAACTACTTTTTTCTTCTCAACTAAGAAAAAATATATAACATTAGCTTATAACGTATAAACATGGTAATATTTCAATTAGGAAAACTTTTGTTCGTAAAATGGAATTTCAATTCGAACATATTCATCAAAGTCGACATGTAAGTTTCTGAAAACAAACTAGTTCTCGTTATAAATTCTCGAAAAAATAACACCCCAAATAAATAAAAAGAAAATAGTGTACAACAGACTACTTGTCTTGTAACGACTCCAGATAACAACCCAATGCGTTCTTGATATATTGTTGCGTGCAGCGTCTTCACCGCCTACAACTCAATGTCGATGTTTATACGAGTCGAAGAGACTGTTGAAGTGCAATACGGAAGTACCTCACTCTACATTCAGTTATTTACACCATGTAAAATACATGCCATATAACCGTATGTATATATATATATATACATATATATATATAATTTGTTCGTATTGTTCTGCTTTTAGTTTTCCTTCGCGTATATTTGATTATTTTCTTCATCAATCTTATTGTTTATATAAAAGTCAGTTTGTTTTATCTGTTGCTCATATAAGCGTTACAATAAAATTACATACACGATAATAATATCTTCAATACTAAACATTAATTTCAAAACAAATATTAATATTTACTTAAACAGAGAAAAAAGTTGTGTTTTATGTTGAGAAGTGAAGAAAATGCTTCCAAAAAATTTGTGAATGAACCATCAGAAAAATATAATGTATGAAAATAAAAATAGATATACTGAATAGAAAAAAATAAAATTATTTGTAAAAATAAATACAATTTTAATGTTAAATAGTATATTTTAATTATTCTTATATATATATATATATATATATATATATATATATATATATATATATATATGTATGTATATATATATATATGTATGTATATATATATATAATTTTTCATTAGAAAAACAACTAGTTTTATATAAAAATAATAATTGATAATGTTCAACTTTAACCCTCTTGAGCCCAGACCCATTTCTCGTTAAAGAAAAATTATGTCCTTCGGGATTATTAATAAAAATGAACTTTCATTAACAAATCAAAATGCCTAATTTAAAAACGTAGACTGGAAGTATGTTTTTTTGAATGTGCTATATATGGAACGTTGTACTTTAGGGGTATAAGAATTAGCATGTTCTTTTCAAATCGAAAAACTTAAAAAACAATTATTTTTAATGTTTACAGACAATTTACAACATATTGCAACAATTGGAATATTCACTTTCTACGAAAAAGAGATCTCATTTCATGAAATATTCTCACCTAATAATCAACTTTCAACACTTTGCACTTGAAGCGAGTTTCGTCATGAATATGCAATAACTAGAAATTATTTTCTCTCTTATGTGCTTGATAATTAATTCGCTTTTAAAATAAATTTCAATCCTAAAAAAATAACCAAAATATTTACTAAATGTATTTCATATATAATAAAAATTACGTACAAAGTGTAAGAAACAATAAATTTTATTAAAAATGTTATTAGACAAAAATGTACATTTTTATGTGAATTTTTTTCATACATTTTTTTACACATAAATCTAACTTGCAATAATAATAATCTGAATAAAATTATTATTATCGTAACAATTATTATTACTACTATTATCATATTTATGAATATCAAATTGAAAATTTTCTTCACTACTACTATTTTAAATTATATTATTTTCCTTGTTTATTTTTTAAAAAAAATAAAATACTAATATTCTTTACAATATAAAATTAGTAATTAACTTAATCTATCTTACAATGACAACATTATGACAGCGATTGAATTAAATTGCAAAAAACGGTGAATAGAAACACAATATCATCTCAGAAAATTATTGATTTTATTTTATATTAGTACTTTTTCCCATGTATGTAAATTAAATTCAATTAAACTATTATAAGATTAATTTTATCTTTGTAAGATACTTGGTCTTGAATTAATCATAATTTATCACAGCTATCTTTAATTAATCATAATTTTGTATTCTTTTCTTGAACACAAAATATAAAATTATAATAGGATTATCTAAATTCAAATAGATTTATTATGAGTTGTTCACAGGCAATCATTTAATTTTGGAGATATATTTTTATTTATCAAAAAATAAATAATCCACTATTTAATATTTCTGATCTCATATGTTAAAATAATGTATCGTTTAAAATTTCATTAAAAACACTAAAGCATCCAGTATTAAATTTATGTTTTCTTTCTTATGATAAAAAAATCACTAAAACATAAATTCCCTGAGACACTAATATAAAGATAATGCTAATAAAATCGTTTGTCAATATAAAATGGAATATATAAACCTTTTCAAGCTAAACTGTTTAATGCACATCCTTCAAGTCATAATATTTGATGGTAGATTTTATATATGAAATGTTTTTGTATTTATTTAAAAATAAACTATTCAATATATTTTTTTCTGATAAAAAAGAAATAGTTGAATAATATTGTACAACCAAACATCACATCCCTAATCTAAATTTTACTCATTACAACGGAAACTAACTTAAGAATTGCTCATCTTCAATTTTAATGAGTACATCTATTCTGTTAGAATTTTTAAAGAAATATTAAATCTAATTGTTAAGGGAAGACTATCTTATTTTAATCCTTGATTCCAAGCAATTCCTTGCATATTTTTCCTTTCACTTCATAAACATATATCAAGCATATAAACATAACTATATATATATATATATATATATATATATATATATATATATATATATATATATATATATATATACATTATATATTCGTAAAAATAATTTATTGTTATAAATATATTACATGTCTTAAGGACATTTATATGTTGTAACAGTACAATAAAATACACAAACTATACGCTGAAAGGCAAGACGCAATAATTGAGTACCTCTATGGGAGAATTTCCGAAGCATGACATCAATGAATATTTAACGACGAACTCCCTGTGGTATTGTTTGTTTAGGGCGCTGTTGGAAAAATAGATTTTCACTTGGAATGTAGCTGTGTGCTAAAAAAAGTAATATGTTTCATTCAATAAAAAAAGTAAATATGAGAAAAAAACCCGGTGCGTTCATAAACATTGTGTATTCAAACATAAGTGTCCATCGCAAAACAGGAACTAAAAATAATAATAAAATAAATATACTTGTAATTTTAATATTGTTATTTTCAATATTTATACATAAATATTTTTATTTAATGAAATTATATTTGTATCTTAGATCAACAACATATGTATTTATTATTAGATTAAAATATCTAATAGTAAAATGATGAAAAATTTTCAACAAACACTGTTTACAAATAATATATTAACTAAATACAAAAAAATTATTGAGTACAAAATGTTCTTTCGTATTCAATTTAAATATTTTGGTGTATTTTTTTTATTAATTTCATAATTTTAACTTATTGTTCTGAGTCACAGATCGTGTCAATAAATATTATGTCGTGTAAAAATTCGGTCTTTATTAATAAAGTAATTGTTTTTCTACAGTTTTAATATTGTTTAATTTCCCGTTTATATTTTTTTTATACCATTAATTAAATCTCAGTGATTTTTAAAAAGTGTAAATATATTTTATATATATATATATATATATATATATATATATATATATGCACATATACATAGTATTATTATGAGTAAATTTAAAAAAATAATAACTCTATTATAATATTCTTTATTACTCGTACATATTTCTAAAAATAATTCTCAATTTAAAAAACGTCTGCACGAACAAAATAATGGCGTGTTTAAGAACAAATTTTACACAATATATTATTTTTTAAACTGCAGATGTTAAATTATAATACCGTTTAAAAATAAATCAAACTCTTTCCAGATTTAAACTCCAATTAACGTTAAATTAAACAGACAGGATCAGATTTGAATACATCTTTTATTTTCTAATGTTATCTATTAAAGAAATCAGTTGCACATATTACTGAAACTATCAACTTGAAAAATCGGTTTTGCAAAAAGTGTACAAATTCTCTAAGAACTTTTTTAAATACATTATCTCTCTGATAAGAAATGTTCTATTTGTCTGTTTTCTTAGCTATTATTCTTAATGTCTCTAGAGTTATCTGTAATCTGTTTTATCCCTTGAATCCATTTGAATCTAATTTCTTTCTTGAAAATCGTAACATAGAAACAAATAATTATTTAAATTATATCTTATATTTTATTTGCTTTTCGATATGAATATATTTTTTAAACAGATATTAACATAAAAATTATTCGACAAACTCTTACAAATATCTTAAGAGATTAATAATCTAAACATTTGCAAAATTATTCATTTTTCTACATATTTTTTTTTGTACTGAAGTGTGAAAAAATTTATAAATCCTACATAATCCTTATTTTTGTATGTATGTATATATATATATATATATATATATATATGATTTTTGAATGCATATTCTCTGTCATTTAACCTTTATTATTACTTTTTCTTTTTGCTATTTTTAACATTGATGATAACATAGCATTCCAACTATGTTAATATTACGTTGAAACATGATGTTGAGTTTAACTAATTACATCATTCTACAGAATTCAACAAAGGTAGATGTTTTTTAATTAAATCCAATAACTATCTCATTAACTACAATTAGTTGATATCCTATAATGAATTATAAAATTCTGAAAAATAAATATTTCTACTTCTAAAAATTTGTCATAATGACTAAAATATAATTAATTTTTAATTTTTATTCTAACAACTAGCTTACATGACTGTTAATAACTGAAAATTGTGTAATATTTCAGATTATTCGTTTCAAATAAAGTATATCATTGTTTAATATTGTTTCAATCCTTTCTCTATCTCTATTCCAATCAATCTATCTATAGAAGAAGAGAGCTTATATTCAGTTAGACGATCCATTACAGAATAGAAATCTTTTCAAATTTGAATAAACTAGTAACTTTCTTTTTTAAAAAATTTCTATATACATTAATCTTTCAATAAACGTCAAGAAGCCTTCCAAAAAATGACAACGAAAACGAAAAAGCGTAAATCGAGTGGCACAAAAAAAAACTATAAAATCGAAATATATAATTAAGAAAAAAAAAACTGTTTTAGGTATATATTTTCAACATTTATTTTTATGTACTTTTACATAGTGAAGTTGTGTTCTCTTTAATTTTTTCTAACCATCTGAAACTGAAGTTCTTATCGTTTTCATCAGCCATTTCCCTAAGGTCGTTAAATAAACTCTGTTTTTCTGGATAATAAATGTGGTTACAACTAATTTTTTTCCATTTATGTCACTTATCCGTACACTTAACTCATTTTCTATTTCCTATAATAACTTTGGCCTAGCTTTAATTGTTACTTCAACGAATTTTACCATTCTTGCGGCAGCACTTGCAAATATTTTTTTTTGAATTTTTTAAATTTGTTATTGCCGTTGTTAGTGGTAGTTTCATTGAGCTGACAATATTAAATGTTTTTCTTCCTTTTCAAAACATCGAATAAAATCAATTTTCCTTTTCAATGATATGATATGCCTGTTTTTTTTTATACGAGAACCACCAATGTCTTTATTGTTCCACTTTTTACTCATCCTTCACTAAATTACCTATTTTACCTAAATTAATATAAACCATAAATAATTTTAAATAATTTCTTTATTTACCTAGCTCGATTACTGGATTGAAGTTTTTAAAACGAAAATGTTAATGTAATAGTTTCTCTCATGATTACGTGATAACTTTTCTCAACGAAAACAAACTTTGAAATGAAACAAGAGAAAGCATCTCTAAGCAGTATACGTAGACGTGTGTTATATTTAAAATTCTAGGAATCCTCGAATATTGTTTTTTTAAGAACGTAAATCGGATCGCAGTCTCAAACATTGCTCCGATGCAAATCAAGATGATGCTAATCGAGAGGACTTATATCGGGGGATTATTGTACTTTCTGATAGCCATACACAAACTGCTTTTTACTTCGCCTATATATATATATATATATATATATATATATATATATTTATATGTACATATGTAGGTATGTATATATAAAGTTACATTGTGTAAGTTAAATTACTGATTCTTTAGTTTAGATATTCGATATTGAAAAAGAGTCGATTCGGAAGACAACAAAAAACTCATATAAAAATGCAATTTCAATTCCTTCCTTGTTATATCAATAATCAATCAAATGAAAAAAAATGTAGATATAAATATAATATTAAATTTTTCGTGCAGGTTCAAAAGCATATATGCATATATAAATATGTACATATATACATATATATATATATATATATATACAAACATCCATAAAATAAACTTTTAAACTTTGTTCAGTACCCAATACAAACGGTCATGTGTATAGTGAATAGCATATGTGTTGTGTATACATATATGCATATATATATATATATATACATTTTTTTTGTATCGTGCCACTTATCTGAATTTATAGCAATACATATTTACGACATTGTCGTCAAAAAGCTACCGATATTCTCAAGGTGAACGTTGAACGTCGCTTACGGTTCCCGTGTCGCGCATCGAGCATACGAATGCGCCACAACTCATACCAAATATTTCCATATTGAAAAATTCTGATCTATAACGTTGGCATAACTGATCAAATTGTAACTTTTGCTGGGTTCAAGTAGTATTTCGAAAATATGAGATATTTTCAGCTTGTTTCCGTGCATGATATAAATAAGTAAAAATATTGAGTATACTAAAATAATATTTTTACTACGGCAACATTCTAAAAAAATATGACAGTTGTCACACTATTTATATACATTATATATATATATATATATATGTTGTGTTTCCACGCAGAATTTTATTTCATATATAGGAAATTATAAACGTAAAATAAAATGATACAGAAGTAAAATATTTTCATATCGTTCTTAAAAAAATGTAAGTAAATATACTTCTACATATATGAATATATATATATATATATATATATATATATATATATATTAACATGAATTTCAGAAACTAAACTGATATTTAAAAAGTTAATTGCAAAAGGCATGTTTAAATGATCTTTTAGGTAGTTTTTTGTCATATTCTTCACATATAATCCCCTATTGTTTATAGAAATATTCTAAATAGATTTTTTAAGAAAACTAGTCATAGTGAAATAAAAAAACAAGTTTATTTTCTTATATCTGATTATTATCCTCTAAGAACAATTTAAAATAGTGCTTATTTAAATATTCGTTAACTCTTATCTCAAGTGAATACAGAACCGATTTGGTGTGATTAAGGTATTAGCCTTAATTCGTAATATTTTAAAAAATATTATAAGATCTATATAATTCCTACATAAATGTTAAGAATTTTTGCGACCTTTGTAAAATTTATAAAGATGATATATGAATTCAATATTCAGTAATTAAAGTCGTTTTTCTTGAAATAGTATTTTTTTAAATCGTGTCAACGATTACTTGAGAACCGTGTAATCGATTGACTTGAAATTTTAAAAATATTTTAAATTATTTCAATCTTTCTCAAAATACAAAAATATTTAGTCTTGTTACAAACTGTTTACAATTTTATATAAGTTATTTATTAACTTTAGTTAAACGAAGAATTCGACACACATGTCACCAACTACATTACCTAAAACAAATATAAAAAGTTTGTCAAAATAGTTTAGATTTCCTTCAAGTCATATTTATTGCTTCTGATATTTCATACCATCTGCATTTTAACTATGTTAATGATGTGAAAATTTGTCAATAACTATAAATTGTATATAAGTCTGTGTATATATATATATACATATATACATATATATATATATATATATATATATGTACATATAGAAATCCTTATATAATTAATTTATTGAAATCATTATTAAGCCATAAACATGAATATAAAAAAGTATAAAAAAAATATTATCTAGAGACAAAAATTCTCGAATATAATATTATTCTGCGAAAACACTAATACATTTGAGAATTGGGATCTGTTTTAAGAACCTGTTTAACCTATATTCACCGTACAGAAAAAATGCAACTACTGTTTCCAAAATGCAAATTACATTGCATAATTCAGAAGAAAATAAAATAAAGATTTCCAAATGCCTCTAGGGCTGTAAAGTCTGTCTAATACCCGTTGTTTTCTAGACGTGAATAATTAAAAGGATTATTTTCTTGGAGAATGAGAAGTGAACATCGCACGAAACGTAATTTTAAAATAGAAGCAAGTCTGATCATTAATTATGAATTCTATCCGCGTCAGTTATTACGTAATTCGTTGGGTTCCTAGTATCAACGTATCACCGAATGCACTTTTAATGTAAAATTTGAGTTCGGTTAAAATAATTTAAATTTAATCTTACTGATCGAAATGAACACAAAGAAATGTGTAATTAAAATTTTGTTCCGTGCACAAGTTATTTAAATATAAATGCTAATAGTATACTTTAATAAAATGAATAACAGGGTATAAAAATAAAATTTAGTATCTGCTTAATGTAATAGAAATATTTTTAAGTGTTATTATTTGGCATTTAATTTGTAATTAAAAATGAAATATTTAAAATGTAACATTTAACGACTTTTAATGTAATAATTTTACACATGCAACAATAATTTTGTTCTTCCGAAAATGTTTCATACAAAAACTTTATAAAACATTTGTTAATTTATTGGCTTTCAACTACATATATATTTTATGCAATTGAAATTATTATTTAATTTTTTACATTTTTATTTGAGTTTGAAGATCAATAACTTTATATAGAACTTGAGAAATAATGTAGTAAAAAAATATATTCATAACAATATTTTTTAAACTGTAAAATGAATATTTTATTCCTTCTTAAAGAACTCCGTCCTTACTTTTTACAACTACATTTACCGTACTATGTATATTTCATTTTTTCTTGAAACTAGTTTAATTTTTATAAAAAGTTTTTAAAGAAAAAAATCGCTAGTTTATTTTATAATTAAAAATAAAATAATATTATTTAATATTCCTTATATGTATATATATATATATATGTAATGTGTGTATGTCTGTGTATATACTATATTATAAAGTCACAGAGAATTCGCTAATTCTTTGAATTCTATTAGAACTGGTACACAGCTCTAACATTATTACAATTATCGAACATCAAAAAGATTTAATATAAAAATGTAAATTAAACTTCCACAAAATGAAATTTACATACAGAAAAGGAAAACTAACGTATATACTAGAATATAAGTTTTGATAATTTAATATAAACATTGTAAATTAAGTGCAATTAATTCAGATTTTAAAAAGTTGTGTATTTATATGCTTTTTGTGATTGCATATTTTAATAATAGTGTAATCAAAATGTATAGATACAAAACATAAAAGTTAAGTTTCAGTTAATTGTAAAATATTTAATATACATATTATCATATACAGATTATATATATATATATATATATATATATATATATATATATATATATATATATATATATATATATATGTATGAATGTATTTTGTGTTTAATTCAATCGCATATCATTATTCAGTATTTCTCAATCGGTTTATATTGAAATCGTATTATTATTTGGCAGATCACTAGATTATATTAACATGTCATTTAAATTTCATAACACATAGTCAAATTCATATATAAAACAATATTAACCTCTGCCAGCCTACACTAGCCAGAAGCTATTTAATATTTTAAAAGGTTTTCGACTCCGTGTGTGAAATGACAGTACAGAAAGACAGAAAAATGTTGGTGCGAAGCAAACAAATGTGATTAGCTTATGATAAGTAGTAGTTTAACACGAAATTTAACACAATATTGTGCTCGTCTAGCTGTATGACGATAATTTAGTTTTCTGCTTCAGCGACCATAATAACTGGCCACATGTGTAGACAAAGCAAACATTTAAATTGGTTGGTAAACATCAATCATATATTTTTTAAAAAAAAAGCATTTACCTTCAATATTAATGATGACCGATTGCTATTTAATCATGAACTGTATTGTTTCAATAATTGAACCCTTCACTTTATTTAATCCTTTGTTAATTTGTTAATTTTCATTTTGTATGTTCTTTTTAATTGTATTTTTTTATTTTATTCTGGAACAGATTATATTTTACAAAATATTGATTTATATATATATATATATATATATATATATATATATATATATATATGTGTGTGTGTATATACGTATGTATGTAGAATTCCTCATAATGTTAAATTGTATTACCAGTTATAATCCTACGAACAAATATTTTAATTTGAAATCATACAATTGTGAGAAAGAAATGTATATGTCTAAAAACTAATTTTAATTTTACATTCCATTGGTAAGTATTTTCAACTTTCGATAGAAAACAAATATGTGAATTATATTAAATTAATAAATACGTGAATTATATCTTTAAAGTTGAATAGGTTTCAATGTCAATTATCATTTTTAATTAAATAATTGAGGTAGTGAATTAATTAACATACAATCCATTCTTGTTAATTATATTAGTTATACGACTAAACTTAAATTGTATTAAATTAAAACGATCCTTAAATTTGTCACTGAATATCTTTCAACTACTATCATGAGAATGAATATTAAATATTCTCTCTTTAGTACATATCTTTTACTTGCAAATTGTACTCGTTCGACTATAAAAAGGTTATTTTTTTTGGTTTACGTGCTGATTCTGAGTAACGTTACAACTATCATTAGATTTATATACATGATATGAATAATTCATCGGAACCACAACTCGCCGTTTGAAATAAAACATATAGACAAAGTAATTTTCTTCATAGTTAAAATTTTCTTTTTTAAAAAAAACACGAAAAACAAACAACAAATCGAACTAGTTCATATTGTACAACGGTAAAAGAATGTTCCATTTGTTGCTGAAAGAATAAAAACGTGTAACTTTTTCTCACGTACAAACGTAAAAAAATACTTAAGGACGATCATAACTTATTTCGAATTACCAATTTATTCTATTCATCGATTCTCTGTATACCCTCGCTGCGTATAAATAGATTCTGATGTAAATAAAGAGGGGTATCTCTGAGATAGTAGCTTTTAACTTTACTTATTGTGCGGATTTCTGTGTAACCGAAACCAATTTAGCTTCACAAAATAAATGTGACCATTGGGGTATATAGAGCAAAAGGTTTTGTTTCGCTTGTATCATTAGTCATTTGGATATTGTTCGCTTCATCTGCGATCATTTATTGATGTCATATCTGTTTCGGCTTTTTTGCCGGATAACAGTACACAAAACTTCTTGAATGAAAACAAACCCCTGTCTACATATATACATATATCAATGCGTATATATATATATATATATATATATATATATACTAACTTAAAACAAAATGATTGGTTAGTAAAAAAGAATATTCGAAGAAATAAATTTAGATCATTGATGATTCTTCATTTTATAGATTATTACTTTTCATCTTATTTTTTTACTTTATTTTACAGAAAAGCATGAATAAATATTTACATTCTTCAATTTTCGAGTCGATAAAATGTCTTTTATTATGTGTAATATGAACCGAAAGTGTATATAAACATATTTGTAATAAAATTATATTTAATGAATTGTTTTACATTAATTAAATATTTCTATTGAGTAAATTTGTATCTCTTTTACTCGAGTATTTAAATATTCTTTTTTAAATTATATCTGTATTAAAAAATGAAATAAAATTGATAGTAGTTGTTTCAGCTTAAAAATAAAACTACTCAACAATTCACACATAAATATTATATCCACAAAGTTCAGTTGTCAATTTGTTTGACTAGAGCTTTCCGTTCAGAAAATTTATCAGCATTGTTCGGTGTATAAAAATGTACAAACATTATGAATATTTAAACAATGAAATCTAATTGTCAATTTCTTGAAAATATTTGAAATAATGTAAAATAGTGTTATGTTTCTTTTATGAATTCGTGTTTTTAGAATTATAAAAGAATATATTTATGCAATAGTAAATTCTTTATCTGCAGCGGTATTCTTTAAATATTTGTGTTATAAATATTTGATATTCTCTATAGTTTCAATAAATGAAGATATAAATATTATTATCTAATACATATATATTCTTATTTAAGCTATAAAGTATTTCGTGTATCAATGTTGGATCCAAATTTATATTCTGTTTCTTGTTATAACTTAATTGAAATATTGTACACACAAAATTGATTTTAATATTAATATATTAAAAATTGTGTAGCACTAAAAATAACAGTCTCAAATGAAATTAAGTGAGTAACTAAAAAGTATTATTTGAAAAATTTCAAAAGTTTTGAAATTTTTTTAATAAATTATAATCTTGATAGCATTTATATTTGTATCATTTACTTAAATATAATCATCATAAGACAAATAAATTTACGTCAATGATATAATGAACAATGTTTGAACACTTTAAAAAAATACTTTCAACAAGTCTCTAAACTATCTTTTGAACAAAAATCAATTGCTTTTACTTAAATAAAATTAGCTCATAAATAAAAACCAAAGATAAAAATAGTAGAAACAAGAATAAGTACCTACAGCCATATATTCACCCTCCATATAATCTTACTTTGTAAACATTTCACAAAAAATAGGATGTGTACTGGATTTATTGATCAGTTCTATTATTTTAATGAATGTGTAATGACAATTAATTTAATTAAATCTCTATAGAAATGAATGAAATTAATATTTATTTTTATATTTGCGAGATTGACATATTCATAAGAATATTTAATAAATGTCTATGTATAAAAATAGCACAGTACATGGTAAATTTCAGAAAATAAAAATTAATAAGAATTAAAAACCACAAGGAATAAATGTTAAAAAAATAATGCAGATACATGAATGTTTTTTATTTATATAAATAGAATAAATAATATGTATAGAAACATATTAACGCCTGACATCACATTTTAAATAGGCATTCGTAAAATTTTCTTTACGATAAACTTCTTTCATATTTTATTACATTTCTTGATTTCTATAACTACCTTTTGTATTTCGCTGAATTGGCAGTTTACGAGATTGTCACAATAGTAAAGACCCTACCGTAGAAATTGCCATTATTTGCAGACAAAAAATACACAGAGGCATCAATTTTACCATTCTTAACAGACAAATACTGCCAATACACAAAAGATGTTGTGATCATTTTTCTTGCTACAATATACCATACGTGAAAACTATACAGACATGTTTATTGCGAAAATGTCAATGTAGTGTAAAATAATTTCAAGAGATGATATTTTATTTCCTCTTTACCTTTTAAGATCTATTTCTATATCTTTATTAAGTATTTATATTTCTATAATAAATGTTTATATTATGACACATATCCATTCTATTATTAAACTATAATATTAGGTTGGTGGAAAAATAATTACAGTTAAACTAATGACCTTTAAATTCGTGTACATTTTTCTCTTTATTGATTTTCCTAACTGTTTTAAGTGGTCCAGAAACTGGTGGATGACTAACGCCTAACTTTTGTGCAAGCTCTCGAACTGTTGTACGTATTACCGAATCAAAGCCAATGTTACCAAAATACAGACCGAAAAAAACACTTTACAATGATATTAACATGAACACGATGAAATAATACTTTCATTGAAAAAAGTTGCGTTTTAGTTAGTTCGTGCGGTACACATTTATCAAGCTTTTTTAATTTTCCTAGCTGTTTTAACTGGTCCAGAACTGTTTGATGACTAACGCTTAGCTTTTGTGCAAGCTCTAGAATTATTATGCGTGTTTCTGATTCAATTAACGTCTTCAGTTGATCGTTATGAACTAAAAAAGGACGCCCGCGACGTTCTTTACCTTTAAGGTTCACGTCCCCAGCATGAAATTTTTAGAACCACCATTGCACAGTACGTTTCTTAACAGAACCCACACCAAAATCATTGATTAGTTTACAAACAGTTTCTGCTGCTTTTTCACCCGTTTTGAACCCGTTCAAAAATTGCTCTTATTTGCTTCTTTTCCATCTTTAATTCAATAGCCCAATTTGAAACAAAATTAATAACAAAATCAAAATCGATATTTTCGAAAATACATACAGAAAAATTCATTTTAAAATAATATTTACTTGAATACGATGAAATGACACTTCCATTAAAAAATAAGTTTAGAATTCAGAAAACAAAAACCGTAATTATTTTCCTACCAACCTAATATAATATACTAATTGTGTTTCTTTAATTGTTCGTTTTACGGTATTAATATTATTTTGGTATTAATAACATGTCAATATTATAAAATGTACATGTATTGTTAACATTGAAGTTTTTTTTTTGTGAAGCAATCAAGTCAAAAAAGTTGTTGATATAAAACTGTTTCCATTCAAATAAATCCCTTTATCGATCATAATCGACGAGACTTTAATGTACTGCCTCATTACACATTGACTAAAAAATTATTATAAAGTTTATTCAATATTTATGTTATGTGACAAATTCGAATTCATTTCTAAAATCACGTACGACGAAAAATGTTCGACGCCTGAAAGTTTCTAACATGACATCACTAATGTCCCTTTATGAAAGGAACGTACAAAAAGGTCCTTTTATTACTGACATCGTTCCTACATTTCTTCCGACATGCAGAAGCATGTTTCAAGAAACTAGAGCAACAAGTGTTATGTAATATGCATGCAAGTTCTTGGTCACTCTACTACACGTTCATTTGTATATACGTTCTTACAATCCATATAAAATATGTCAAAAATCAAAAAAAAGTCAATGTATATTTATAAACTAAATAATTATTAAATTTTTAAATCAAACTGATTGCTTAGTGGTACATAAAGGTTTTATATAAAAATCAGGTTAAAATATTTTTTTTATTATAATTTACATTTATTATAAAATAATCATTCGAATTCTATGCGGATAAAAATAAAAAAATAATGATAAATATTACTCAATTTATAAAAATAGAATTAAATTTAATATAGAGTAAAAAAAGGGTTTATTTTATTTATTACCAACACAAAGATCAAAATAACATTAATAATAGATTTTCAGAAATAAAACTTATATTAATTATTTCTTTGGGTTTCAAATTGAAGAACATTTATAAAGAATAAGTAATAATTATAAATTTGAAATCAACAAATATCATATATATATATATATATATATATATATAATATATATATATATATATATATATATATATATATATATATGCGCATTAGACTAAAACATTATTTATCGTAAGTTACATTCAATTATGGTTAAAAAAAATATTAAGCCAAATCAATCAAGTGCAGCAATTTAAATCCAATCTTTTTATAATAATTATTGTTTACTCTTAATTTTAAGGCAAATATTTTTAATATTTTTATTGATTATACCCTTGTTATATTTTGTATTGAATACTTTGTAAAATTCTTATATACTAAATATTTACTATACGTTCTTGTTTACTTCATATTGTTTTAACTAAATATACACAACGAGATATTCATTGATATATAAAAAAGGTACTAATGAATTCCTTCAGTGGAAAGCACTACTAATATTGAATCATGTACCTATTTTGAAGTCAATAAAAAGCATACATTATTTAATAAACAATCTGACATTTTTTGTGTGCTTGAGGATGATACTACCGTCATCAAAATGTTATCAAAATGGTCAATAATCATTAATTGGACATTTTAATTTTAAAAAAAATATTACAATGGAACAAATATTAATTTATAAAATCTAAAAATGTTTTATTATATACAGTTTATTAATTTCTTTTCCAAACTCAACTGTTTGTTGAATTAAATATCAGCAACGAAATTAAATATCTGTATTTTCCATAACTGACATAAAAATAAAGTTACTTTATCTATTTTATTAACATTTAGAGTAATGAAAAAAGATGGTATTTTTAAAATAAAAGTATAATTGTTTAAAAATTTTACAAAGATTAATAATAGAACTATTCTATTCAATATCCATTTTTTAATATTAAGTATATGAAAAGTCTTCTTTCTGTATACAGTTATTTATAGGAAATAAATTTTAAAAGCAAGATAATATAAAGTTAATAAATTTTCTAATATCAGTTTGATTATTTTTATCTTAACTACATTTTAGTTAGTGGATAAACCTATTTAAGCCAATTTTATCATTTTTCAACAAATAACTATATTTAACTTTTAATTAATTGATATAAAGAAAATAACAAAATACATACAATGACTTACGTGATTTCCTCAGAAAATCCCACTCAGGTTTTAGTGTGATTTATAGATAAAATAAATTGTTATTTGACTTGAGTACTAATACCCGGTAAACTGATATAGTATTTTTAAATAAAATCGATAAAAAAAAAACATTTTTGAATTAAGACATATCAACCGGCACCTAGAGAGTTTCACTGGTTTATTCAGCCAGTTTTAATATTAATTTATACATATATTAGGTTGGTACGAAAATAATTGCGGTTTTTGTTTTCTGGATTTCTAACCTTATTTTTTTCAATGAATATGTCACTTCATCGTGTTCAAGTTAATGTCATTTTAAAGTGCATTTTTCGGTCTGTATTTTAGTAACATCGACTTAGGTTTTATTATTAATTTTTCTTCAAATTGTGTTATTGAATTAAAGATGGAAAAGAAGTAAATAAGAGCAGTTCTTGTACGAGTTGAAAACGGGTGGTAGAACAAAAAAGACTGCTCGTAAACTAAACAATATTTTTGGTTTGGGTACTGTTAAGGAATGTTCACTACAATGGTGGTTCCAAAAATTTCATACTGGTGACGAGAACCTTGAAAATGGAGAAAGTGGATGGTGTCTTTCTTCAGTTCATAACAACCAACTAAAGTCGTTAATTGAATCAGAACCACGCACAATTCAAGAGCTTGCACAAAAGTCAAGCGTTAATCATCCTACAGTCTGGACCAAATGAAACCACTTAAATTAAAAAAATTTATATGAATTTGATGGTTATAAGCCGCAATTATTTTTCTACCGGCCTAATACTTCTATATATATATATATATATATATATATATATATATTTATATGTATGTATGTATGTATTACACATATTAACATCTACATTTACATATAGTATTAAAATTCAGAACAGAAATAAACAGCATACATTTACAGTATTATGAATACATTTAAAGAATAAAACGTTTTCAAGAGAAAAATATAAAGTACGTCTTTCAAACATAGGAACTATAATATGCAAGCAGTTTTTTTTATAATTTAAGAAATACACTATAAAATTAAATGCTTACATTTACATTATTTTCATAGAAAGAATATTTTCTCTTCCTTTTAGTATTTATTAATGTTTAAAAATTCATTGTACTTGAGACACATTCTAAATTTGTTACATTTCGATAAAAAATTATAGCATCGTTTAAGTATTAATGAGAAAATTTGTGTTGTTCTTCAGTACTAAATAAATTGTTCCATAGAATTAAAGGCAATAAAACATGGTTAAGACACTAATGAATGTTTAATCGGTCAGTAAAAATAAAACGCGTAAGAAAACAATACGTATCTTCAACTATACATTTTATTTCGTTCAGATACATTTCAGTATATTTGTTGTTCAATAAACGAAACGATATTTTTAGAATTATTGAAGATATCTTCTCTACAAATGATCTGAAAACTTGCCAAGTGTGATTACGGTTAACTTTAAATGTGAATTGCCGTCAAGGGAATCGAAACAAGTTTTTCGAATGGCTAGTCGATAGTCTAGCGAAAACCATTTCGAACTCAAAAAAAAATAACATTTGGCAACATAATGAATGCAATAGTTACTTGCGTTTTATCATTTGTTGTTCTTATAAGACAACTTCAAATGTCTTATTTTGTTTATTTTAATAAAGTGACATCTCTCTAAAACAAATAATGGAAAAAATTACATAAAGAGATTGAATACTTTTCTAAAACTTTTGTTTCCTGACTTGTATCGAACAATATGATAAATTAATGTATTTATAGAAAAACATGTCTATATTGATGTTTAAATGCAAAAGAATACTCGAAATAAAAATTCACTGCATAAAAAATTATAACATGGATGAATAATATTAAATTAATTGTATATTCTTTCTCATAAAATAAAAACAATGATCAAATATCTGAAATATCTGAAAAATGTTTTCAATATAAACATTTTAATTACTATTTAAATACACACACACACACATATATATATATATATATACTTATATATATATATATATATATATATATATATATATATATATATATATGTATAAACACAAACATGTTGTTCAAATACAAATGGGGAACAATTATCCGACAACAATCTGTTAAATGAATTTACTAAATACAGTTGAAACATTTGAGTAAATCAATTCGTTAAACCTCTTAAAACAGATAAATCCACATTTTAATAATATTTTTCTTTTTCGTAATTATTTTTTCAGTAAACTCGCTGAAAAAATGTAATCATACTCGGCATGTATCATTGTTTTGGCATTTTTTGTAACGAACAGTCAGTGTATAAATTTCATCTCGTGGCTCTTTGATTTGAATATTTCACGCACGCCTTAACGCAACATAGAAGTGAATATACAAATCCGGATCAAACGTAGGATTTCCCAATCGAGAACGAACAATTTAATCCTGTAAATACCCGCTTTTCAGCACAGATTACTCTATTTACGCATGTTTACGTGCGAACCATATATGAAAATGTAAACAAATATGATTTTCGATATTGTTTTCTGAATTTAAATTTTCATACATCTGTTCATTCAAAAATAGACAATCAAATTGCACCCATACGAGGTTTTAATAATTGATGGAATATTTTTATTTTGAATTAATTATTAAACGCAATATATGAAAACTATACATATTCGAAACAGGGATTATATACATATACATATACATATATATATATATATATATATATATATATATATATAAACACAAAACATGACTAGTTAAAAAGCTATTCAATTTCAAAATTCAAACAATAAATTTTATTTACCTAATTAAAAAAAGTTCCATAAAATCTCACTAAAAAAGATGTGTAGAGATTTTATATTATATTATTATGAACGATAAAACCCGAATTTATACGAAATTTTCACGAAAACTTTATAAAACTACGTCGCAATATATCTACGAGAATGATTATAGACTAGCATATATATATATATATATATATATATATATATATATATATATATATTACGATACTGAGCGAATATATCCACCGGGCCTCGGTGAGCGTAGCGAGTAGGGGGTAAATAAAAAAAATCAAAACGAAGACAAAATTAATATACGTAAATTAAATTTAAATCTTTAAAAACATTGAATGCCAAACTGTAATCAAATATATTAATATAAACAAATCAAAAATAATCATGAAAATAAATTGTAAGTTTGCTTCATCACTATTAATTCACTATATTACACAAGCAAACACACACACAAACACATACTCACACACACACACACATATATATATATATATATATATATATATATATATATATATATATACTTAAAGATATATTTTATCTAAATCTTCAGCAAAAATTAAACATTTTATTTTCATTGGGCCTTAAAAAAATAATCTTATTTTAACAGTACAATAAAGATACCTTGTTGTACTCGTATAACGATGAGTTCAAAAATTATTTACTTTTTAGTCTGATAACTGAAAGTACCACTTCCTCAAGTAACTGTAATTAACTACAATATTTCTCTACCGTATTGTGTTTGAGTTTGATAAAATATTCTAAAAGATAACCAGTGAATTATACTCGTAATTTTTAAACTGATATCCCTTCTAAACTCCACAAATTATTCCTTAAATTTAACGATTTCTTATAAATATCTTATCTCGTATTTTTTTTAAATAACGGCTAACTTAAAAGTGTTCAATTAAAAGTAAAATTATTCAATTTTTATTCAGTTTTTATTCAGTGTGTAAACAAATATTTTCAATAATATTCCATTTATCTTAATACAGATTTTAAATTCACCTAACACTTTTGTTCAGAATGGCTAATATTTAAATCTTTTTTCATAATTTCAAAATTATCATTATCTCATACATTCATTCTAGTCATTTATCTAATATAAGTGATTCAACTTAGGCGTTCATATAAAATTATTTAAAAAAAAACTCAAAAATTAAAAAAATATGTTTTCTGCCATTTAGTATTTAAATATTGAATTGAACTAAAATAATAAATAAAAAATTACATAACTTTTCCTAACTTCTAAGCTTTCTTTTAATACTTTCATGTGAAAGCCTAAATTGAATCATATTGTATTATTACTTAACATTTACTCTCTTTCTCTGTCTCTCTCTCTCTCTCTCTCTCTATATATATATATATATATATATATGTATATACATACACACACATACAAATAAACGTAGGTATAATAGCCTTGCCAGATGTCCCGTATATACGGGACTATCCCGTATTTTACAACGAATTTTGATATCTAGTATTGTACCAGCAGGAATAACCTAATGTGTTGTAGTTTAATGAAAAGATAAAATTATAAATACCATGTTAAGCAATTATAATTTTCAATATTATTTTCGATTAATCTAACTTAAATTGATTTGTAAGCCATAAAAACTGACAATTCTAGGGAATGAATTGTATTTATAATTTACGGTTGCTGTATGGTGACGACTGTATAGTCCTTTCCATCGGTCCCCTTTTATTTAGTATAAGCATTTTATTTATAATTCAGTACAGATATATTGCATTTGTCTATTTTCGAACAGTTCTTATTTGGCCATTGTACAATGCGGTAAAATTAGCGCTAAATATAAGGCCTGAACTGCACCTAATTATTATAATGTTCTTTATGATCATTATGTCATTTATAAAAAATGTTTTAAGTTTCGGAGTTTCCTTTTTTAACACACATGTCACACATTTGATTTTCCAAAATCTGGCAACCATAAGGTACAAAAATCTCATAAATCTATTTTAAAATATTCATATCTTAATCGTTTCAAATTAGTAATAACCGATGAAACGAGAATAAAAAAAATGTTTCTTTTATAAATAATTTACTAGAAATTCTGCTAAAACAACAGAAGCATTAGCCCATTTTAAAAATAAAAAATATACAAATATTTCTCTCGTTCTTAGATGAGAGTCTATTAGATAATTTGTAATAAAAAAAAATATTATTTTCGTTGAAATCGTTAATCATTATACATTTATCTAGATAGAATTTCGATTAGTAATGTACAGACATTTCGGCACTATCAACCCGATTCAGTTTGGACGACAGTCAATGCATTAAAATTCTTCCGTCACCCTATACGAGATCAACAACCTTCGCATTAGTAAGATGATTCATGGCTGTTGTTGAACGTATTACGTGCATTGATTCTTAACGAGCTCGAACCCTCGGTTTTTGATTCGCGACAATTTAAAATAAATTACAATGACTGATATAGTTCTTAGCACTAAACTCGCAATATTTCATGAGTTATAGTTATTTTTAGCAGATCGTAATTAAATTCCATCCGAGTACGGTTATCACTAAACGAGATACCACGTACGGTTTACATTTACTAGATATAATAAACTTTGTGACAATCATAACAGAGCCTTAACATTACATTGTTTCACATAAACTAAAGTGTATTACTAATTCAATTAAATATATATTTCATTTGTAAAATTTATATGTATATATATATATATATATTTATATGTATATATATATATATATGTATGTGTGTGTGTGTTCATATTGATTAAATAAAAGACAATATCTCATTACTTGTGTGTTTATTTGTGACAGTCGGAATTTCAAAATCAACACTTAGATGTCTTAATTTTTTCTTACATATTAAAATAACCTCGGAATGTGAATTTCGAAATTTATTATTCTGAAATGAGTCACATTCAGTCTCCTAGAGGCTTAATTTTATATGTAACTCACAAATCTAAAAACAAGACACAAAATTTTCATACATAGAACAACATATGGATGTCCACATGAGTCTTGATACTTTCTAAAATGTCATTTTTTTATTTCATTTTCAATTCTTCTTGTTAATAACAAAAACCCACATTTCTAGTCACTTTGTCACCGGAGGACAAAGTGACAAGTATATATGTTGACAGATATGTTTGCTTTATCAGCTCATATGTTTCTAGTTTAATTCATTAAGTTTCGCTCTAAGGTATTTTTTTATGTTTTAAAAACCATAAAACAGATTTTTCTTTCAATATCTCTTTCCAATTTCCTGTCAATTGTGACAAATAATATACTAGTTTATTAATAATTCATTTCTATACTTCATTCAATTCTATCATTTAATGGTACTTTAGTATTCATTACTCCATATTCTATTTTAATTTGTGTGAAATATGTTCCTAACAATATATCCAAATTAAAACAAAAATTATATTTTCAATTAATTTTAATTTGTTATTCGTTGAAAATAAATGACTTAATTTTGAAAAGAATTTATCAAGAATAAGTTTGCTAAATTAGTAAAATTTAATATTTTTTTTAGAATTAACATTCTAATTTATATAAAATTGTATATAAACCAATTATATTACTCTAAGAAAATCAATCGACCACTAAAAAAGGTTTATATATATATATATATATATATATGACACATTACAAAAACTGATAAAAAAATAATTAAATATTTGACCAATAAATTATTTTCTTAGCAGTGTTTTTAATATGTTCTTACAAGTGAAAAGAATTTCGTATAAAGTTTGTAATTCTTACTGAAACAAAAAATCAGTAAACAGTGATATTTTTTCTGTTTACATTATAAATTATGCACTTTTTACGTGATAAAGTATAATCATGTATATATATATATATAAAGTTTAACAAATCCTATAATTTTTAACTTCATTTTATATTATCAGTTCGTAGATTTTTGCATGTATCATGTACTATATAGTAAAATAAAACTAGGAAACTATGTTTACACGATGATGATAGAGATCTCAAAAATATTTAATATTATGTATACAGTTCTTTCAAACAGAAAGTAATTATTTCTAAAAATAGGTTTTGTTTTGAATTTTTTATTTCGCATACTGACATATATATATATATATATATATATATATATATATATATATGTACGTAATATACACAAGCAAACACACACACACACACACACACATATATATATATATATATATATGAAAGTAAATATAGATGGATATTCATCCATTCTCATATTTTTTTGAAGGAATGGAACAGTGATTGAATTACGATAATAACTTAATCTGATTACATTATATCTACTCAGTAAGTAATATACTTTTAACAAAAATTATTTACTTAACAGTTAATTGACAATTTATGTTTAAAAAATATGTAATTCATTGATGTATTAAGTTTCCAAGATCTATCAAAATTCTTCTAATAAATTAATGTTTAATTATAAAATGAAAAGTAAGTCAACAGTAATTTTAATTTATTATTGTTACCAATTAATAAACACATGTAAAATGGACATTTTTTACCAAGTCGTAATACATTTTTTCTAGTTAAACTTTAACTGTCTTAAGATAATATTTACTTTTAATTTGCTTTTAATTTATTATTTAAAAACAGTTTTATAATATATATATATATATATTCAGAATAAAATAACGAAAACTCTCAGAGAAAAAGAAGCACAAAACTTTAAACTACAAATAATTAATACAAATATAAAAAATATACAATTCTGTAGATCCATAAACTATAAACTCGTTTTGAAATTTTGATACATTTATAAACAGGAAAGTTTCAAATTTATGTCATTTATATGGCCTTAAAAAATGTTGTGTATATTTATTATCAAACAAGCAAAAACGGATAATAATAGATAAAAAAAGATGAAATGGAAATAGAATAAACACACATTTAGAAAAAAAAGTAATTAGGGAACAAGAAGTAAAAAAAAGAAAATGATGAACTAAAATTTGTTAATAAAAATACCATACAGATGAAACTCACAATTTTTGATAATTCTCTAACATAAAAAAAACTGAAATACAATTGATTTGCTATTAATCAATTTATTTCATGAAACATTTATTCCTTTCATAGATACTTGTCATGAATTGACGATTCAATTTATATTCAGATAAAAATGTAATATTTTGATACAAATATATAAAATAATACGTACGTTATAATTTAAAAGTACAATTCCATTAGTTATTATTTTTTATTATTTATTAAAGAAATATGTATTCATCATTCTGATAATATAATAAATGAATCTCATCAATTGGATGTTCATATCTAGAGACCGCTGTAGGGTGTACGAGGTCATTTATATATTTTACTCTTATCCTAAGGCAATACATGTAAAGCACTCTATAAATGCTGAAAATGTTTTTGAAATGATTTCCAGGAAAAAATTTCAAAACATACAAACAATTCTAAAGATACGCACGTTCATATATACATATCATATGTACTTACACACACACATACGCACACACAAACATATTTATATATATATATATATATATATATAATTTAAAAAATCACATTTTTCAATTTTTTTCTTTACATGTTCGTTCCATTAATTTAATATTTGACCTTATTTAATACGATATGACATTGCAACTAGTGCGAGTGTAATATTGATTGATTACAACTGTCATCTTTGAGCGTATTTTTTGGTTCATCGTCTTCTTTTATATCTCATTTGGAATAGAAAAAATATTTCTTATAAAAACTCTATGTATCTAAGTTTGTATGTCTATGTATATATATATATATATATGTATATATATATATATATATATATATATATATATAAAATCTATATTTTGTAAATCTATTCCACAAACTATCTCAAAATAAATAAAAAAATATCATACAGTTTAAGTACAAATTTGATAATTAATAATTATATAAATTACACTTTAAAATTGTTTATTGATTTACTAAGCGAAAAATGTGTTTGAATTAAAGTACATAATTGCACTATTGAAATGAAAAAAAAACAAACATGTAAATTGTAAAAATATGTAGTCTACCTATAAAAAACTATTCCTAATTACAAAAGATTCTAAAATCATTAATAGATGTTTGCAGTGTTCTACGGGTCTAAAATATGTATAATACATAACTAGTCAAGGCGTGGTAGAATGATTTCTAAGTATATTATTATATATTGAGTTATTTCAAGCGCAAATATGAGTTATATTCCTCCTGGAGCACTTCTGTTTAACCGCTTTAGTTAATGAACGTATTTAATTAACTTTCAGCTTTTGACCTTGATAGGCTTATCTATACGGATGCATCAATTTTATCAGATATTTCAAATAATTTATAAGCTGTACATTGATGGATTTCTAATTGAACATACGTGCATTTGTGGAAACGTTTAGACACGAAAACAAAGCTAACATCACTTTGATCATGATAATTTGCGATATTGTTTGCACCCTTGACCGATATACAGAAAAGCAATTTTTGTAATGTATATATTTTTAATTATCTTAGATTGAAATCATTGTTAATTAACAACGAATAATACTTTTTATCACGAATTAAATAAAGACTTGAAATGTAAAGAAAACCGAAACTCTTTCATATATATAAATTATTTCTATTTGAAACATTAATAAAGTTTCATATTATTTAAAAATATAATTTAATACAAACACATGTAGACATAATCATATAAATATATATATATATATATATATATATATATATATATATATATTATATTGTTTTTTTTGTGTTATTTGATTATTTTTACAATTATCAGTTCGTTTATAATAAAATACTCTTAGTCTTTTAATCGTCAAATTTTGTTTGTATATTTATTTAGATTTTTCAAATTATAAAATTTAATTTCCTGATGTTTATTATTATAAAAAACAAACGTGTCTTTATTTGTAAGTAAAAACATAAATACAAAGAGAAAAATATAACAATTTATATAAATATCAACAATGTGCATACTCTACACTAATATGAAAACTAATAATAAAATATTTATTTCTATTAAATATTTTATACATACTAGCATAATATTAATCTATGATTAAAAATCTAATAAAGGTTTTTACATGCTTACATCAAAGTTCCAATTATTTACTGTATAGTGAAATTAGTTTTTCCACTTTAATTAAACGTTTTATACATTATGTATTGTAATTAAACATTATTACAATATACTTTTATATCCTTTTTGTTACAGATCGAGTACACGAGATTGTGAATTTCATTTCTCAGCATTTACCAAGATCTGGCATTTCAGGTAAAATTAATTGTTTAAAACCTAGTGCTTCTATTTTTATATAATTACATTTTTTTATTTATTATATCAGCAAGTATTAAATCCTTATTTTAATTTAAAAAAATATAATTTTCAAATATGAAATGTTCGGTTTTTATTTACAAGGAAGTCAGTTAAATAAAAACTAATTAAATGTTTTTTAATACGTTATATATTAGGTTGATACGAAAATAATGGCGGTTTTTGTTTTCTGAATCTAATTTTATTTTTTTTAAGTGAAAGTCTCATTTCATCGTGTTCATGTTAGTTATTTTAAAGTGCATTTTTCTATCTATATTTTGATAACATCGACCTTGGCTTTATTATTAATTTTGTTTAAATTGGAATATTGTGTTAAAGATGAAATAGATGTAAATAAGAGCATTTTTGTATGAGTTCAAAACGGGTGGTAAAGCAGCAGAAACTGCTTGTAAACTAAACGATGCTTTTGGTGTGGGTACTGTTGAGGAACATACGGTGCAATGGTGGTTCCGAAAATTTCGTGCTGGGGACGAGAGCCTTGCAGATGAACAAGTTCGCAGGCGTTCTTCTTTAGTTCATAACGACCAACTGAAGGCGTTAGTTGAATCAGAACCACGCACAACAATTCGAAAGCTTCAACAAAAGTTAAGCGTTAATCATCCAACAGTTCTGTATCACTTAAAACAGCTAGGAAAATCGAAAAAAAGAAAAATGTATATGAATTTTAAGATCATAAACCGCAATTATTTTTCTACCAACCTAATATTTTTGTATCCGTTAATAATATTATTTTGTTATACATTATATAATTTTTAATCAATAACTTATTAGTCAGAACACTTTCATTTAACTGACGCCCTTAATATTGAATAATGAATATATATATATATATATATATATATATATATATATATATATATCTTCAATATATTTTGTTTTTAATAATTTTATAAATTAATTCATAATATTTAATACATTTAAAACTAAATACGTATATAATCAACAAAGTGTGTGCAGAATGTGGATTATTTATTTTCATCAATAACTCACGCCGTAACTAACTTGCATAAACTAAAATCAATTTACTTAAACGGTATGTATATTCATGTCGTGTGAGCTTTATTCAAGACATACCTGAATACGTGGTAAAACTTCACTTTCAAGCATGATTGGATATGAAAGCACACAAAGCGGTAGGCTTTACAGATGAACGCACAACCTCTTTCACAGAGAACCTTTAAACCCGCGACCTTTGATGCGCCAGCTGGTGCATACAAGGAGGCAAAATATATGACTCGAAATGCATTCTGAATATAAAATATACATCATCTTATATTACATTCAACGAAGTAAAACGACTTCAAATACAACTCAGTATATGAACTCGCGTAATGAAGGAGCCACCGTACTAACATTTAGAAACGGTACTTTGATATTTATATTATATTGTCGCAGTAATGTTTGTACACTATACGTTATATTTATTTAACATATTTTTACATACTAGTCAAATTATAAAAAAATGCAATTCAAATTCAAATGTATGCAAACCTCTTACATGATATGGAAAAATATACATGAGTACTTAAATAATAACAAAATAATTCAAAATTGTTATATTTTTCATTCGATAAAACTACTTTAATAAATCTATGATACATTTTGAAACCATGTTTTCAAATTTTCAGTGGATTTGTAAACAACAGAAAACAATAATATTTACAGTGCTTAATTAATATTTAATTTAAAGATATATTATGGTAATTCATTACAAAGAATAAGAAATGTATAATATATATATACATATATATATACATTCATTAAATCATAACAAATTAATTTCAAAATAATTATTTATGATAATTCATTCCGTTTAAACGTTTTTAATTACATTCTTGTATTTGCAATACCGCTAACTTTGCAAAAGAAACATTAAAATTGACTGAAACATTAAAAATCTAATAAATTATCAGGAAACAAGATGAACCAATAATTAAAGTTGTTTTAAAAATGTTTACTATACGGTATTTAACTTTTTATTTATTGCTTTCTCAAACATATAAAGTTATATTTATCTCGTTAGAAATTTTCTTTATTCATAAGTATTGTATATTTTTTATATACATATTGTTTTACAGATGTATATTATATATATATATATAATTCATTCCAACAAAAAACACATATCTATTATGTCCTGACATAAAGAGCATTTCATTGATTGCAGACAAATTGAAGATACTATAAGAGAAAACATCACTCATAATAATTGGCTGTGATCCAAATACAATTTGATATATACACATACGTGTATATATATATATATATATATATATATGTACATTAACACAAATTCTGTAATTCCTGCAGTATTGTGTATGCGGTACATACTCGTAAATTTTAATAATATAATGAGTAAATAACGTTTGTTATAACATATTAACTGTAATAAAATAATGTATAAGCTGTTCAACTTGCACAAAACTATGTTATTACCACCACTGTTTGCCTTTTGTTATTGGTCCTTTATTGGCATTGAACAGTAAAATATAATTTGAAAAAGTCTGTGTTTCATTTGATCAAAAAATTAAAGATTATCTAGAAATTGAATTCATAGCACGGGAAAAATATTTTAAAAAATAAGTTTTTTAAATAACTTTTGTACTGATTTCATAAAAAAAAATAATTCATGAATAAAATATAGTTAATTATAATATTAATTTCTATTAATTTTGATGTAAGTTATAAAATATCTTTCATGTATCATTTTTATATAAAAATTTATTATATTTATCATGGTGAATTGAAATACTGAAAACAAGTATAAAAAAGATAGTGATGAAACATTTTTAATAACATCATAATTCGAATGGTAGCTATATTTCATTGCATTAAACATACTATTAATGTATTTTATTCATATTTATTACCGGCAATAAAATATATTATTCATATAATAATATATAATAATATATATACATATATATATATATATTCAGATTTTTTCGTTTATAAAAAAATTTAAATTACTTTTTAAAGAAATATTTATAACAAACCCAAAGCTTCCGGTCTTGTTCGGAAATAAAAGGAAACGTTTATAAAATATTAAATTTGTATAATAGATAACATCATATATATATATATATATATATATATATATATAAACATCTAACAATAATTGGTTTATGATGCTATAAACATATAAATCTTTAAATGTAGAAATATCATGCATTAATTAATCTAGCATTACTAATCTAGCATTAATTTTTATTAAAACATTTTACTTATTGACTTTTGAAAAATTAATTTTCTTAAATGAATTTTTCACTCTCACACGAACCATTGAAGTTTTTTGTAATTGATCAATCTGAATATAACATCACAATCAAAATGTGAATAAACAACAATCAAAATGATCGATAATCATTTATTGAAAATTTTTGATCAACTTATTTTATTTAGGAAGGAATAAATTATTCATTTCCAAAAAGTATTTTTGTTTCTTTAAAATATAATTCGAACCTTGTGCCACACTTAATCACTGAAAACAGGCACCCAATAATTTCGAATTTTTGTTACTTGTCAAAAATTACTTTACAGACACTGAATTCATTTAATATAGTTAATTCTGTAACTAAATTTATTCTTGGTTTCATTATAAACACAATAATAATTATTGCTATACGTAAAATCGTTAAGAATATTTTTTTTAAAAAAAGTAAGGATGTATAACTTTTTGTTGTAAAAATAAAAGTGAATGAAATTAATATCGTCAAGTATTTTTTCATCTCATTTCGAATTTTTTGATTTTTTTAATAATATCTTTTTAAACTATAGCTTATATTTAAACCGTGTATCTCTACTAAATTCATAAAATATTTTAGCTCAATAAGTATTATAGTTTTCTTATAATTGAATAATTAACAGACAAAATAATTGATTAGTATTTTTCCACGATAAATCATAATTATTACTTCAAATTTTATCAATTTCAACATTGCAGTCTAAAAATAAAACAATTCAAGACATCCGAAAGCAATATTTTGTTAAATTTTCTATATTTTTCAAGTTGATATATTTTTTTTAATAATTTAAACAATAATTTTACTATACACATACGTGTGTATATATATATATATATTAAAAATGAGTAATCAAATCAATATAAATTTAAATACATAATAACATGGTTATAAGATATATAAATAACAATTAACAAACAAAAAAGGTTAAGCAAATAAAGACGTTGAACTCTACTTAATTGTAGCAATGATAATTGTAAATTAACTTGATTAGAACAGAAAGTCGAACAGCAGGAGTTATCTTTAGGAACGCAGTTTTCAATTATCATAAATTTTCCTCTTTAATCTAATTCAGAACGATTACACTAAAATTTTAATGATAATAAATTGCGAAATTACTGGTTAGTACAATATTTTTTAATTTTTCAATATTTTTCAAGACTCTTTAATTTAGATTTTTTATTAATTTTTATATTAATTTTGGACTTGTAACATTTTTTTTATCCAGTTAACCTCTAAACAGGGGAATTAATTTTTGTTCGCGTAAAAATAACTCTTTTCACAGTGAAGAATCTTTTTCTTTGCAATAACATGTTATTGTATCGGATCTAAAGTACGAAAAGGAAAGAAAAAAATGAAAAATATTTTAATAAAATATATTAAACAAAAAAAAGTGTATATATAATTATATAAAATACCATTAAAACGAAAGAAGAAGAAAATAAATAAGACGTAAAACGTAATCCGAATAGAGATTAATTTTTGAAGCACCATGACGAAAAATATCGTCATGCACAGTTAAGAGGTTAAAAATACTTATATTGTAATCGTATTTGTATCAATCATGGTTTTCATTAGGTTTATAAATATTTAAACGGATTAAATTTATTTGAGACTTTGTCTCAGCGAAAATCGTTTTATGTAAATTGAAAAAAATAACTAGCAACTAGATATAAAGAAACTAAAAATTTTTCATTACACAAGTTTTAACTTACTTTTTTTTGGAAATTCAGATTGTACATACTATTTTCTTTGAATTCGTAGCTAAATCATCATATTTAGTATTTTTTATATATTTTTTTATTAACAAGAGAATATAAAAATCGTTTTATAAACAGTTTTTATTTAATTTTTTTTTGTTTTATGTATATTCTTTTGTATATATATATATATATATATATATATATATATATATATATATATAAACATAAGTAACATTCGAAATAATCAATAACTAATTATTGAACCTATTCGATCAGAAAAAGTTTTGTAATTAATGGCAGAGTGAAAAATTTATTTGTGATAATAAATTTAACTACGATCTTAAAAACTAGTATTATATCTTCATGATTTCTGTATACTGATGAAAGTATTTTCTATAAAATCACAAATTTTCTAAACTTATTATTTATTTCATAATGATTCTTTTTTAATTTACAGTACATCATCTGGTATTAATTACACATGTGATAAATTACTATTTAACTAAAATTTCTCTACAAGTTTGATTAAAATTCATTGTTTACATAGCATGGCATGTTTTGAAAATAATTTTGTTTTATGCTAATACATGAAGTGTTTGAAAAGCGATATGGTATGTACATAAATTTATGTTGCACTGACACAAAAAAAATACGAAAATATTAATTAGGATAGAAGTCAAATCCGTCATCTGAAATCTGTAATTCCTAAATGAATTTATATATCAATTACAACATAACGTGATCGATTGAAGTATTCATTAACAAGTTAACTTTTACGTGATTCGCCACAAACTCGAGCATGTTTTTATATGCTATATTTAGGTCATTGATTAACATTTTCAACTCATTTGAATTGAAAATCATTTGACAAAAAAGATTCGAGGTACCTTTGAACACGGAAATTGTTCATAATAATTATTTCCTCCATTGTTTAACAAGGTCGCATATCTAATCGTTAATATTAAGTTGCGGGTCATTTACGAAAATTATCCCCAAATATACCATTTATGAACATATCATATGGTACTTTAACACTGACGCCGAACAGTCTAATGTAATGAACTTGATAGTCTCTAAGATAACAAAGTTGTATTTAAATTTACGCAAATCACTGTTTGGTAGCGATATGCCCTCTGGATGTACTAAGTTGGAATTTTTTTTTATAACCAATGATAAGGAGCATCTATTAAGTTTGTATTTCCTTGATAACTTTATATTGTTGTACTAAAACAGAATTGTTAATATCTTTATTTCGTAGAAATATACCAAGAAATCGTGAATACGTGTAAACTAGGCAATTTCAAAAGGTAGTTTTGATGAAGGGTATACTTTTTTAGTAGAACAGTATGTATGGTTAAAAATCTTTAATATTCTTTTACGTTTACGTTTAAGTTATGTAATTAGAATTTAAAAACTACAAAAGATATATTTTATGCAGAGAAAATAATAAAATCAAGTCAAATATTTTAAAATTGTCGAAAAAAAGTATTAATATGTAAAAAAGTTAGATGCATTAAATGAACAATTTAAATTTTTATAAATTTCTCCAGATCATTCTAACAATTATTATTTAATGAAACAAAATATTTTAATTATTGTTAGTATTTAATTAAAATAAATTTCTAGTACTTGAATACACTGTAATTGTTTAAATGAAACATGAAATAACTATAAAGTATAATAAATTGAAAGAAATACATACATACATATATATATATACTAGGGGACTTTGCCTCCTGCTCGCTTTGCTCACTAACCACCAAACTCACTGCGCTCGCCCATTTCTCAATTATAAGCCTGTACATGCGACCGAATGGAACAATAAAAATTTTATAAAGGTCATAATGTCTATATAATTATTATCAAGTATATAGCAACGTAATTGTTATATATATAAATTTGTGTGTGTGTATGTGTGTGTATTAAATAAATAAAAATCAAATGTATTTTAATCTCGACATAAAATTCTATTTTTGTACGTTAAATACTCTAAAAATAAATATATATTTGATAAATAAATACTTAAAAATAGTTTCATAGGAAAATAGATAAGAATAAATGAAAATTAATACAGTATAATTCCAGGAATATATATATATATACATATATATATACACATATATATATATATATATATATATATATATATATATATATGGAATGGGTTAATAGAATTCTGGGTAAATACCAGCCTGTATTTTCCTTTCCTTTTTTAAAAGGGGTGCATTTTTCAACCTGTTAATTTTCATTATGTTGTATATTAAACGAGACTATTGTAGTTGACCGTTGTCCAAAAATCATCTGTCTTACTTAAAACTAGATTACTGTTATTTTATAATCTTCGTTTTCATCGTTTTTCGTAATACACCTTTTTAATGCCAGTCATCAAAAAAGCAACGTTGAATGGTTTCTTTGAAATTAGCAATCAAACTGTTAAACTGTTAAATAGAATGTTATAGCTTTTAAATAATCTCTTGATTTTTTTTCTTTTAAGATACATACATATATATATATATATATATATATATATATATATATTGAAAATATATAATTATATATTATTTTTCATTTCTTTTATATTATTATTTTAATTTCAATTATACATATAAACTTATATGTAATTAATTCATTAGAAATTAAATATATTACCTATTAATAAATTGAATATAAAAGAGAAGTATTTAAGCTATTATTTAGTATTTATAATTTTAAATTTCATATTTGATTAGTGAATACGATTTACATACTAACTCAAACAATAAATGTTCGTATTGACTTCCATGATAGTAGTACATGTTTATATATGAAAATGTGTTTATATAATGTGTTTTGGTAATACAGAACATTCATTGGCGTACTACAAAAGGTAAATGTTATTTGAAACGAAACAAAAATACATTGGTATGATAGCATTTTTAAACTCATTTCATTGAGCTTTTATCTACTTAATTAATTTTTTACAATGGGCAGACAGAAATATCGAAAAATTACATGGAATTCATATGTGTTTGTACATTACAAAATCAATCGATGTATTGTATTATAGTGAATAGCACAATAATTATATATTTGATAGATAAATTGAAAAACTATATTTATAAATATTATTCCGATGACATTTACTATAATTTTCATATTCTTTTAAATTATTATATTTCTTTTTTTAATACTTTTCTAATTACATATAATTGTCTGGAATATACAAATAACGATTTTAGAAATTAATTTTTCTGTAACAAAAGAAATTTATAAACAAAATGGAACATTTAATTGCTAAAAACGTGAATTAATGAATTCGTATTTCTACTATACATTTTCTAAGATCTTATTTCCTTGAAACGTATACGAGATTTATTTCTTGAGAAAAGGTGTTCATTTAAATTTTTTATTTTTACTTTCACATTTTAGTTGATTGAATGAGAAAATGTACGTAGCATATTTTTCCTCCTTATGTACGTTCTTTTACGTCCTCTCTTTCTCTCTGATATATATATATATATATATATATACATATGTGTGAGTATGTATGTATGTATGTATGTATGTATGTATGTATGTATGTATGTATGTATGTATGTATGTATATATATATATATATATATATATATGTATATATATATTTGTAGATGTGTATATATGGATGATTTATTTCAATTGTACAACTTGTGATGATTATTATTATTATTAAAGTAAACGTAACCGTTGAAGACAAGGATATCACAATGACTTTAGGAAACACGCCCCTGCTTTAAGCATCGTGTACGTCATATTGTCATGACAACATCGTTCGAACTTGATTGAAGTATAAAGAGAACACATTGTGACTAAACACGACAGCGATTCAGAGAATTTGTGAAACTCACAACAGTGCCGTGTCTTGTGTCTATGTATCGATGTTCCGAAACCCACGGGTGTATTATTGAACCCTGCTTGTTAATTTCCATATTTCACATAAACATGTTCCGGTAAATTACATTGCGTGGACTGGAAACAGTGTTCTGTCGTTATACGAAGCAGTGGCTCCTATTTCTGTACATAGAGTACATTCGTACACCGAATGAAATGTTTCCACATTGATTGTGCACTATAATACAATATGAGTAGTTTCGATGTTCGGCCGATACGTTCTTCGATAGACATTATTCCGAATAGCGCTAACATTATATCGACGAGTTACAGGTACTATAATTAGTACCATTTCTCTCCATTATTATATTACATATAACATTAATAATGAGGTTACAATGTTTCCACGTATGTCGGTTTCTCTGAAGAGATACGTGATGATATGTGCATACTTGCACTTTATCTCGAGTTTAAATTTACTAACAATTCTGATACAACGTACTGGAAATCAGTTTTTATGAAACGTATTAAATTAATCATTATATATACATATATATATATATATATATATATATATATATATATATATGTATGTGTGTATATATTAGTTGTAAAAGATAATTCTATGTCTTTAAATTGATTCAGTCATAACTCTGATTTAAATAAAAATATTTTCTCAACGTTTTAGGATTTTGAAGTGCCAACCTTATCATTTCAAAACACTATATATCTTGGCCATGTAGTTGGCATAACCTCACAAAACAATAGCGAACACGATGGCATCTGAAAAGCAATATATTAAGCATTGCATATTTTTCGCATTCCTGTTGAAAAAAATATTGTTGAAGCAAAGCTTTGTTCAGCTTTGGGGGAAGGTATTGTGATGCATAAAACAATAAAAAAATGGTTTCAAAGTTTTCGGAGTGGTGGTTTTGATCTTTCGAGAACATCTCTGACAACCGAAAAAAATTGTAGATCTGTTAAGTGAAAACACCGATCAGACTAAATAAGAATTCACTCAACAATTTGGAGTTACCTAGTAAGCAATTTTCTATCATCTACATCAGATGGAAAAAATTCAAAAGTCAGAGCAATGGAGTACACATGAGCTCAGACCGGAAACAAAGGAAAAAAAATGCGATATGGCTATGTCCTCTCAAAAGGAAGGATATTTTACATAAAATAAAAACTGGAAATGAAAAATAAGTTTTGTGCAACAATCCTGAGAGCCAAATGTCATGAGTTACTCCCGGTGAATCATCGACATGGAGTCCAAAATCAAACATTCACGTCAAAAAAATGTTTTTGTGTATTTGGTGGGATATTAAGAATGCGTAAGTTGCTCGAACCTAGTCAGACTATAAATTCAGAGTGTTATCAACAACAGCTTATCCGTTTAATCGACGAGTTAAAGTAAAAAAAATATTCACATTGAGGTAGCAAGCCAAATCATTTTGTACCACGACCGCACGTCGCGTAAGGGATCAAAAATGTTATTTGTTCGTTAAGTTGAGAATTTCTCTCTCATGCGGCATACTTACCGGAGCTAATCCCGTCAGATGATCACATTTACGGTCGCTCCAGCATTACCTGTCTGATACCCATTTTAAAACAATGAAAGAAATCTGAAAATGAATTAATCGACGACTTAATAGACTCAAAGCAGTCATCTTTTTTTCTATATGCTATTCATCAGTTACTCGACAGATGGAGCAAAACTATATAAAATAATGGAAGATATTTTGAGGATTGAAATGTATTCCACTTTTCTGTAAATTTTAATTTTCTATAAAAAAATAAGCACCGAAATATATTTATATATCTGATTTATTATATACAGAGTTAATATGTTTTTAATTATATGAAAAATTACAATTTATCCGCACTAATTTTATTTACTTCCAAAATTGTTTTAGAAATGTCAATTTCTACTAAAAATTATTTCCCTAATTAAATTTTATTGATGAGTATTAAGTGAAAACTGCATTACTTAATCTAATTATATTTCAGAATCGAAATGTTTATTGTTTAAATTAATTTTATATATTATTATTATTATTTGCTAAAAAACTAAACTACAGAATAATCTCAATTATCAAAACTAAAAAGACTTTGAAATTATAAATTACTTTTAATATTTTCCTTTCGTTTCTGAAAGGTATATAACCTAAATAACAAGTCATAAAATACATGTATATTACACTAAATTACGATTTGTTATGCAGTACATTTTACATGAAGATAATTAATATAGTATAAGATAACTTTATTTTTTAAGCGTGGATTTTATCGAAATGATTTATCGTTATATCATTATGTATTGTTATAAAATTTATTTTATCGCTGTTAATATATATATATATATATATATATTAAAATGTTTTCACATAACATTGTCATCATTTACATATATATACTCGTAGATATAAAATGATATGAACTTGCCATTTTTATATTAGGTCGATAGAAAAATAATTAACGTTTATGACCTTCAAATTCATGTACATTTTTCTCTTTTTTGATTCTCCTAGCTGTTTTAAATGGTCCAGAACTGTTGGATGACTAACGCCTAACTTTGGTGTAAATTCTAGAATTGAGTGTGTGGTTTTGATTCAACTAACCTTCAACTGGTCGTTATTAACAGAAGAAGAACGCTCGCGACCAAGGCTCTCATCCCCAACATGAAATTTTTGAAACCATCATTGCACGGTACGTTCCTTAACAGTACCCACACCAAAATATCGTTTAGTTTACGAGCAGTTTCTATTACTTTACCACCCGTTTTGAACTTATATACAAAAATTGCTCTTATTTACTTTTTTCATTTTTAATTCAATAGCCCAATTTGAACTAAAATTAATAATAAAAACCAAAGTCGATATTACCAAAATACAGACTGAAAAATGCATTTTAAAATGATATTAACATGAATACGATGAAATGACACTTTCACTGAAAAAAATTAAGGTTAAATTACAGAAAAAAAACCGTAATTATTTTTCCACCAGTATATTATACTGAAAATAGTAAATAGTTCCTTTTTCGATCGTTTAAAAATTAGTCAGTTAATAAAACCTTAAAAATACACAAATAGCATGTAATTAAACATATTGTAATAATTTCATGTAATTAGTACTCGATTTAAGGTTAATAATAACAACATTAATCGTATTTCAACATTAAAATCCATTAAACATTTTTTCCAGTATTGCTAATAATGTCTTCAATTTCTTTTCATGTCTCTATCACGTCTGTATTAAAAAAAAAAAGATTAAACGAAAGCCCACTTATCTTAAAAAAAAAATCGAAATTCAAAGTATACGAATCTTCCAGTCATACGAAGTATATAAAAAAATATGTCAAATATTATATCGAATGCAACGTTATATTTTTGTACTGATTTATGAATTCGCGATATGAACATTTTTTATTATATACCCAGTTTTACTGTTGCGGTAATTTCGACTTTAGCATTTCCTACTATCGGATAAATTTCCATCTCTGTCTTTTTAAATAACAAATCGCTCTTTATTCCCACTGGGAACATAAAGTGTACTTACTTTGTAATACATTTATTATTTATGAAGTGAACCCAAACATTATACGTTGTTTTCGAAAGGTAATGGTACTTATCTGCTTTTATTAGAGCGAAGTATGTTGAATTTTTAATTAAGTATGTTTGTTATTTTCAAAATGTTACGTTTCCATACGAATACATGATTTTTGACTGAATTGTCTTATGTTATGTTATATTATACAATGCCTTTATTACAAATATGTCATAAATAGTCTTTAACAAAATTTGAAATTACATTTATTATACAAACACTTCTCAAAAATATGCCTGTAAATATATATATATATATATATATATATTAATTTTGTTCATTTCATTTAACTGCTTTTAGTAAATTTATTCTCTTTATATCATGTAAATGTCTATTAAAGCGTAAACTTTGATAAAAAGAATAAATAAATTTAAAGTGTATTCTTATTAGTTTGTATATTGATGTGAGAATGTAATATATATATATATATATATATATATACATATATATATATATATATACATATATATATATATATATATATATATATATATAATAGAAGTATATACATATATATACAATTTTATAAAAGATTCCATAACGCAGTTGCAGTTTCCTTTAAGTATACAACTTGTAGAAAAATGTTTTGAAAATACAAAGTGTTCAACAAATTTCCAATAAAATTCACGTTAAGTAAAGGAAACAAATTGAAAATGTATATATTTTCATCAACATCGCATAAAGTATATGTTATTATTACTTAGAATATTATTTCTTTCAGTATTTTATATTTTCATGTAGTCAGAATACAAACATACAGTGAAGATATGGAATATAATGCCATAGTGAAATAATATATTTTGTGAGAGTAATATCACATGACTCGAAAATCGATTATTTTATGTAAATTTAAGCGACAAAGTATTTACTTAAATGTGTTTTCCTATCTTGTATTTATACGCACAAAACATATATTTTCCGTTATATATGTATCGTTAGTTAAATATTATGTAACTAATAACAATCACTTTTTCATTTAAACATTTTGTCATTCGCACTTTTTAAACGATCTTACAAATGATCGAAATATAAAAATTTTAATTAAGAAAATCTAGTTTTATTAATATTTTTGACAGTGAAATGAATAAATCGATCATTTATTTTCTCAGTGAAACTGTACATTATAAAAATCATTTTATGTTCCTTCCGTTCGAAACACGCAATTTGACAATTTTTATTAAAAAGAAAAACTTATTACTTGGATACAATTTTGGAACTGGAAACTAATTATGTATGAAAACAAATGTGTATAAAAATCTATAAATTGTTTTACGAAGAATAAAATTTCCACAATTATTATTAATGTGCATAGAGAACGTACTGTTTTAATAAAGTTGAAAGCTTTATTGCAGAAGCATTCCGTATTTAAAATACATTTGAAACATTCATCGTTAGGAATGTTGCTTTTTATTGGTTTTGTCGTTAGATTCATTTCAGCTTCTATTATACAATATTTGTTTTTTTTTTAATTCCTTAATATATACTTCAAACTTATTTTTATTTCATTTTAGATTTAATGGGAATCATTTTTCACTTCCGTTATATACACGCGATTTTAAAACATATATTTGAGAAAGGTCACGATTCAATACAACTTTTCACGCAAAAGTGAAGACTAATAACAAAGTACAAATATACAAAAGCTCATTCAAGCACAGAGTTTAAACATACATATATATATATATAGATATAAGTAATTATTTTGCGATTTATTATGCCGTCACGTAAATAATTTCATGATAATTTTTTTAAATAAAAACACATACTTAATATATATTATTTTTTCTATTCTCTTCCCTGTTTACAAATACACACAACTGTATGTGTATGTCTATTTATATATATATATATATATATATATATATATATATATATATATATATAAGTATATATTACACAAAAAAGTCATGATTTCAAGTTGGTATATTTAATTAAAATCTAAATAAAAATTAAATTATGTCTATAAAAAATGTATCCGAAGTGAATAAATTTTATTTTATTAACTATTTTATTGTTTAATAAGTTTACTTATGAAGGATTTTTTTATATTTAAATATAAACATTCTAAACTACCTATTTATTCATTGGTAACTGGAAAGATCTTCGATAACAGTTCTTCGAACACAATTCTTCGAAAAACTAGTACAATTCTTTAGCAATACAATTTTTACATAAAATATTTTTTGCTTTTACATGTAATTAATTTAGGTAGGTTTACATTAGATATAATCATATTAGACACAAGTAGATGTAGAGCGATAATGAGGGTAATTATCACCTAAGAAGTTTCGAAATGACTATGGAAAAAATTTAATTTTTTTTATAATTTAAAATCTTTTTAATAAATAAAACAGTTCAACAAAATGTAATAAAATTTAAATATTTTCCGTATATTTACATTTATTTGAAAAATAAATCCGTTTCCCCTTCTTATATCTATTAATCTCTCCTAAACCCACTAGCTGAACTCAGTTTTAAAGGCAAATCATATCAGATCAGGTCATATAAGATCAACTCAATATTTAATAACTTTCCCGTTTTATTTTATTGTTGCACTGTTTAAGAAAATATTAACATTAAATAAATATACATGTAATGAAATAATTAAAAAATAAAATTAGATCTATAAAATAAAATAATTTATATATGCCAATAAATATTATTTGATATAATTGTTACATTTTTTTGTAAAAAGATAAAATTTAAATTTTAAACATTACTAACTTATTGTTACTTATAAACAATCCGAATAATAATCTTTGCCATATAAATGAAAATAGTTTCGTACATAAATATAAGATAAATCATTATTAATTTAATCATAGGATTTTAAATACATTTTAACAGATGAATCAAAAATTAATTGTAATTGTGAACACTTTTGCAATTTTAAGGAGTAACTAAACGTTACTACTGTTTTTCGATAATAGAACAGCACATTAATCATCATTACGCATTCTCTGTATAGTAGTTTAGAAATGTTCTATCGTTTTAAATTTCGTTGCATTGTGTTGGCAGTATTGCAAGCTGTTGCACTGAATAATGACTTCCATTATTTAATTTTACCGGCAACATGCTATGAGGTATTACAGCTTTAGTGAGTTATTTATAACGTTTATTTTGAATTCTTCTATTTGACTTGCATTGAATTCATTGCATGATATACGCCTTGTTATTTAATTTTACTATCAACAATGCTACATTTCAGGATTTAAACGCAAAACATACAAAAAATATATATGCAAACAAAATATATATAAAAATATAAATTTAAGGTATTAATACAGATTTAAAAATTTCAAAAAGTATACTGAAGTAGTTAGTAAATATTTGAAATTTATAAAGTAATCTCAAATGATAAAAAAAAACTTCTTATATGTTTATAAAAAGTTAAAATTCATTATATTTGTATAAATTATTATTCTATAAATTGAGGTTTTTATTTCTTTTGTACTTTCCATTATTTTTTCGCTTTATAAAATTCCGTCTTTGTTCTAGTATGTATATATATATATATATATATATAAACTGTTTGTTTTATCTCGTGAGTGCATTCATCCATGGATTTAGTTTTTAAACCAGTAAGTACAAAGAAGTTCCGTAATAATACTCTTATTCTTTCGCTATAATTCATAATTTTCTTATTTATCTATAGATTTCTTCTTCGAGTGACTTACTAGAAAATAAGTTTCATAATGTATTTTGTACATCTTATGGAACTCTTGTTATATTCTTTCGTTCTTTCATAACATTTAAAAATAAAATTAGAAATCGACATTATCCACAATAAGCTTTAAAGTACATTGCGGGCTTTTGACAAGCTTGAAAATATGTTAGGTTGCTGCAAAATTTATTATGGTCTTTATCATTTTAAGTTTGGTGCCAATTTTTCTAGTTCCGTTATCTTTTGTTATAATAATGTGATACATCATTGTAAATAATAAAATTAGCACAAATGATTTCGGCTTATGTCTATTGTCTTTAGTCTTTAGTATTGTTGGACACAACCTCTTAAATTCGTCATAAGAAATAGCATGAGAAGTTGCATCGTTTACGACCAGCATTATTCAATCGCAGAGGACCAATTCTTCTTCATGACAACGCCCGACCACACGTCTCACAAATTATTTGTAAAAAATTATATGAAATGAGTTACGAAACCTTACCTCACCCACCTTATTCTCCAGACCTATCTCTGACAGAATATCATTTTTTAAAACATTTGAGTAATTTCTAAGAAAGAAGGTATTCAAAGTTCAAGCATCAGATCAAAGCGATTTCGATGCATATTTCAAAAATCATACCAAATTTGAAATATTTTTTCTCTGAAATAAATTAACTTTTATCGATAATAAAAATCTTTTTAAGATCCTAATCAAATCTATTTAAATAAGCTGTATTTGCAAGTATTGTTTACTGTTACTGCTGAAAAAATAAATCAGCGATAGAATAAATAAAGATAATATACATGTTTTTAAATTTAGAAATGAATACATTGTATAAAACATATAAAGATGTATTTCATTGCATACTTTTCATATTTAATCTGATATTTTTTTTTAAAAAAAAGAAGGGACACAAAATTATACAGATTTTATTGAAATACCAACAAATCTGATTACTTATATAAATATATCACACTTGCTTCTCGTTTTCTAAACTTCCCACATTTGATATAAACCGCATATTTAGACATTTCACAGTCGTAAATCACACCAATAGGACAACATTAGATAAAAGAAACGCTCAAAACGTAAAACAGATTTTTCCTACATACCACACATACGCACACGCACACACACGCACCCTTTCTCGTTTTATACATGCATACACAGTGAAGCGTTCACGCGCTTATACGTACACGCACAGACACACAGGTACATGTCTACGTATACGTATCCGTTTTGTAAAGACCCCGAAATAACGAAAATAAAATAAAACATAAACATAGTGAAACAGTGGAACAGCACGATTCAGATACGGCATGCGCACATTTGATATGCGATGCGTATACCTGGGATGAGAGATGCAAATAAATCAAAAAGCGTGTATTTATTGACCGACCGCACGTGCCGTCTCTGTCTGTAAACACGTGAACGCCGTTTGATGATGGCGCGGCCGGGTCAAAAAACCGGTCGGAAAACGCACGCGAGATAACGCGTGCACGTTCCCGTGCTGACACCGCATCACTGCGTGTCGCTCGCTCTTTACACCCCCTGCCATCGTCCTCCAACCGCCACTACGTCATTGTTGTACTACGGCTCATATCGCGCAATACTCGCCGAATCACATAAAAAAACACATCTAAATTCCATTATCTGCAACAAACTGTTACATAGTTATGCTGTATCCGCGTTTAACGGCTTATACTTTTATGATAGGATTTTTTTTTTGTAATTTTGCTCTTACACTTTATACAGAATTGAATAGTGTGTGTTAATTACCGGTAGTCATATAAAATAATTAAAAACATATTTTATTTATCTTACGAAGAATTTATCTGAATATTGAAAGACATAGAAAACGGTACAAGATGTATAAGTAAAATAGGATTTTTTAATATTTCTTAGATCATCCAAGAAAACAAACCACACAATGAAAAAAACTATTTATCAAATATAAAAAATATTAGTGATTCAATTATGTCTACTGCAATAATTTCACATCTTGAGTAATCGAGAAATCGATCCATCATTCCATCCTTATATACTAATCCGATTTATTACGAATATGATCTAATTTTTTTATATTTTATTCTTATATGTTCGTGGATTGAAAAATTAAATTATACTGCTATACAATACTTAACCGGACGAATTTTGATTCATTTGGCTTTTTATGAAAAAATTTTATTTTCAAATGACTTAAATTATGAATATAAAATAATATATTGCACAGAAAATATTTTATTCACCTTCAGAATTTAACCATTTGAAGTTGATGGGGAGGAAAGAGTGCCAGAATTTTTCAACAAATATTTTTCGATTAAATTGACATTCTTTCATTAAAAACAAAATAAAAATTACAAATTTGTCAATTACTAGAAAAAATATGTTAATTCAGATTATCCATTATAAATTTCACATCTATCAGATATATCGTGGAAAATCGTTCATAATATTCGCGGTAACATAAATCTCTTAACTGGAAACATATAATTGGAAGTGGGAAATTAATTAGAATTGAAAACTTGCAGAAATAACATTACTGTCGAGTGTGAAAAATTTTAAAACAATCAAGTGTGAACAAAACGGTTTCACATCTTGCACCTGGACTTATAGTCTCGAAATTTTTTATACGTTTTCTTCGAATAATGATCTTTTGAAAAAAAAATATTATTCAACCCAATTCTCAAGTTCATAATTTTTATAGGTTTTCAAATGAAAAAACCTCGATTTTTCTGATCTTTGGACGACCGTATTTTTTTAATGAAAGAGTTATAAATTTAAAAAGAAGTTAGTGATCTTTAAATATATCATCCAAAAGATACCGCTCTGAGATGCTAGTTTCTTTGGAAAACATCAATGGATTCCTATATCCGGCTTCAAGAGTTAATGAATCATTTAAAATAAGGAAAAAGATTGAAATAATTGACATATCTTTATTATTATTTGAATAGCACATATTTCTCTGTAAATACAATAAATAGGATGCTGTTTAAATACTTATTCATTAATTAATACTTTTTAAAAAAAAGTATATTAACAAAAAAAATAATAATTCATTTCCTATAGAAAAAGCCAAACTCGCTCAACTGAAAACTGATTAAATCTTCAACTTGAAACAAATATTTTAAATATTAGTTTAAGTTATAAATGTCAGGGTAGTCACAAGAGGCATCAAAATATTTCTATAATAAACAAAAGTATTGAAGAAAAAACATAAAAACGAAAGTTAAATAAAAAAATTAAACAATAATAAATATTCTTCACAATTTCTAAAAATTAATTTATACGCACTATCACAAAATCAATACACAATATAAGAATATTTTAAATTATTACCAAATATTTTGTTATTGTATAAATATTAAATTTACAACATAGATTACAAACATTATTTTTATTGATACTTTCTTTAAATATCTACTTTTTGATCCATATTTCAGAAAGTAAATAAAAAACAATGAATAAATAAATGATAAAGTAATTAATGGACCTCAATGTAAATACATACACATTGTATACATTTACATTTACGTTAATTATCAAAAAAGAACATTGTAATTTTTGTATTTTAGTTCATTCTGTGTAATTCTAAATTACAGCTAAATGATGATGTGAATAAGTAAAATATGCGATAATGAGTTGCGAAAAATCCCAGAGGGACAGGTACATGTTTATTTAGAGAAAAAAGCAATGTTTTGAAATTCTGTAATAGTGTATTTCAAGCCGAAACATTGAATATTACTAAACGTGCCGTATATATATATATATATATATATATATATATATATATATATATATATATATGTATATATACACACATATATATATATATATATATATATATATGTATAAATATGTGTGTATGTGTGTGTAATTGTATTTGGAATCGAGTATAAAATACTTTTTATAATTATAAACTTGGTATGCAATGTATTTTTTGCGAAAATTGATGTTAAACGGCGCACATATACATAAGCATCGAAATGTGTGTGTGAATATGTATATGTATATATATATATATATATATATATATATATACATATGTAAATTTATAAATTCTACACTTTCACGTACACATCCCTTAAATTGTTAAAAATATTTTAATGTCATGCACATAAATATATGTAATTAATTCTTAAGAAATTAAATCTATTTTTAAAAGAACGTTGTTATTTTATATATGTAATTTAAACTTTTTATAATGTCATTTTACGTTATAACTTTTTAAATGTCAACAATTTGTGTGCATATATTCATATATATATATATATATATATATATATATATATATATATATATATATATATATATATAACAGTCTGAAATACGGACATAAAAAAAACAAGAAAAACTTCTTCGTGCAAATTTTTCAATTCTAAACAAATTCTAGAAGTATCAGAATACATCGATCAACAATAAATGAAGACTTCTTTACTGACTACTCTCCACTGACTACTTCTGTCAGCGACCATTATCTTCCGTGTTACTCCTACGAACTTTCGAATGTCCCAAGTGATATTTGATCTTTTTCCTAGTCTATTCACATTTCTAAGACACTAATGAAGTGTTCCAACGGTCATCAATTCAATTTTGGTACAGTATGGCCATTTTGTTACCATTTAATTCACTTCCGTCTTTTAGTAACGACACAGACGTGTCCTTTTGGGTTTTCTAATGCACATCTTCGTCGTACATTAAATCCTCATAAATATACATATTTTTCTCTCAAATTTTATATACATATATATATATATATATATATACATATATAATTAAATTATTTAGGACTATAAAATTAATATCAGAGTTTGTGCGAGACACAATTTTTGATAATAACACAATCTGTTTTTGAAAGCATATCGTACATCAATTACCGGAAAATTAAACATGCATGGGTGTGAGTTATTTCTGACTATACTCCAATTATTGATAAATTGGTATTGGTCAATTACTTTTTTTAATATTTTCTCTCTAACAACAAAATTTATTTTCAAAAAATGGTATTAATAAAAGAATTTAAAAAAAATACCATTATTATTTTATATAACATGTGATATAATATGAATATATGTATTTTATTTCATTCCATAATTAATTACTTTGACATAGCTTTACTAGTCATTTTTATACAAAATAAAATAAAAGAATCAATAGAATAACGCAAATGAATGAAAAATATATAAGAATAATTTTTAAAAGCTATATATATGTCGTTTGAGAAAGAAACAGAAACTGTGGAATGAAACAAAAAATCCAGTTTGTCGTTTTATATGACACAAGGAACAGAGGGTTTTGTTGTAAACTCACAACAATAACATCAACATCAACATAATATACAATGGCCGTACAGAAAATACTGTGTCGTATTTCAAATACAGAAGTTACAGTATTTATTTCGTTCGCTTGTTTTAAAAACAATAACTATTTTTATCTCTAAATCAATGCAGTGTACTAAAACATAAAAACAAAGTGAAAAGATTAATTGTATTTTAAACTGAATTTTAACTCGAATGAAAAAACGATATAAATTATTATATTTGCCAACGTATGTATCGATTATATGCTAAAAATAACATAACATTATTCATTGTTTAAATATATACTGTTTTTTACCTCGATTTACAAAATAATATTTATCTTATCACTTACTATATTATATTTCTAAATTTTACAAAATTGTAATAATTTTTGTACCAAATATATCTTATTCCTCAAATAAACGCACAATTTAAAATAAGTATTATTTTAATTTTTAATTTCAATTTTAAATATTTTTTCCATCAATATCTAATATATTTTTTAAAAAAGAACCTTTTCATAAGCGATGTAATATTAAATGTATAAAAAACATTTTTTTCACACATTTTATTCAATTTACAAAAGTGTTAGGTATGAAATTAACAAAAGACCCTTTTCAAAAAAAAAACAACATGAATTATTGATTAAAATCACTTATTGATATTTTTATTCACTTAATGCAAACAAATTTGTTATTCCCTGCTTACATGTTTTCCGCTTATTTATTCCTCACGAAATATTAAAATGTATTGCACGCTAGGAGTAAGCAATTATTTTTTGCAACAGCCGGATAAAAACTTTTTAAACCCATCACGGGTCACATGGATATATTCACATTTATAAAAAGTCTGGCTACATTACGGATTAAATGTTAAACGCGAGTTAATAAACAGGCACGCGCGGATTCAATTGGTAATTACCCTGGATTTATCCTTGTAAGCAGATAATTATTATGATTTAGTTAGATATAAAATCTTAAGGAAACGAATTCTTTAATAAAATTGTGTTCTTGATTAAACAAATAATTTATCTTCAATTGATTTCTACTTATATAAAAGTAAAAAAATATAATAATAGCAATGCTTATACTAGATGTTTCAAGTATTTTTGCATTGTATAACAGTCTGTCTGTAATATCATACAAATCTATACATTTTAGAGAAAGTTAGCAATGAAAATGTATCTTCTGTCCTTACTGTCTTTACAAATTAAGTACAATATAATTTATCTGCTATCGTCAATAATGATGTTAAATAGGAATATAAAGAAATTCAGAGCATTAAGAATAACAAATTGTTGAATACGATCAGTTTATATGACCCGGTTTCATTTCAACTAAATGGCATTACTATGTTGTATCTCTTTTCTGATTACATAATACAAAAATATTTGAAATATCTGGTACTGGCGTTTTTGTGCAGTTGTATAACGTGACTACTACAATCTGGAATACACTTGAAAATAATCTTATAATAATGTATGATTTTCCAAACACGATGTAATAGTTTTGTTTAAACTCTAGTTACAAGTTTTAAAAATTTAAACCCTATCGACGTGAAAGTACATCTTGAAAATAGAATACTTATATATGTAACTACTTACGAAAGAAAATCTTCTTGCCAAACGACTCGAATTCGAATGATGACATTTAACAGACACTATTGGAAAATATTTGTCTCTAATCGTTACACTATAAAACTTAACGTTCCTTGTTAAACCAATTTGAAGTATACTTTTAATTCTTCATTACAAACGAATATTTTTTTGTCTTAGAAAACAATAAAAATTTGATATAAAGAAAACCAAATTAAATCTAGTAAAAAATTGACATATTGCCGTTATGATCCTAACCTCATTATTAGTATCCGTTAACAGATTGGAGGAATATTACGTTTTTATATTTTCATGATTTTAACTATGGTACTTGAAATACATATGGTGATTAATCGTTTTTCATATAGCCAAATCGAAATATGTGATTAATACAATTTATTAGTAAAGTAAGGTTAATGTGATTTGTTGAATAGATCTATAAAGCTTTATAGATGTCTTTTTGAATTTGATGGGAAACTTTTGTAAATATATTTTAATCTTTAATCACTCAGTAGTATTTTATGGGATCATAAAAACTTTATTATGTTATTTCACACAAAGAAATAAATTAAATAACGATTAAAAACCATACGTATTTTTTAACCATCGAGACCAAAATATTAATTTAATTATAGTTTCACTATATCAAAATTTTCAAAAACTATTTTCATAAACACATAAATATATTTCACTACATCGCAGTCATTGCAGCTATTTAGAATAATGAAAAACTATGCACTATTATATGTCAATGGAACACAATTACTCACCACGTGGTACGCAATAACCTATTAAAAATTGGATATGAAAACGCACAGTGATAAAATACGTCTATTAATTAGATATTCACAGATTTTGTTGCAAATTTCACTAGATTAATTGTCTATTTTCGTTCTATAACATATGACAAAAATTAATTTTAATGCATTAAAAAAGCAACCCTCTCCTCTGCCATATTACTATAACACGACTGTACGCTTTGACAAAAGTGAAAGGCATGCGCATTAGTAATGAACATATCATGTACAAAATTCATAATAAAATAAAAAAAATATAAATGTTTCTTTTCTGTCTAAAAAGTATTTATACATAATATATTAACATAATTTGGATTTTTTAAATCTCATAATAAGAATGATAAATTTTGTCAATAGAAAAAATGATGATAGTCAGTTTTCCAAACCTCAATATTTGCTTGTCATGCAATTTTATTTCTTTTATCTGTAAAAAATTCATTAATGTCTATTTAGTTTCTTTCTAGATTTCATTAAAAGTGAAACAGAATAAAATATATTATCTATGGCAATTTAGACATCAGTCGAACCTTGTTCGAGACAATATGAACCAGAGGTTTCAAACATAAAGTAAAATGGTTTAATGTATCCATTTTGTAATGTAATAAAAATTTAACATCATAAAATAAAAATTACTAATTTAATTCTATAAAGTAAAAAAAAGACATATAATATTTATATGGTAAATTTTAATGGTTTCAATTGATTTAAAACATTATACGAAATATTACGAATATACTTTATTCATTGTAGAACTCAATACAAAACATTTTTTCTATACCTTGGTACTGTGATAATAATAACATTTTACAAACGCACATAAGCAGGAATCAAAAACGATCAATAATAATTTATTGAATATTTTTGACCAACAAAAAGATTTGTGGTTTGTGTGTTGTGGTTAGTATGTTACTGGTCGTACAAAAAATAAAAAATACAATTTAAATTGTAGGTAAATTAAATTCTACTTAAATTTAAAAAAAAAAAACATTTTCATTTTATATAACTGGGATAAATAAAAAACACGTATTTTAAAATATAGCATAAATAAATATTAGTGTCAACATGGCTTATTTTGAAATACAGTTTAATTTATTAGATGAAAATATGAATTAATAAAAAAACGTTTTTATAAATAAATATTTTTAAGGACTAATCGATCCTGTTTTGTATTATTAAAGAAAAAATAAATTTACAAAATTATTATAATCCGTCCAGTTTATATTTCTTTATTGTCAAATAGATTTTTGATATAAATTTATAATTATATGTATGCATATATGTATGTATATATATATATATATATATATATATATATATATATATATGTATGTATATTGGTATGTATGTATGTATATACATATGTATGTATGTATAATCAGAGAAAGAGGGCAACAATACCTATTAATGATACTACTCTCTTCAGTTATCCACAGATGTCCATTATATCAATAATTAATATGTTTAAACTGTTGATCAACAATCGACTTTATGTCGACATCGAGTAATTCCAGTAGTTTAAGTTCACCAATAAATAAACCATAAACAGTATAAATTTTCTATATACTATCGTAGTTGAATATATATCTATTTAACAATATTTATAAATTCATTGAACATTACTATTTTTTATACAGTATGAATTTCTTAACATAATCTTATAAAATAATTACATTAGAACGAAATGAACAATGATCGTGATCGTTCTTTTTTATTAATTGAATTAATAAGTTATGTCTCTCAAATTTCGTTTGAAATAAGATTTAAATATTTCATATAAATCAATATGGAAATCAAGCATGATTTCAACTCCGTTTAAAATATGACTGGATTCAATTCGTAAATCAAATTATATTATAAAGTGAAGTATTTCTCGTACTTCAAACGTATTGATATCAAAGCAAGACGATCACAAAAAATTCATGTCAATTTCCGTAAGACCCGTTTATATTTTGTGACATATTTTGATATTGCACAGAAAATGATTCCGTTATTTCACAATAACAGGAAACAAAATATTTTTTGTATTTCTTTAATATTATTTATTTTATTTTGATACATGTATATATAAACAATATTTTTAATTTAAAATTCATTTGAATTAAAAATTTATTTTCTCATTTACATATATATATATATATATATATATATATATATATATATATATATATATATATATATATATATATAGGTATGTAAATGGTAAAGTATTCTCTATAATAACTTAACAGACACAAGCAATAAATGTTTTTAATGTGATTTGTCATGAGATGTGAGGTGAGATATGAGATAAACGTATATTTCCTCATAAAATTTTATGTTTAAAATATACATAACCATTTAACGTATATGCTTTACTGCACGGTCATTAAATTGAAATTAATTCATTTATATCTCAGTGAAATTTCGATTGTTCTACGAGAAAAACGAATTTCAAATACATATTGAATATGAAATGTATATTTCAGCGAATATCATCATTCTTCGCGGCTTGATATTTAAATTTTCAAATGAAACACTCTCGAACTGATTTGAATTGTTCTGACTTGAATATGTTAATTCAAAGTTATCGGTCTGGTTTTTGTAATGAGAAAATACAGAAAATTGGTTGCATAATTTTGAATATTATAATGGCTCTTTAAACGCAAATTATTGATTTCCAGTGAACTCGAAAGTAAATTTACTTATTTCTTTATTTTCCAAATTATAATCTGAAATATTTTTGATCAATTTAATTTTATGATTTTATATTCTTGTATTTCAAATTATCTACAACGTATTATTTCTTCGAAATCAAATTAATTAACACTTTTCATGTGTACATATTTACATTCACATACCCACTTTACTTTACGAAGAATATAATTAAATTTATTAATAACTTCTCTTTCACTCTTTCTGTGTACATATATTAAATATTAAATTATTCTAAACTTAAACATTACATTTCCGGCAACTGTCATGATTCTTCTAGATTTTCAACTAAAATATTCATTACAATTTAGTTTGAGACAAATTCTGTATAATGCATTTAATTTGCATTGATAATCTACCATCAAGCATGACAGTAAATATCAATATAAATAACTGTTTTACTCCGCATTGTTTTGTATATTTAACAATAATGGAAAGTATGCCCACCGATGATTTCCCAATTCGCATGTACTATACTCATGTAACATGTTCATATATAGATATGTTTTCATATGTGTATATATATATATATATATATATATATATACACATGTGTATGCGCATGAATATATGTATGTATATGTATAGACTCTAAGGAATACTTTTCGATTATAAATTGAAAATGTGCTCTTATAGCAATGTGTAATCTGATAGAATCGCTTACAATCCGCTGTGAAAATACTATGTATTAAGTTTTCGATTTCATTGAAAGTGTAACTTAGGAAGCAGTTAAATATTTTACAGAAAAGCAATTTATCACAGAACTCGAGAGTTTGGAGTCGCAGTGAAATAAATTAAAATTTAAATTGAAACTGAGTTCTGTATTAATATCTGAAATTCAAATAAGAAAGATAAAGCACTCATACGAGACAGTGGTGTTAGTTATGTATTGTAAAAGATTGCTCGTGCTCAAAAATCATACACGTCGCGAAAGCTTTTGAAACAAATATAAGTTTATGTGTATGTATATATATATATATATATATATATATATATATATATATGTTCTCATTTAAAATCTCTTCTTTAATAACTTATATTTAAGTATATATTTTGAATATTCTTAATAAAATTTTAACAATTTTACAAATCTTTATATATAGTTTTAAATATATATATATATATATATATATATATATATATATATATATATATATATATATTGTACAGATTATTACATATTCATAATAAAATGATTTATCAACTACATGCAAACATTAATTTTTTTGCATTTGATGTCAATTCTTAAACAAGATATGTAGTCTAATCATGACTTAATATAAGTAAATTACGTAAATAGAAAAAAACTCTGTTCAAAGACAATTACAGAAAGAAGTTCATAAGAAATGAACAAAGAATATATAGCCAAATCTTAAAACTAAACTTCAAGTAATATTCTTACCACAAATTAATAAAAAAATATATGAATTTCTCTTATAAATAGCGATACATTAACAATAGATTATAAAAATGTATTTATTTGCAGTTATACTGTTAATATTCTATATTCTATGTTTAAAAATAAAATTTATTATATTTATTACAAACATATATTTAACTCACATAATAAACATTCTCAGATAATAAAAATTTCTAATAATATTTTATTCATTTTTGTAAAAAAATATAGCAACACATTTATATAAATTTTAAAGTATCAAAGTTTTAAATATGTAAAGTTAATTGTACAAATGTAATTTATTTTAAATTTATTTATACAAGTTATACTTCTTCAAAATATATCAAAATTCATTTCAATTAACAGTTGTTTTACTTTAAAATTTTTCTACTAATATTTTAATTACATAAAAATGTAATTAACTTAAGCGTTCTTTATATTATTTATATATTTTATTTCAGTTTTCTTACGGTATTTGAACAGCGTTGTTTAGGAATATAATTAATTAATTTAATTATATATTCATTGAGCTTTATACATTTAATTTAATTTTATACACTTGTATTTTATAGTTACTGGTGAATGTTTTAGTAAATTATTTTTATTATTATTAAAATTAATATAATTATCATTATAGTATGTATTAATTCTAGTCATAAATACGTACATGCATATATGTATATTCGTGTTAATGTATAAAGTGCAGTACATTTAAGGGCTGTACTTATTTAATAAAGCAGTCAAATTTAAAGAACCCAATAAACAACATGCAATTTAAATTAATACCTTCATTATAAAAAGACACGGCTTTCATAAAAATATTCTTACATTTTTTAATGCAGCTAAAATATACGCTCAAAAAGTAGACATTAAAGTCTCTTGTAAACGGTTTTGTTAATTAGGTATGTATACAAAACTTCATAAAAAATAGCTTATGCTTAAAAAGTGTTCCCATGAACACATGCACCTAACATTTTAATGTATTGTCCTCTGTACGAACACACGTAGGGCGTGTGTTAATTTTTTTTGCTATATCAGTTGTCTTGTTATTTAGTTAAATTTACGATTGCAAAGTACCGTCCGCTAACAAACGAGCGTGCTGTTGAATTCCATTGTCAACAATAATAACAGCTCTGCGTAAATGCAACCGTAGCATGAAATAAAATCTATCTATGTTTATGATCATAACATGAGTAAATAAAATTAAATTATCACGAACAACTGATTTTTATCAAATTTTAATACAAATTTAATAACAACATATTACTCTACACATTGTGAATATTGTTCCTCGTTATTGATATCGATTTTTTTTATGGAACGCTTGAAAATAACGACGGCGATGAAATAGATGACTTCATATATAAATGAATCAATAAAAGTTTAATTTATTTAAAATTAGTACAATCACGCTTGACGCGAAATTTTAAATAATAACTAAGAGACAATAGTTTCGCACTGTTGTAATGTTTCATTTATTTCGAACAATTTTTCATTTAGATTTAATTCGTGTAAATTAAACAGATTGTATTCGTTAATTAAATTTTTCGCTATTGAAAAAATAACTGATAGAAAATTCTCAACACAATATAAACTATTTCGCTAGCGGTTAGTTCATAATAGTTAAATACCGGAAAAGTGTTTTTTTTTATTAAATTATTTACATAGCTTTATACTTTAATTTGAAATATAAAAATACTTACTTGATAATTTATAGGTATAAAAATTTTTTTTGTAGGAATTTAGTAAAAATATTATATAGTAGCAAATATATATATATATATATTTGTTCTTTTATACATTTACAGAGTCAATATTAAAAATAGCTACTTAACCCTTTGAAGATGGGCGTGGACCAAGGAATCCATTGATGTTTTCCAAAGAAACTATGGTCTCAGAGCGGATTTTTTAGATGATATATCTGAAGATCACTAATCTCTTTCAAATAAGACTAAATTTATAACTCTTTCTTCCATTAGAAAAAAAATTACGGTCTTCCAAAAATCAGAAGAATCGCGGTTTTTTCATTTGAAACTCTATAAAAATTGTGAACTTGAGAATTGGATTAAATAATTTTTTTCCGAAATTTCATCATTAGAAGAGAACGTATAAAAAAATTCGATACTTTACGTTCTTCATTGTGCAGCTCAAAAAAAAATAAAATTTTGTGTGCAGCGATATTTTTTGATACATTGGTAAGTTATTTTTTTCTAAAAAAATGATTTCTGATCGAAAAAATGACAAGGAAAACAGTCAAATGGTAGAAAAAACTTCTTTCCATATTTTCCATCTTACAGTCTACAACGCAAACATTATTTACTGCCGTATGAATCGTAAAGGATTGATACTTAATGACTACCAACTCATATTAGCTTCATATATTGTTCAAAAAGTTGCTCCAAATGCATCTTCTACGAGAAATTCAAATTCACATCGATCGACGCCTCATTTTCCGAAGAAAATACCGTCAGATCATTCTCAACGAGCACAGTGCGTTATTAGTAAAGCAAATGGAAGAAACCGACGTCCAAATATAAGATTTAACCGATGTGAAACCGTTTTGTGCACACTTGATTGTTTCAAAATTTTTCACACTCAACAGTAATGTTATTTCTGCAAATTTTCAATTGTAATCAATTTCTTTGCTTCCAATTATATGTTTCCAATCAAGATATTTATGTTTACCCCGATATTATAAACGATTTTCCACGATATATCAAATAGATATGAAATTTCTAATGGCTAATCTCAGTTAACATATTTTTTCTTATAACCGACAAATTTGCAATTTTTATTTTGTTTGCAATAAAATAATGTCCAATTAATCAAAAAAAATTGTTAAAATTTTTCAGCACCCTTTCCCTCTCTCCGGCTACAAATGGTTAATACATTAAAGTAAGTAAGAACAAATTTTATAAGAAAGAAAATTACCCTCATAAGAATATCCCTCTTATTCATTTTTTTCATTTAAGCATTAATTTTTAATTGCGGTCTATAGTCATATGTCAAAAATTAATTAAAACCAATGTAGAGAAAACAAAGAAAAAATGTAAAAAAATAATATATACAATGTATTATTGTATATATTTTTTAAATGATTGTTTCCTTATACTTTCTCCACAATAACAACAATATCTAATATTTATTTCATTTCTTCATTTATTAAATGTGTCGATGTTGATCATCCATTTCAAATATTTATAATAAATTATGTCGTGTAACAAACAGTTATCATTAAAGTTAGTCACATAACCATGTCTATTATGGGCGTGTTACACCGATCGACAATAAATATTCTCGAAACAGAATAATATATCACTACAATTCCCCAATCGTCAACGATTATATGTTACATGGAATATATGTATGTATGCTCTTCGTACGTATGATGAATTGCTGTAGCCGTGTGTCGTGATGGCATTCATTATTGTAGACAATCCACGCTAAATAATGCACAAGACGGCCTAATGATGCCGCGGCCTGTTGCACACACCGCTCCGGGTGCACGCCGTCTTCAATTAAACTTCTGTTGTTTTCATAAAACTTTGCAGCATTAAGTTAGTGAGTGTGGCGACGCCGATCGTCGTCCTCTCAACCGCCCTGCAACGCTGAGCCCGCTCCGTTTTTACCGCAATTCTATGCTATTCTGACGCGTGCCGGAAGTGTTCATTTTTCACAGTAATGTGGTTATGAATTTTAAACATCATTCGGTAATTTTATTCATCAAATTTTCTGCATGATAAATAAAGGAATATCATGTTGGAGGCATGAAGAAAACCAAACATGAAATTCTTACGATAACGAAGTGTCAACTACTTTTTACTTGATACATTTGCGAACAGACATTCGGAAGAAATCACATACAAATTTCAAACATGTTCATATGATGACACAAATTACATATTCGTTTTGTACGTTAACATGATTATCACACAATACTGTTATAAAAAGAAATTAATTGGAATTCTCGAAACTATATTAAACATATTAAATATAGCTCCCTTTTTACTCAAACATGTATGTTTTCAAATGTACTTAATATTTCACTAAATAATGAATACATTTAATTAAAATAATAAATTCATATCCAGGTATATAGTATATACTATTTTTTACTTTGAGGTAAACTAATATAGGATAATTCAGTTTAGGCTTCCACATAGAAGTTTTTTGAATATCCTTAATTCGTTATGTCATAAATTAAATTTTCTTCATATTTATCCCGATTAAAAATTCATTTTGACAAAACATTTTCTACTAATTTACTTTTTTATATTTTTAATCGAAAATTCAAAATTAATTAACATACAAGTAAAACATTTTTACAAATATTTCAGGATACATTTTTATAGATCCTTATATAACAGATATCTTTTTATTTATTATGATACTATAAAAAATAATTAAACAGAATTTATATAGTGTACATATATATATATATATATATACATGTATAGGTGATTCAATTTAAGCTTCTGTGAGGAATTATTAAAAGGAGGTGTAGGGGTGAGGAGAAGTCATGTTCTTTTTTTTTAGTATTTTAGTTCAGTTCAATACTAAAATACTAAATGGGTGGTAACATGTTTTTCTATAATTTTTCCATTTTTTTAATATTTTCGTGTAGTAGCCTAAATTGAATCAACCTATATATATATATATATATATATATATATATATATATATATATATATATATATATGCTATAAATTATGTTACTAATCAAAACATTTATCAATCTTTTAATTTAATAGCAAATAATTTAAAATAAAATTCTGATTGTTGAAATTCTTAAACTATCAATAATATAATTTCTAGTCTGATAAAAAATACGATATATATATATATATATATATATATATATATATATATATATATATATATATATATCAAACTAATTAAGTAAAGTAATCTTTTAAAAATTCCTAATAATCAAGTATGTCACAAAGAAAGGTAAATAATACATATACAATTTTTTAATGATAGATGTAAAAACCTGTCGTAAATAACATTAATTAAAAAGAAAGAGCATGTTCCGCTGACGAATAACCTAACATTAAAACATGAATGAATTACAGCGCAAAGTGGATAAATTTTAAAAAGTTAATCAGCCGCGTATTTCACGGCTTATTTATTCTTGTATACTTCAAATTACGAGATAAATTAAAATAATTAATCAATGCCTTATAGTAAGATTTCGATACTGAAATAAATTGAAATTTTTGGCCAAGTCTTCAGTTGAAATTGATGGCGTGATATAATCCGATTACAGTTTTCGCGGAGACGCTGTATGTCGAGATGCTAACGCTTGCACGATGCGTACAGAGACGTCATTGTCGCTTTTGGAAAATAATGGTGTTTGAACAGTGCTGAACATTTATTCAAAATGGCTGAAGCACGCATAAATAACAGATTTAACATACATAATTTTAATAATGACTCGACAAAACTGGGACGTGAAATCTAAAAATACATTTTCAGTGTTGTATGTAAATCAGTTTTCTTAAAATATATCAGATATTAGTAATAAACAATCACTTTATCAAAACAAACATACATTTCGACAAATAAAAATAAATAGTCTGTTAAAAACGAAAATAATCTCTAAGCCCAGAAACTGTTCTAATACATTACAATTCACTCGGATGTTGATAAAAATCTGAGCTCATAGCTAAAAGATGTTCTTAAGTCTGGGTTTCGGTTTTACGACTTTTATAGCTTCTCTCGAAATCTGTCAGTAATTCCGATGTAAGCTGTACATCATTTGATATCCTGCAGCAGAATTCAGGATTAACCGATGTGGTTACTGAAACTCGAGGTGTCCAGTAATCTATTTCCACACTGAAATGTTTCAAGCTGAAGTTACGATGCCAATTAGATTTAACCATCAACGACAATAGATTAAAATGTTCTCTTAATATACATCGAAACACTTTTCGAATAGTTGAAAAATTCGAGAAAAAGATAGTATATTTAAAACATTATTCTTTAAAAAAATAACAGTTTTTGAATGTGTAAGTTTAATTCGATATTTTTTTACTAATTTTTTATCTGTTTCATAAAAACAAGTTTTATATTACTTATCACAAAGTAAATATGTAAAGTACTATATTTCGAATCAAATATTCATTACAGGAGGTTTGTACTTATATAATACATGATCTTATATATACGGATACAATAGATTTAATATACAAATTCTGCTTATGCTATGTCAAATTCTACACATAAACGCTTTTATAATGGTCATATAAACTAAATAATTATTTAATTGCTGACTATTTTATTTAATAATACATTGTAAATACTGATACATTCATTACAATACACAATATATCTTATTTGAGCAATAGAACGTTTTTAATTAGCTAGCTGGTAAATAATAACAGGAGAGATATAAGAGAATTACGAGTAAGTGGAATAAAATATTCTTCATTCATACTTATACTACAAATCACAAAGTACCAATTATTAAAATTAACTTACAATTATTGTCTACAATATATTTAAGCAAGTCAATACATCTCTCTTTATTAAGTAACGCTTCCAACCCAGTTTTTTTAAACTCTCCGTACTGGAGCAGTAAACTCAGTTGACAGCTAATATCTTTCATGAAAATTACTATTTATGAAGGAATAGAAGGCTTTTTAATTAGTCGAAAATCAGTCAATCCTTACACAGCGATTAGTATCAATATATCATGTGTATTACAAGAAAATAAAAAAATTTAATTAGAAATATAATGACATATTTTCAAATAAAAACACACTGTGAGCTGAGTTTACTGCATCGAAACGGGAGAGTTAACACTGTTATTTATTATATGTACTTCGATATATTAATTAAAATATCAAAAATATCCTGTTTCTTATATCTTATATTTATTTAACAAGCTGTCTTACTTAATAACTCACTTAAACTGTATTATCTATTGAAATATTTTAAAATTATTCGGATGAATAATATAGTTTTTAATTTTCTGGATTAAATAAAATAATATTTTATTGAAAATACATTTTATGTAAGAAATAGAAATATATCAATTATATATTTTTTAAAATTATTTATATAATTATTTTAAATATCAAGATATAAATTAATTTCAGAAAAACAAGTTTTGAAGTTTTAAAAACTGTTTTATTTTGAAATAAGAAATTAATTTAATTCTTATTTAAATTCGTTTAAGAAATAAATTAAAAAAACTATAATACGCAAGTGAAAATTATTTTGACATTAATTTTCCATAATTAAACTCGATTAGTATTTCAAAACATTTATGGAACAATCAATTTTATTAGAATTTTACTATGAAAATAAATATGGTGGAAGCGCAATTAATTGAATTCATGTAAATATATTTTGATTTATTTTATATTTGTATCCAGATATTTATTTCAAAATATTGAAAACCTTACGTAACTAAAAGAATATTGTTTGTACAAAATATTAAATACAAATAAAGTAACTAATTATATATATATATATATATATATATATATATATATATACTATCTTTTTGATACTGTATCCAAAAAATGGATATCCATCGACAGTAACATTTAATAGATTATAAAAACTTTTCAGTTACATAGAAAAAGTCTGTACTACACAGTATGTACTTTATCAAAAAAAAAAAAAAAATACTTGGGTTTATAAATGCAAAGGCATTTCGTGTCTTCCTCTGGGAAAGAATATAACTAGCTTAAATTATATCATTTTTCAACAAACTGTATTCTTACAATTTTTCTCCTTAAATCGAAACAACACTGCAGTCTTATGTTCTGAATATTTTCTTATGGAAACATTTTTGCTGTTCACGCATAATTCTCAGAATATTCCGCTCTAATAAATGGTTAATTTTTATATACATACCTTGTATTAAAATAAATATAAATTCTATTTTTACTTCACATATTATAAAATAATATTATTTTATCCGAAATGCTTGCTTTTATTTTCGGTATCTTAATTTCAAATATGATATTTTTATCATAATTAAAAAGAATATATTCACATATTATATATATATATACTACGAATATTGTTAACATACGTACACATATATTATATACCACTGGATGTCGTTTATTTTATTTTAGAGCTTGTTAGGTGACCTGAATATTCCGCATATAGAACATATCGAAATGCCAGACCTACCGTTCGAGATGAAGTACAATGTAGAATATGAGGAAATTCAAGTTGAGAAATAGAACGATCAATATATTTAATATTTAACAATTAACGTGTTAATATATTTTAAAACACAATTATTATTGTGCGTATACGAAATCAGAAAAAAATTGTATTGGAGTACAAATAAATTACTGAGAGAAAAATAAACTGGGAGGAAATGTTCATAAGTTGAAAATTAATATTGTTATATGTTTTATTATGGTTTTCTAGATTTCATTACATATAAAAACAAAATGAATCAAGGTAATAATAAAAGTTATTTATTTACCTAAATCGTGCCAATTATTAAAATTGACATAATTTCAGTCTCAAAGCAACACAATGTGTGAAACCCAAAACAAATATATATGTCTTGAGTCGAGAAATTTTACATTATTTCTTAACTCGTTATATCTTTCAATTTTATCGCTATATACAATTTTTTGTCATAGCACAATCTTTAAAACGAATTCATTGTTTTATCTGAAGTCAAAAGATTTGCCATAAAATTTATTAAGACTGGACAACTGATTTATATCCTTAAAACCGTTGTTCTTGTTAATGAATTTTACTAATTTTTATATGTAAATAATTTTTATAAACAGAGCACACATTTATAAAAATGTTGGAAAATATTACTCTATAAAAAAAATAGTATATATTTGAAATCCAATTCATCCTAATATAATACATAAACTAATCAAAATTAATATTAAAATATAATTAAATCAAATTTAATAATTCAGTTTTTCATTTTTTATCATTTTACTCTATTTTATGACTAATATTAATAAGATGTATTAAGAAAATATTATTACATTAATTTATATTAATGTATTGACCTAACATTTCGAATTACGATTTATTTTTACTTTGTTTTAATTACTTATTTGCAATTATATACTTCTTCTATTAAGCAATTCTATAACACAGTTTTTCATTTAATACCCCAAATTCATAAATTTAAATATGTATACCCTCATTATTTTTAAAAATTATGTATATTGAATCTTTTATTTAAAAAAAATACATTCTCTGCGCTTACTATCTGAATTGCGTTTCAAAATTATACAAAAATGATATGCAAATCTTTGTCAAAAATGTACTTATGTTGAGCGAGGTTTAATGACACTTATTTTCTCTGAAAAACATTTTTTTCAACTCAGCATTTTTTTAATATTGTACGTACAGTGTATATTGCGTGTATTTCGTATATTATATATATATATATATATATATATATATATATATATATATATATATATATATGTATATATGATTGTATAATATATAAACTTTTATTTTTCGTGCAAAGAAAAACATCACACATAGATTATGTCGCATGTAAAAAAACATAACAATGATAAAATAATTTTAAAGGAAGTTATACATATTATGGAACTTTAAAAGCAGTCAAGTTTTTAAACATTTTTTTTTCTAGATATATTGCGCACTGAATCGACAAAAGGTTTGAGATAATGATGGTAATTTGTTAGATTTATATGGTTTGCCACACCCATGTCGTTCAGTCAATGGTATCGACACGACAAATGATAAACTCTGTCGAAAATGTTTGCGCGCCCCTGTTGTAAAATGTAAGGGCCCCTTTATCCCTCGCGTGCCTAGTGTGCGCAATCGTCAACGAAGGCGTGCCTCGCTTACGTATTCATACGTCTTGTATTGTCATCCTTAAGTGACGACACGCTCTCGAGAGTTAAGCATGTGTGTCGTTCGACTAACATACAATGCTTTCACAGTGCCGTGGCTTAAAAGCTTTTAGTCGACAGCAACTGAATTTTTTCTTACACATTTCGAATTTCTGCATCCAATTCACTTTAGATTATACCAAAACACTCTTTTATATCTAATTGTGAAAATTCAGTCTCACTTAATGTAAAAAAAAATGTCGTGTTAAATATATTCTTGACAGAAAAGCATAAATAATACGGTCCACGTACAAATTATTTTCTTTGACTTGTATGATATAAAAGTACATTCTTTTTTGTGTTTTAATATATTCTTATTAAACGTATTTACTTTCCGTTTAATTCAACAAAAATCGATGTTTTCCCTAAAAATATAATTAAATTGATTGTTTTTATTAATGTTAATTACAAATAATTCTTTAACTGGTTACGTTATAATCCTATTTGAATTTTCTACTATTTCTACTTCTATTTCTCTATCTACTTCAAATCTTATTTTATTTTAAATCACATAGTAAATTGAAAGCATTTTGGAATATATTTTGTATAATTTTGGTTCAAATAGTTCATTTTTCAGTACAACAATTGTCAAATTAACAATTATGTTACTATGAAATTAAAATCCTAAAAAAAAAAACAAGAATTTAACTTTTAACAGTTCTTGAACATCTTAAAATGTAATTTTCCATAGAGTTTATAGATTATAACTTATATCTAATTTAGAGTCTCATAGGTTAATGTTTGATTATTAGCACTATTTTCCTTAAAATTATGCAGGTGACAAATACACTATTTTAATATATTTGTCACATCATATCAATATAGTCTAAGGTTCAGTACATGTTTCAAAACGTAATTGTTTTTAAACAACACTCATAAAAACAAAATATCAATTATAAATAATTTTAAACTTAAAAGAACTAAATAATCGTTAAAAAAACGTTCCACTGTGTTTATTATAATGTTCCATAATGCTGTGACTTATAAATATATAATTACAGGAATATTTAATTTTTTAATGGTTATAATATATGTTATTAAATTTAAAATAATTAAAAGTTTTTTTTTGTCATTCAACTACTTTACATTTAATACATGTTTATTTTTATTCTAAAATTTTGAAATTTTAAACACTTTTCTCAAATTAAGAATGACAAATGTTGAGGCTCAAATGATAAACCTAAAAAGAATTTCTTTGATTTTAAAAATGAGTTGATTATAATTTATTATTTATAAAAAAAAATAATTTAACACATATTTAACTGAACAAGCAGCATAATAACTCGGTCTTTCCAATATTTATTCAATTCAAGTTTCTCCTGTTTTTGCTTTGTAGTGACTGTTTATGTACAAAACATAGAACTTTTTTTATAACTATTTTCCCTACAATGCAAATGAAATTCATAAAACGCTAAAAGTAGAAGCAAGGTAGTCTATCAACAATATATAAATTCTCTACTAGTAGAGATTAATCAACAAAGTATTTAATATTTTATTTGAAATGCGTTGGATTCTAATATATATTTGTAAACAGTTATTTAATTAAGTAAATATAAATCCTATATATTTTTATAAGAAGTATAGTAACAGATGTAAGGTGTTATTACTTGAAAATAATAATTTCATTTCCGTACCAAACTAAAAAAAAAGTTTTCTTCAAAATGTTCAATAATTGATTAATTTTCAACTTTGATCCTTATTTATAGTTATTTAAACAGCCATGACCTCATCGTCAAAGTATTATAATTTCATCCAAAGTCAAATTTATCTAGACACAAACACATTTTTAAAATAAAGTCGTCACAAATGAATAAGCTAAATTATTTTTAATAAATATCTGAAATGTTAAACAAAAATGAAATACAAATGTCTTAAAATTCATACACATCGAATATTATATATATATATATATATATATATATATATATATATATATATATATATATATGGGTGTGTATGTGTGTTGGAGGTGTGTGTATTATATAATAATATTACCAAATAATTAATCAATATATTTTAGTAAGTAAAATAAAATACTCAAAAGAGACTAAAATGAAAACAAAAAAACGGAAAAATCTAAAATTTATAAAACATTTATTGTGTAATTTATTTAACTCATACTTATTTTCTTAAAAACAATCTTGATGTTACGAAATATGCAATTAATATGATCGTTTGCGAAAAGCAATTTAATCTTACAAATTTTTAACAAGAAAAATTCTCTCGGTGCTGTAGAAAATTTCAACCAAACTTCTTTATAACAATAATGTACCGTAATCAATTTGAATTCTTTACTTTTCATTTCTTAAATTGTTTACAATCATTACTTTTTCATTTTAAAATTTATATTACTTATAAGAAGTATATTTTCTATTTAGTGTGACATAAACTGTTTTATACTCAAATTTACTGATAGATAGGCAAGACATATTACATTTATGTATACATATATATATAAATATAAATATATATATATATATATAAAAATATATATATATATATATATATAAATATATATATATATATATATATACACTAGGGGGCTGCGCCCTCCTGTTTGCTACGCTCACTAATCGACGGGCACCCTGCGCTCGCCCACTTGTCAACTATAAATCTGTATATAAATCAAATGAAACAATAAACATATTTTTTAAAACTCATTGTGTCTATATAAATATTATCACAGATATATCGCAACATAGTCGTTTCGTCTTATACAGAACAAAGAACTATTACAAAAAACAAGGTTAGATTCCAAAAATTTGAAAACTATACTATTTTCTTTTTATGACTAAAAGAAGTATGTTTATTAAAATAATCGATAATTGATCAAAAGTATTGCATATTAATATTACCTAATGTTTTCTTCTTCATCAATGCTAAACACCATTAAACGTTGGTCCTTTTTGTTTCCGGCAAAATCATTCCTCATCTTATGAGTTTTCTTTTGCAGTATCTTGATTTCTATTTTGCGCTTCTTTCAGTGGAAAGATCTGTATTTAGAAAATACAACTCCAATTCTTCGGCTAAGTCTGTGCCTTCCTGTATGGCTTTTAAGGTAAATTTTTGTCCTCTGAATTAATTTGTATTATCTCAAATGCTATTTCCACCAAATTTCCCCAATTCACAAACCGTGTTAAAACGAAACTGTGTTGTAGGAATGCCGTGTTGTACAGGAATTTCCTCCAATTATCGAACTGTGTTGTAAAACTGTCATGTTATACAGAGGTTACCTGTATATATATATATATATATATTTATATATATATATATATATATATATTTATGTGTGTGTGTGTGTGGATATTATGCGTCGTACAAATTGATCTAAGAGAAATGGAAACATTCTTCTTACGAAAATTATTTCATATATAGTACAGTTAAATAAAACATGTAAAAGTTTCGAAAACAGTTATTGGAAGCATTTATAAAATTCTGAAAATGTTATTAACTTGAGAACAACTTGTTTCGAGCTGTATCAAAGAGAAACAGTACGACTTTATCCATATAATTGAAACAATGTATATACAAAATATGTAAGTTTTATTTAAAACAAAGGAATATAACAGAAATCACAACGAATGAAAAATATACAATGGAGAAAAAAAAAGCAACGTTTCATTATATATTCTGTTTGGACTGAGGCCTCTATTGTAGAGCTTTATGTGTATGTGATATGAATGTCGTGTCGTCACCCAACATCAACGATACATGCTAAACGTTTTTCATATATACAGGAAGTATAGAGTTCGAATTACCATTATCTTAGTTGTTAATCTTAACGAAATATTTTAGATCGTATCGTATTAATGTATATGTTATAATTACAATTTATTGATTTTTTGACACGAATATAAGAATGAATTGCCATTGAACAAAGTGTTAATAAAATGGACATAAAACATATTTTCAACAAACTGTTATTTCATACTGTTACTGTTTATTTCATATAATTTTAGATTTTTGGAATATACATAAACAATATATGGAAATTTTCATTAATTATTAATATACGTGTAAACTGAACGTTCAGTTATTGACCAATTTCTAATGCAATTAATTCTTGGCAATTAAATTCTAAATTCAATGTTTTGTTTTAAATTAAAAGTTAACGGATCAAATTTTTCATTAAATTGAAAATACTAATCAAATGGACATTAGTTACAGTTTATTGTCAAATCGGTATTAATAAGTAAGTCTGCTGCAATATAATTTCAGTGTATAAAAATTAATTTTAACATTACATGTAAATTGGCTGCAATTATTATTAAGCCTTATTAATTTTTTTTCATTATTTTTATCAGACCATTACACATTTTTTCTTATAAATATATTAATCGTATTTATCATACATAAATAAATTATTTTTTTATATGAATTCATATCCATATATATATATATATATATATATATTTATATATGTACAGATAATTTTCACATTCTGAAAAGTTTTTGTTTACAACCAAATATTTCGTGCGGATTTAAAACATAAGTAGTACGGTGTAGAAAATAAACATCAACAAACTTAAATTACACATAAATTAGTTTTATAATCTCTCTCGATATTACTCGATCTGTAGTCGTATTTTAGAAATTATTTACATATTAATAAAGCTGTATATTCAAATTTTATTAATGCTTATCGAACAGAGCAAAAGAAAAAATATAATGCATTAAATTATTAACACCACGCCTAATACAAAACGAGGATAAATCTCTTTTCCATTTCTTTCCTCTGTTTGATAATGAAAATTTTACCAATGAAGAATTTCCCTCCCATACATTTTTTGATGCTCACAATTCATCTCCAATGAAAAATAAAACTGTAGAGAATATCATCCTGTACGCTATGTCCCCCTTCTGTTTACATTAATTTACATAAAATGCATATAAAACGACAGTACTATATTTAAACTCTAGAAACTTAAAATATTACAGGTATATTTCATGGAACTTTCCCTCTTTTTATATAATTAATCTTTTTATGATAAAAGGGACTTAAAATAATCCTTTTCAATTAAGATTAGATAGTTTACTTTACTTTAATTTTCAACTTAAATAAAAATGTGATAGTTATGAAACTTTATCATATTAAGTACATAAATCAAATAAAAAAATTATCCCATTATTAGACACTTATTATAATTAATGAGGTGAATAAAGATTTATGATAATATTTGATAAATTTATATAGTATGACATCGTATTTAAAAAGATTATGAATATGTATATACGAAAAAATGATGTAATATTTTTTTTTAAAATATATATAATATATAATTGAAAAAAGTATGTATTAATATATTTCAAAAACGTCGCTTTACTTGTTATCATGACTCGAGCAACAATTTTTTTAAATTATAATTTATAAACACGAGAAAAATTTTAATTTATACTAAAAATGTATATCCACAGGTGCATAACAGCTCTGCAGGTACCCTCGTCAGTCCTAACCAGCATAATACAAATACAGCAAAAATATGATGCCTGGTTTACGTATTCAGATCTAACCTAAAACATGCAAATTTTCTAGACAAATTTCAGACGACCGCCGAATATAAATATTTTTAATTTAAATCTTATTTTTTATTTTAATTAAATTGTAAACAGTTGTAAACAAGTTTATTTATAAATAAGTTATTATTTATTCTTTTTGTATAGTTTTATACTAAATTTAAAAGATAACTCCGAGTATATTCTTTGTCATAAATATTCAACATATTTAAATCGTACACTCAATATACGCCACAGACAAAATATTTGAAGACGATGTGCGGATACACGTTGAATGTTCCAGTTTATGTATTCATGTACATATGATGTGACGGTTAGAACAGTTCTATTTTCACATGTTTCAAGCGGGGACAAAAGCACAAGGTACTGCCAGAATTCGGTATTGTTACATGTATTGTTGAATTTTGTTTGATATATAATGCATTCGTTTTTGTTACAATGTTGATTTTTAGTGCTTCTTTATTGACACATGCTTAAAAGAAATACTTCAAAGGGACGATCTTAATAGTATTAAAAATTATATATTTATATACATGTTACGATATATTTATGTACCCTGGAGTTTTAATTAAAATGAAGTGAATACATAAAAATGTTTGCAATACTAATCGTATAGTTATTTTAAAAGATAATATCAATATACTTTAAAATAAAAATAAAATTCAATATTTATCAATTTGTATTGTCTACTAACATAAAATCTGATTAAATTAATTTTATAGAAAGTAATAAAACAGTTTACAGATAAAGGTATATTTACTTTTTGGTGATGTTATTTACAAAAATAAAAACGAAATTATCTTTTATTTAATAAAGTACCAGAGGGCTCTGCCCTTTTACTCGCTATGCTTTCCGACCACCGGTGGCTTCCCCTCCGTTCGCTTCGCTCGTTCTATCGACTCGCTTCACTCGTATCATATATATTCGTTCAATATCCTAATAAATATATATATATATATATATATATATATATATATATATATATATGTTAGTATGTCTATATAATTATTTTTTCTGTTGAATGTTAGTGAGTGTGTTCCTCTCACAGAGAGTGGCACACCCAGAGAAGAAGCCAAAGGGCCCTGGAAATCTCTTTTCCCAAAGGAAAAGGAAAAGAGTACTATCTTATATATATATATATATATATATATATATATATATATATATATATATATATTGATGTAACCACGACTAAAGTAACTCAAGAGCTTTGCAAAAAGAGAAGAAAACTAGATTTTATGCTTTAAATGAATTTTTACAATTGCCTAATGAATTTTATTGAATTCACATTAAAAAAAATTTTATCCGTTCATCTCGGCCCTCTTCAAGATTAAGTCTTGAGCGCGCCACTGCTCTCAGATATATTGCAACGTTGTTCTTTTATAAAGTCGCACATTTCATATCATAATTCTTCGTGAAAATCTCATGTAACTTCGGGTGTCATCGTTATTAATAATTTAATACAAAATCTCTACAAATTTTTTTTAGTGAAATTTTACAGAACTCTTTATATATATATTTATATATATATATATATATATATATATATATATATATATATAAAGTTATATTCCATTAAGTGTGTTTACATATGTACGAGTAACATAAGTATTCGATTTTTGTATCTAAATGAGAACCAGTGATTTTAATTAAACTTAACGAACCAAATGGTTTCAAATGAAATACCGTTTAACACCATAAAATATTTAGCTGTAATGAATAATTTTTATCTTGAAGCTTACAATGACCAAAGAATTGCTTATTCAAAAAAAATTTGTACACATTGATACTAACATATTTATATAAAATATTAAATTCTATTATAATATAGCAATGATTGTGTGATTCAAAGTATCTCCTTGTAATACTATATTTTATTGATTATAAAAAAATATATATTTCGTCAAAATTTATGTACATGTTATTTTTTTATTTTGACAAAATCATATAATATTGTACAGAATTTAACATTTCTTTAATCAAATTCGTAAAATATGTACCGCTCCATGTAAAAAGTAAACTACATATTATTTAAAAATACTATATCACAAAATATCTATCTACGAGTATATGTATATATATATATATATATATATATATATATATATATATATATATATATATATATATAATCTATTTTTCCACAATTATTGGTTTGTTGCCAAATTTCTGAAATTACAAAGAAAATGTTTTAAAATGTGAGTATTTCATATCAATTATTGAAAGCATTTTATGTTAACTTTTATAGTAGAAACTGACATTTAGAGAATTTTTTAGATTTTTTTTGAATACATCCTTTTTAAAGAATATATAGACATGTCTGTGTATTTGAAACTTCGAAATGGTCTATTTTACAATAAAACATTTTTTTAGATATCTATTATACTTACAATTCTGAACATGACGTTTCATCTGTCAGACATCTACAAGTAAAGTATCCAATTGTTTTACCTCTATTAAATTACATCATTTGTCATTGCGAAAGCTCTCCTACTATTACATGTATATATATATATATATATATATATATATATATATATATATATATTGTGTTTACCTTCGTGTCTATGAATGTATTTTTTAAAGAATAGGTATAAAATATGTATTACAAGAGAGAATTCATATTTTAAATATAAAAAGTATATATTTAAAAGTATATTATTGATTTTTCAAATAGAAAAATGTAATTATTTAAAAAAAATATTATTAGATCTTAATATTTCATTCCGGGAATTATAATTACATGCATTACATTTTAAATACATTTTACAATATAATACAGATTTTGATAATTTAGTTAAATTCACAAACTAAAAAAAAATTTCTGCTTTAAAATGTTCAATAATTGATTCCTGCATTTTTGATTGTTGCTTTCGCATATTACGATGTCGCTATCATCATCAGCGAAGACCAACGGTGAAAGTATCACAAAAAAAAACAAGCCACCATTCCTCTTAAGATAAATACATAGTAAAGGTGAGAGTAAAAAATAGAGAAAATAAAATAGCAAATGGAAGAAGTCAAAGCAATAGAATAGAAACAATTTGAACTTTATAACTTTGCTCTCGTGTTACTATACATCTTCCTAAATGTTTCTATTAGTTTGTTTTCGTCACTTGACTGTGTTTTCCAGTCTCACAACTCTGCTATACATAGAGTCTTACTCGCCAGATTAAATTCTAAATAACGGTTTTTTGTTTCCGGAAATAAAAAATGCAAATGAAGAGTAGAATGTTTATGAATATGGAATAAACTAAGAAATAAAGATAATTTTGAAACAAATGTTTTAAAATAGCTCTTTAAACTTATATCATCATTTATTACTATGTATAAAGAGTGAAGACAATATACAATAGAACCGGGCACTGGCCTTAGCTGTCGAAGCGCCCTAAAATCTTAATAACCAACCAAGAATATAGAAAGATAAATGATTTCTATAATAGTTTATATTTTATTACTCAGTCCTATTTTTTTCACATATTTGAAATATTTAGACATCCTTTGTATTGTCGTCTTAATATTGTAGACCATATCGGGGGGTACGAGACCCCGACGACAGTCATTTTCGTGTGATGGTTTGTGTCCTGGTTAACATATGTTGTTAATCTTCTTAAAAAATGAACATGTGGGAAAAATTACAAAAAACCCAGATAAACCTGATTCTAAATCCCCCCACCCACCTTCCTTTAGGAGCATACCCTTTCTTAACTATTTGTAAAATTGCATACGTACATATATATATATATATATATATGTATACAGAGAAAGAGAGAAGGTAAGAACATTGTTTGTACGAATTCCTGTAAGTTTTAAACATTAAATTCCCTTTATATTTCAGCGATAAAATAAGCTTGATTTATAATTACTTGTGAGCTATGAAAAAAAAACGTGAAAGAAATACGTTCAGATATTGAATTTCTGATATGAAATTTTCCAATAATCAAACATCCAACTAACCACCTTTAACGTAATCACCGATTTAAATGTCAGTAATCGACACACGTTGCGCATCCCTGAACAACTGTAAATTTAACAACATTCACTACATTAATAACGGAAATGTCATCGCTGCGAATAGATTTACGACAATTTTAGCTGTTGACAATAAAGCGCGATAATTGAAAAAAAAACACATGAACTTATTCCATTCGATTCATTGGTACCCAAGTCACAAATCATACACCGTGACGTTTGGTACCCATGTTTCGCTACGTTCACGTAGTGCACGTCTTCGTTTATAACATCTCCCCGCGTCACGAATCCGTTAAAGTGTCGCTTTCGCGCATTTTATAACGTAACTGGCTCGCTCTCCATTATTGAATAAATCGAAATCACATTTACGGACGAAAGTAAGTGCATTTTGCCGTACACAAGATAAAACGAATACGAAAAAAAAATAAAACCAGTTGCGAATATACGGAGCTTGATATAAAAATCCTATGTGGGTATCAAGAATCAATGATAGAGGAATGCGGCAAACCGTGTTCGACGAACAACGCCACGACAAGTAGGTCATCAACGGGTCGCTAGCTCGCCTCTTAACGTCCCGCCGCAAAGAAACATTGTAGGGAGACAGGTTATGGGATATGATAGGACGCCGCGAGGTCTAACCGTAGTGAGTGTAGTGAGCATTCACTACGCCCGTGAACAATTCCGTGAGAACTAAGCCTCCTGATGTCTTACGTTTTTCTTTTTCCGTTTTTGCTCTTTATTCGTTACCTGCGGTTACATATCGATTGCATGCAATTTTAATATACATTTCTGATATGTAACATTGTACCTACAAGATCTCCAGAGAAAACTTATGATTTCAATGATATTCAATATTTATTGCAGTTCATAGACTTCACAATGCATGTTTCGTTGCATCAAAACATTACACGCTGACTGTTATCCAGTAATGATCCTCATTAAAAGTTGAAACGTTATTCATTTTCATAGATAAAAAAGTTAAATTAGAGTAATGCCATAATACCTACAGTACACAAAAAACACATCCTTCTATATTGCAATATCATTATATCTGTTGTCAGTGACAAATTACATTTTAAATTTCGGAAATAACCTATCGATAATTATTCTGAATTGAATTTCATTTCACAACACCCACTGACAAACTGAATATGCATAAGCGTACAGCATATTGTCCTAGCTGTTTGTTTGAGTATATATATTACAAATCCATCCCTACTGATTATATTTCCAAAAATATATATATATTGACGTCATCATATTCAAAGAAACATTATTTTCATAATAAAAGTCATAATTAATGCAAGAAAAAAATATATTTATGTTAAGACATTAAAAATTGAATAAAGAGTCTAGAATGTTTATTTTGCTTTAAAAATAAAACAACTAGTATTTTTTATATTTAAAATCAGTAATTATTAAATAAAAAACTAATTTATAGAAAATATACAATGTATATATTTGTGGCTATTAATAAACGATATTTAATATAAAAAAAATCGTTTCAAATTGTGTCCATAAAACAGTCTTCTAATATTCGATATACAACGAAAAATTATAATCTTTTTAAAATCTCTTTTTCAGTAAATAAATAGACATAAAAATATAGATATTTAAGTAACACATTCTACTAAAACCCAAACTTTCTCTTCCTGCATTCTAAAAATGACCATATCGCCATCAATTTTATTATTAATCGATAAAAATGAACAAAGAACAATTGTTGAACATTTTTATAATGTGTGAGATTGTAATTTTTAAAAATTAATAAATCCATTTCTCATAAAGAAACAAAAATACTAGTTTTCTTATAAAAAAATAACACTTCCAATTTAAAGAAATAACCCACAATGTGCTATTTCTAAAAACGAATCATGGTATTTAAATTTCGTTTTCAAAGACAATTACTTGATAAAACATAAAATAAATAAATTAAATTAATAATAAAGGTATAAGTATACTTATATTCTATATATTTAATTCTATATATTATATTCTATAATATTTAAAAAAATAAAAAAAACTAATATATATATATATTAAATTCAATTAAAAAGTTTATATAAAACGTAATTTATAATTATCAACTTCATATTAAAGTATCTATTTATTAATACAGTATTTTTAAAAGAAAATAAACTTATTTAATTGAAACGTACATGTATGATTGTAATGTAAATTCAAATTAATCGATATTTTCAAATAATGTTTTCAATCTTTTATTGAAACCTATATTTTTAATGAGTTTAAAAATATTATAAGTAAATTAACTATCAAACAAATTAATCTTCAAATTAATTAATTTATAGATACAATTTGATTAAAGTAAAAAGGAAAATTACTAATATAATGAATGTAAATAAATCCATTTTAAAGTCTTCCTATATTAATAAGTCCAAGTGTATATGTTTAAGTAAATGATTATAAAAAATGAGACGTAAAATAGCATACATTGAAATGATTATATAGAGCTCCAAAAATCAACAGCGCTAGTACTTTCGAAATGTATTAGACTAACAACTAAATTTTAGTAAAATAGTCTTTTTTAATTAATGTCACCTATAAAGAATTCCAGTAGGATAAAATTGCGGCGCCATATTTGCTTTCGAAAACCACCAACCCCTACTATAGTGTAACCAACCGACGTCAGCTATAATTTAGCCGACTAACGCTTTCTGCTATATATTTGTTTACATATTGTATGAAAATTGGCGACATTTATTTTCATACTCCGTGAAAATATTTGCGTAATGTAATACGCTTTATTGAAATATGTTGTGCTGAAACGGTTTTATGGCTTCTTTCTTAAAGACGGCCTGTCTGCGGAGCTTTATATTGCACATTTCAATTTCTTTGCACGCGGCTTGTAGGCAACGACAGTGCTGCCACAGTGACGTTACGATCAGTTCAACGCTATTCTTCTCCAACAATGAAAGTGAGTTCTTTTTTCGATCTTTTGAAAAAAAATACGTTTTACATCCCATTTGTTTTGTTGGTCGGTATTGATTTGTTATTCAAAACAGTTATGATACATTTTATCCTATTACAAATGTAACAGGTGACGCTTCGATTCTTCGCTTATCTTCTTTTGGAAAGAAATTTGTTTGTCTACCTGTCGTAGAAATGATTTGAAAATCATATATTCTTTGTTCAAAAAAAAATGCTCCCTAGTTTTTACTTGAATGGTCTAATTTTTGACATGCAGGAAACATATTCATTCAAATTACATTATTTAAAAATAAACTCATCCGATCTGTTTTTATCTAGTGTTGCAGATATGTATTGTATACAATTTTTAATTTCTTTATTAAAATTTTGTCATTTAAAATGAATAAATAAATATGAATTTATATATTTATATATATATATATATATATATATATATATATATATATATATATATATATATATATACATATATATTATTTATTTTTCTTTATTTTCATATATTTTATATTAATTTTCAATCTATAGTATATCATCTGTACTTTAAATCTATTATTTAATTTTTCATTACTTTAAATATAAAAATATACAATGATATAATTAAAGTAAATTATTATCAGATATGCATTACTAAAAACCAATTGAATTTCTAGGTACAAAATTCAAATGGATAATATACACTTATTATAGAGAATCTATTATAAACATTTTCAAAAATTAATATATATATATATATATATATATATATATATGTGTGTGTGTGTATGTGTATGTATATATATATATATATATATATATATATATACTACAAATTAATATTTTTATATAATCGATTGTTATACAATATCACCACCTTTCATTTTATTTTATTAACAAACGGCCCTGCCCCTACTCAGTACGCTCATCGACCATCAAGGGGGATTCCTCCCCCCTCTCTAACGTTCGCTCTCCCGTAACAAATAACAAAAATTAACCACAAATAATCTGTGTAAAATGTAATTCGTAAAAATTTTATTGGAAAAGTTTATAAAAATTAACAACAAAATACAGTGTTAAAATGTGTAACATTTTTTTACTCTAAAGCTTCAGCGAGTACAATATTTTCAATAAATTTCTTATGAGTTTTACACTAAAATCGTATACCCTCTTTCGTTGTACACCGTGAGATGGTTACATATATGTGACTGATGTCAACCAATCAGAACAGAAACCACGTGATATGAATTAACCAATCATTGATTATTGGGGATAAAAATACTTAACGTGCTACTTGTAAAGTGTAACGGGATGAGCGGCGTTCCGAGGAAATGGTTTACAGGAAAAAAAAGTTTTATGTAAATTTTAGGATGGAGTTATTTTTTATATATAGGAAGATATTAATTTAATCTTTCTTAATAATAATACTTTTTATTGTTAATTAAATAGTATTGTTTAATTTAACATTTTTAAGTATATTCTCACATAAATACATTCTCTTCCAATATAACCATCGATATATTTAATAAAAACGAGATTTAATCCTCTCATGGATGGTGACATTTTCAATCATTTTTTTATATTTAATTTTAAATATAATTTGCATTGAATAATAATTCAAAATGTGTAAATACTTAATTTCACTTATTGATTTTTTTTTTAAATTTATTAATAATTATAAAATCTTATAATAAATGGTATAAATATAAACTTTTCAATTATTAATTACTTGATCAATTTATATAAGCGCAAGCTTTTAATATAAAATAACTGTTTTTTAAACATTTTAATCTGTTTCCAATTTTCAAAAACCATCTTATTGTTAACGAATAAAAAAATTAACCTTTTAGAAAATGTAATACAAAAAAATCAATTAAATTAACTGAAATTTGTTGTAACCTAAATAAGAATACTATTTTCATAAGAAATATTTACTGAATTTCAATGTTTGTAATAAAATTATGGCATATTAAAAAGATATAAACAAAGACCATTGTTATGTTCGCAAGCGTAAACGGATGTAATTTTTAAACGCCCGTATGTCTATCTCTTTTCACGTCACATGAAAATCTTTTTTGCAACATTCCGCATTGAATGATTATATGTAACGTACACGGAAATACGTAATTCAGTTGAACATATTACCGAAATAACAATGTCACTGTTCTCCCATATCCAGAATATCACATTACTTTTTTTATAAATTTTCATAATATTTTATAGATGAAAAATGCCGAGCATGATGCAACATTCTTATAAAAGAACAGCATTCTCTTGAAACAAGAATACAAAAACAATTTTCTAAAATTATATTTTCCATTGTTTATTTCGATTTCTGCAACTTTCGCGTTTCTTACATCAATTTCAGATAAATTATATCAACGAATTGTACCGGGGAAGCTATGGAAGACGTAAACTGTATTATCGCAGTAGTTTCTCTCTCACGTCGGGAGTGGGTTGTAACAGGTAGTTTGGAAAGGTGTAGGGTTAGTGCTGTCGATCGCTTGATCGAACATCACAAATCAGTGTCGGTACGCGACCGACGATGAAATATAATTAATCACAGCACGGGTTGCTGAACTCCTAGGATACCTGAATCTGGCATATTCAAATGTTCCTATAACATGTATTACAATTTGCAATTTTTTTCAATGAGGTAGTAAATGGGGTGATGACATATACATTTGAATTAATCAATATGGAGCATATGTTCTGCAATATATTTGAATCGTTTTTCATCCTGAATAATATGTTGCCTTAAAATATTTTTTCAGAACATAATATTGAAACCTTTATGTCTAAGTAGCCTTTTTATTTTTAAAAATATTAATTTTTAATATATATATATATATATATATAAACAGTGGCGCATACAGGATTTAATCTTGGAGGAGGGGCGAGTTGAACGGATAAAAATATTTTTAATGTGAATTCAATAAAATTCATTAGATGATTATAAAAATGTATTTAAAGAATAAAATTCAGTTTTCTTTTCATTTTTCAAAGCTCTTAAATTGCTTCACTCGTGGTTACATTAATCTTTCTGTGTATATAGGAGCTTTAGGAAATGCCAGGGCCTCTTGGTTCCTCCTAGATACGCCACTGTATATATATATATATATTTATTTATATATACATATGTATATATATACATATATATATATAGTAGAAAATTAATAATGATTAAAAAGTAGTATTAAAAAGAACAATTAAAATTATTTTTAAAATCTTCAGTGATTTATTGTTTACCTTATCCTCGATTCTGATTTAATATTTATTGCAGTTCTCATTCATTTTTTATTTTCATTATTATCCGTTTCAAATAATAAAAATATATAATGCATTTTCATATTTTCATATGAATGACATATCTGTTAGTAATATGAATTGGTTGTATAGTATCATTTAATTTTAAAAAAAAGAATTTGAATGTAATATATATATATATATATATATGTATGTGTGTGTGTGTATCTGAATTAAGAAAGTATTTATTAATATATCAACGATAATATAAATATAAAATCCACCTTCCATAAAAGATAAATATGAAACAAAATATAAAAAAAAAACTGAAGTAAACAATTCAGTAACAGCCATATCTAGTAAATTGGATACATATAGCCCGTGAACACGTTTTTCCATGCATGTGAAAAATTTACTTTGTTATCTATGTTTAATAATACATATCAAAACCGCCGAAAAAATCGAATGTTCGAAACAATGTAATATTTTCGAATAAAAGGAGCAATATATCTATTGTTTGATGGGTTCCCGTTTAGCTGGTCTCAAAAAAAAAAATATTTATCCCGATCACGCTACTGCAACGGTTTATACAACGAGCTCGTTGCGATATGTTTTGTGTATGAGGATGTATTACGCTCCCTTCAGGATATTTTTTAACTATACATCAGAGTAATTCCGCACGTTAAATCCACGCTGCATATTTTAACGCAATATACATGACTAAATTACCATGACAGAGATATATTAAACGTGTTTACGGTGCAGGTGTCAATATCTGACATTAATGTTCACAAATTATTTAACGTTTGTAGCTATTAAATATTTGTTTTTGTATTCAAATTACTGATAAATTAGAATTTATCGGCACTATTAATTTATAGTTAAAATATTTAGTTGGTATTAAGTCCATGATATGAAATTATCAAGTTTAATTTTTAAACAAATTAATAAATTATTAGAGTATATCCTTTCGAAATTCATGTAAAATATTCACCAAATAATGAGATTTTATATGATTTGCTCCATTAGGATAATTTGATATCAAAAATACGGTTTTATGTATGATTTTTTTATATATGTATGGACAAATATTTGGAAATATTTTATATAATCGATATGCTTTTGTCTGAGTGCAACAGTTATTATTTTTTTAAAAGTTATTCATCTATTTTTTTAATATTAATTGTTACAAATGTTTCTATTTTCAGAAATACTCTTTTGTAGAAATATTATAGTGCATAATTAATAAAATTATAAAAAATTTTATTGCAAGTTATAAAATTTAATTAAATAATTTTTAATACATTTTATTACACCTTTCTACTCATAGAAGTTAGAAAAAATGACTATATATATATATATTATAGTATTTAGTCACAAAAAAATTAAAGGACACAAAAAAAATCTACTACCATGTTTATGTAGAGACATGGCTAATATATATACATATGTATGTATACATATATATATATAGAGAGAGAGAGAGAGAGAGAGATAAATCGATAGATAGATATAACGATTACGTAGCTATATAACTGATAATAATTATATAGACATAAGGAGTTTTAAAAAATATGTTTATTGTTTCATTCGGATGCACGTACAGGTTGATAATTGACAAGTGGGTGAGTTTAGTGAACACTGGGTTTAATAAGCGTAGCGAGCAAGAGGTAAATCCCCCTATTATTATTATATATATACATATATATATATATATATAAAGAGAGAATGAAAAAATATCTTTTAATCAGTGTTCAGACAAAAATATAATTCAACAATTCATGTGTTGAAGATTTAATTTAAATAATATAATTATTAATGTTATATATTTTATTTATGAAATATGAAATAAGAGAAAAAACTTTACCCGAAAGACAAGTCAAGAGTCATTATAAAATAAAATTATCATTTTTCCTTATTAAATACATTCTTGTATTTTTTGCAATGTCTTCAAAACTTAGCCGATCTCGTTTCATATCTTGGTATACATTATTATTAAGTTTCTAAGTATATAAGTATAATTTTTTCAGTAAATTGAAGCAGCTCAACTTGCGGTAGTTCAAGTACCGTCTCTAACTTTCTTCCATTCGCAGTATCACTTCATTTCTACAACATAATTTAACAAAAGTAACATTCTTTGACTTGAATTCTCACGTAATGCGAATATATATTCTGCATTATAACCAAGTCCACGCAGAACATCTCAGAAAACCGTCTAGTTTTGGTATAGATCATGTGAATATCTGATTTAAAAATAAAAAATCAAAAATATCATTATTGAATATAAATTCGTTGAATACATTTAGCTAGAAAATTTTCAATATTTTATACTCTTTCCACAATGCCTTCCTTTTGACAATAAATGAATTTCATACCCTATTAAACCGCCCAATATCACGCATGTGACAGTCAAAAAAGACAAATAAATAGTGTCATCATTCACTCTAATGAACTCATCTTTAAATATCACATTTTTACATCAAATGTCACTATGTAAAATTATAGTATTTTCGTCCAAAAAAAGCATTAAAAAATATTATTTTTAAATATTTAAAAAATTACTCAGCAGGTTTTTATTTGGTACTTTAATATAACTCTGAGTATTTTTTGTTTTACAATATTTATCTATTATTACAGTATTATTTTTCTGTTAACAAATATAAATATTTCTATATTGAAAATAAATATAAAATAATATTTTTTTCCATGTATTAAAATACATTATATAAAAAAACACAAATTATTTTATTATTTTCGATTTTATCTTTTAAAGTAAATAACAATATAGCAAAAATAATTGTGCATTAAATTAACATGATCATAATTAATTATAAACTAACTACTTTGATTTCTTATAAAAAATTACTATTGGGATTAAATGTAATCATTATTAAAATTCACACATAAAACCAAATCGGAAACTATGATACATCTATATATTTTCAAGTCAATTAATTATTTAATGAATACTGTTCATGAATTCATAATCATGAATTAATAAATCATATTTAACTAAAAGCAATAAATGCCATTATAAGTAATTTTAATTCAAATCGATGTATAATTAACATTTCAATTTACTATACACATATCTAATATACAAATTAATTTGTTTTTTAAATTATAAAATAAAAAATTCACACAGAATTAAATTAAAAAAATATATGTGAACAAAACGAGTAAATCATTTCATTTATAACACACATGTTATTTATCATTTTAGAAAAACAATTACTAGAAGGAAATTACAGATTTCATGCAATCAGTAAAGTAACTACCAGTAATTATAGTTATTTGATCTCTCTTTTAAGATTTAATTTTGATAATAAACAATTTGACATTTTAAATAATTAATTAATTTGTAATATATATATAATCAAAATTATCCATAGAAAACTTTATAAAACTCTACATTGCAAAAAATAATCTACCTGCTAGAATGTTTATGTAGACATACTAACATATATATAAATCCATGACTTCGACTTGTTTACTTTTTTGACAAGTTTATTGTTTTATTAGGTTACATGTCCATGCTTATAATTGACAAGTGAGCGAGTGCAGCGAGCTCGGGGGTTGAGGAGCTAAGTGAGTAGGGATGGACCTCTCCCCCCCCAGTATTGTATACAAAAAATGATAAGTGTATTTATAATAAGACAAATTATTTATTAATTTTATCGAAAACAAAAAGTATTCCTTCTTTTCAAGCTATAAAAAAGGATCATAATAAAATAAAATATTAACTAATATTTTATCAATTTTTAATCCAAACGTGAAATTGTATTGTTTTGTTTAGAAAAAGTAACAATTGTCTGTTTATTTAATAAAAAAAATCTCGGATTTTGATTATTTTGTAATAAAAAAAAATAATATCATACATAAGATTTACTTTTTAACAATTAACTTAGTTCTTACTGTAATTCCATTTACAATAACACTATACAGTAAAATATATACCACGATTAATGTACATATAACGAGTAATAGTTAGTTCTCAATTTCAACAGGTACAATATGTTTGAAACGTATTAGTTAATACAAGTTCTGCCTAAGGGTAAATATTATACTTTGACGATACTAAGAAACTGTTAATATAGTTATCACAGTAACTTCACAACACAGTGTAATTGAAGCAAGTTCATTTTGCTAATTATCATAAATTGATCTTAGAACGAATCACACATAGACTGATAATTAGTTGCAAAATATATTTAATAAATTGTTACAAATACATTAATGTAATGTCTTTTTCTACGTCGATAAAATATACTTTATTGTATATCAATTTCATACAAATCCCAAAGAACGTAACGTCAAATTCGCAGCATTGAAATAAGCATATATTTCTATAGAATATCAACGTACCAAAAAAAGCTTCTTCGATAAATTCAATGATAGTCAACATATGATGTCATGTCAGTGTAAAATTTTCAAATATCGAATACACTTGTGACATACAATTGGGAACTTACCTGTGATCTGAAAAAAAGATATTTCAGTTGATTTCTCCAGAGTTATATATGTTTACATTTATATGTGTATATATATATGTACATGTGTGTGTATATTTGTATAAGTGTTGTTGATCCACTTTCAGTGAATATACAACTGCATCATTTATAAATAAATAAATATAATATGAATACACCTGCTCTTGGTAACAACTTCCATAGTATGAGTTCTTTTCAGAAAAAAATACCAATATTTTTTTATTTGAAGTGTAAGAGTTAATAAGTAAAATATAATACATATTATATCTATAATGCTGAATATACTGAGAATTAAAATTGTTTTTTTATTAAATAAAATGTTCAGCTTACAAATTAGGATACTATTATTAAACATTGGTGTTGTATACTTTAATACTGTTTAATATTTTAAAAAGTGTATACATTGTACATACACAATATAGTTATAGAGCAAGTAGGTTATTTATTAAGTAATCACCCCAAAGAACGATTCATAAATAAGAGATTAATCAGTGAATGATTGATTGAATCATTTATAAATTTGACTTTATTAACTAAAGAATTTATACAAGAGATAGTTATAAAAGAGAAATATTTGAATTTATGTAAACAAAATTATTAAATGTGATTTTTTTTTAATTCTTACCTGAACAATAGATAATATCCACTCCTTTTCATAAACTAAATCATTCAAGGTCTCCTGCGTCTAAGAAAATAAAATTAAATTAAATTCTTTGGAAAAATATTATTTCTTACACATTAGTTTATATATGTATATATATATATATATATATATATATATATATATAGCATTGTTTTTTAACTGTGAATTATTTATACCGAATGTATTTGTTCAAAAAGTGGTTGGAATAATATCAAAACATAAATATTTAAAATTGAAGGTTATTCCGTTATTTTCGCTGTTCTATAACATACACGTTATAGAGCATAAAAAGAAAAATATTTATGTATTTGTAAATGTATTTTTAAAAAGACACAGAACAGAAACAGATCGATAAAGTCTTGACATTCATGTTGAGATCTACTAATATCAGAGTCTGCTTATAACAAATAAGTAATCGAGTTGCAATATTTATTTCGAAAACACTTAAGGGGATTCTTTTACCTCAGTATCATCAAAAGTTCGCATATCTCGTATAATATCACAAAAATAATGTTCTCGGCAAAATTAAATATGTCTCCTTTTTCATTATATTATAATTGAATTTATTTTTCTTCTATTTAAGTTTAAAAATTATATTGCTTTATATATATATATATATATATATATATATATATATATATATATATATTATATTAAAATTTCAAATAAATATTTGTGTTTTTTTAAAAAAAAGGAAGCTTGTATACGTACTAAATATATTCCTTATTAAATTATAAACGAAAAATACACGCTTTATGGTCAATTCTATTAATATTA
>CM068313.1:16920511-16930511 GCA_034766995.1 Acanthacorydalis orientalis | reverse complement strand
CATATTTATCACGATTAAAAATTCATTTTGATTTAACGTCTTCAACCATTTTACGTTTTTTATATTTTTGAATCGAAATTTCAGAATCAATTAACATATGAGTAACACATTTTTACAAATATTTCAGCATACATTTTTCAAGATTTGTATGTAACAGATATCTTTTTGTTTATTATCATATTATAAAAAATAATTAAAAAATTTATATTGTATATATATATAGATGATTCAATTTAAGCTTCCACAAGAAATTATAAAAAGGAGGCGTAGGGGTTAAGAAAAGTCATGTTATTTTTTATTTAGTGTTTTAGTTCAAGTCAATATTAAAATACAATTGAACTAGAATACTAAATGAGAAATAACATGTTTTTTTCGTTTTTTTAATACTTTCGTGTGGAAACCTTTGTTGAATCTCTCTCTTTCTCTCTCTCTCTCTCTCTCTCTCTATATATATATATATATATATATATATATATAAGAAAAAGTATACTCAAATTACATATTGATTTCTAATTAATACCTTTAATCCCGTTTTCGTAATTTCTGAGAAATCTTTACACATTACAAGTTTTAAAATGTGACCATTTACCTAATGAAATCTCTTCAGAGAATGTTTACTTTGGTGTGGTTTTACTGTATTAGTCGGTTTTAGTATTTATTCGTAAACTGCTATGTATTTTTTGGTTCCGAGAATATATATACATATATATATATATATATATATATATATATATATATATATATATATATATATATATATATATACGTGGGTGTAATATTCATATTGCACATAAAAGTCATTTACCTCGTCTCTGAAATATTTAATCTAAACGATCCAATTAAACTTATATATGTAAAATTTAGTGTTGGTGTATACGTCTAAATAAGTTGCTGTCCTAATTCAGTACTCCTACAGCATATTACATTGTTATATACAATGCTGACAAAAGTGGACGTTTAAGTAAACCTTACTAAATAAACCCATGCTTCATGTATCAGTAAATTAAAACTTTCTATTTAATTACTACATTTTCTGGATTAAAAAAATCATTTATTTTATATCATGTGAACATTTGTAGATGTTTAATGTATCCTACATATTTTTATTCTACATCTTTTTTTAATTTTTGTTTATATTATTTTAATTTTGTATAGCCCCCACGATTTAAGAATTAGAAATCACTCTATCAAAAGAGATTGTAGATTCTAAATTATATATATATATATATATATATAACAGTTGTCATTTTATTTCATATTAAAAATATCTTTATGATATGAATTGTAGTATAAATTAAATAAAGATTAAGAAGTATTTCTTAAATGTAAAATTCATTTTACCTCAAAAGAGAGTTTAGTTAATAAACTTTAAAATATTTTGATTACAATAAAAAAATTGAAAGTGGCACAGTATAATATCGTTAAATTGTTTTAAATAAATGAAAGAGATGTCAATAAACTTATAAACAATATAAAAAATGTGTGAAATAATATAAACAAATGTTTAGTTCTAAAAAATCGAACCAATCCGACTTTTTCAAGTTTAATAATAACATTTAAATATTCGTGAAATAAATCATCGAAAAAATCGTTTAAAGAAACTCGAACCTATATATTTATATACATTTTGTAGCGAGAAGTTTTGTAATATAATAAATCTGTTCACATTTTATACTAGTAATAAATCCATTAAAATTTACATTATGGCTTACATAAAATTCGTTCGGAAAAGTAACGAAATTTTCTCATTAAACAATAATGTTATTATCACACAATCAACATTACGAGAAAATGTAACAATACAACCGTAATTTCAATGTCAATATTTTATGAGTTACGATGAAAATAACCTTTTTCACTCTCACATGTGAACTTATAAATATAAACATACTCTCCCATGCGAATACAACTTTACTGTTTTTATCTTTTTCTACGATACATACATACATAAATACATAAATGCTATACATACATACATACGCACACGTACACACACACATATATATATATATATAGTAATAAGTAGCAAAAAAAATATAATCTCATCTAATGTTAATTTATTTTCTATACACATATGATTGTACAAAAAAACGTAACATTTAACCATTTTAAAAATTAATGGATATTAGAATCGTTTATATTCTTAATCGATGGATTCGTACATTATTCAAAATACTTAATAGTTCATAAAATAATATGTATAAAATTACTTGATATGATAAAAGGACAGTTATCTCATTACATGAAAATGAAAATTTTACAAAATAAAAAATAGATATATTTTTTATGCATTAACAATAAATATAACTCTCTTTTCACTGAAATCTTCTTACTGAATTTCCAATAGAAATTTTAAGAATATTTGTAAGATATTTGCCTGCATTCCATGTAAGTCGACAAGAGCTCCAATATGTGAGTTGCAAATGCAACATTCTCCAGTATGTTGAGTGTTGAAAAAACATCACATCTGTATGCTTATAGGTTTGCAAGTACTGCAGGTAAATACGTCACATAATAAGGAGAATATAAAAAGTATTTATAAAGTTCATACTTGAGGAACTGTATGAAAGTAAAGATAAGTTATGTAATGTGATGTAGCTGCATTCAATTTACCTACAAATAAATACAGACCTAACAGTATTTTAATTCCTAATATAAGATAAAATAATTTCGTGCTTCGATAAACGACATTAAAAAACTTGGAATTAAACGTGTGGTTTAGTATTGTTATAACTTGAATAGACCCTTTTTCTTTACTAAAGTAATTGTATCATTTAATAATCTACGAGATATGTGTTTGTGCACTTTTTTCCTATCTGAATAACCAATATCTAAAGTTACATTGTAAAAATATCTTTTTCTTAGTTGTTCAAATTTTTTTAATATTTTAGTCCATTAAACCTGTAAGATGAAACCATTCTCGATTAAAAATAATATATTTTATAATTGAATACCAATTAATTTAGTATACTTGAACTGAATTAATATGTAACTATTATATTTTTCAGTTTACTAACGGCATTCATATTTGACATTCAACTATAACCACCTCATTTACCTTTAATCATTTTCTTCTAATGGACTGACTATACTAATAGCAACTGTTATCTACCATATGTTTTTTATAGAATATTCAATTTGTAATATTAGTTAAAATCCGGTATCAATAGATTGAAAAACAAAATTAGTACAAAATTCAACATTTCATGTGAACATAATTGTAGTTGTATACTGCTTAAACGTTATACATGTAACAAATATAGCCTATGTTCAAAGTGTATACTGTTCAAAACAAACTTTCCAAGTTCCTCTGATAGGTGATAAGTGAACTGTGTATCCGTGATGGAGTTCTAAAGGAAATTTACCTTCAAAAAATATTTTATTAATTCAATTATAGTATAAACAAGATAAAGTCGGTAATTGTTTTAATTTAAATAGTAATAATAATTACTATTAATATGCATTCATATAAACGTCTAACTATAAATAAAAAAAATATATAAATATTAATAATTATTTTACTTTAATATCACAAATATGTTAAATCAGTAACAATTTATGATACCTTAAAAAATAAATAATCGTTTAGAAATATCTTCTTTTCATATTTTTATATTAACAAATAAATACGAATCTTCGGAATCCAAAGAGAAGGAAGATTGAATTTAGTCAAATTCTTTCAGGATAAATTAAAAAACAGGAAATCAGCTTAATTAAAATAAAGAATCATTGGAAATGAATCCTATGATTTTATAAGGAAGTCTATTTTAAATACAGTTTAGTTAGGTACTTTAAAAAAAATATTGATATTGAAAATAATTTTATTCTGAAATGTTGGAAAAAATTTCTTTAAAAAATTAAAAAAGAATTCCCAGTGCTTGTTTAACTCATATATTATTTGAAATCTTTGAATAATTTTACCATTCAAGAAACAAAAAAATGTTTATCAATATATGTATATATATATATATATATATATATATATATATTATATATATATATATATATATATATATATATATTATCTACTCTTATTTACAAAAAAACAGAAGTGCGACAAAAGAAAAAAATAATTGGCTCTTAAAATATGAAATTGAAAAATAAATGAAATTAAAAAACATATAAATATTTAATGTTAAAACATGTTTCTTTATGTTTAAAAGTTCGATAAAATTCATTTCATAATAGACATTGAATTTAATTACATAGCAGTTATATTGTATTATTATTATTTATTACTGAAATGAATTTATATCTTCAAAAAAATTAATACTCCACTTGATTTTATTTTCCTTTAACTGTTACATTATTAAAAAATACATTCGCAAATACTTTTTCAATTGAAACACGTACTTTATTGATTTAAACATTAAAGATAAGTACATGTTTGGTAAAAACAGATTTTCTTATTTAGTTAACATGTATATAATACATTTTCTCTCTGTATATATATATATATATATACGTAAGGGAACATATGTGTACGTAAGTACACAAATATAAACCAACTGCTTACATCCACAAATCCGATGGAAGGAATTCCTCTTCCTAGGAAAATGTTTCACTTAATACATAATCAATATCGCAATCCTTCAGTTTGAATGAATGAATACATGTTATATATATATATATATATATATAGAGAGAGAGAGAGAGAGAGAGAGATGAAACTTGAATATTTCAACTAATTATGAAAAATAATTAGAACGAATGACTTTTAGCTCTTAGCATTAAAATTCTTTTCCTTTATTGTCAAAGTGTTTTGTCAATAAAATATAAACTTAAAGGGAGAAGAGTTCGTTGGACATATCCGTAAAGCTAATTACATATTTCATGAAAATTGAAAGAAGATGTTTATTAATTTATTTATCGTCTTTTCACTCGTAACGTAGAACTCGTGCCCTATGGCATCAGATATTGGTGTACCGAGAAATTTTGTCGACATTTTCCAGTGCATATTATTTAATTGAATTTTCATTACATTATATAGCCATTAATTAGTTTATGTATTTCTTTATATTAGTATAACATTCTTTTATTTTAACATTTATGTCTTTGAATAATATTAAAAACTTTAAATCGATTTCTTTTCGTGTATATTTTGATTCAAATTTTTAATTTGCAAAATTTAAATCGACTTCTAAGTAATTCTAAATATTGATATTTTTTATCAGAAACAAAAATCTCAACTTGAATTTTCAATAATCGTTTATTCTGCTCGAGCGATTATTCATTTTCAATTATTTTTTAATGAGAAATAATGGATTTTCTAACTTTTATATGCAATTATGTTAGTAACAGATTGATCATACATCATGTTTGAATTATTTTGATATAATTATCAGATTTAATATTAAATAATATTAAAGTAAAATAAAAACAGATTCCTCCTTGGGATATATATATATATATATATATATATATATATATATATATATATATATATATATATATGAAAATAAGTATTAAATAAGCATATTTGAAATCGTGTATGTATTAAAAAATATTATTTTTTTATTTTTCATACATTTAATAGCAAAAAATATTTAATAATCATTAATTATAGCTCATTTATGAACATTAATAAATAATTTACACTACAAACATTTTTATCTTTGATATTATTTATATAATTCATATAAAATACAATATTTTTTCAGCACTGAATGTAAATGATAAATTTCAAATATTATCAATTTTTCCGCAATTATATTTGCATTAAAAAAACCTATTATTAAAAACATAATAAAATATTGTCACTAGATTTTCATATTTATTAAATATTCGTACATTGAAGTAATATTTCAAGAATTCGTCGACGAAACGTTTGTCTAAATAAACTAATTAACATGCTAAATAAAGTAAATGAAAAACTTCTATTGACCTGTAAAATCTAGATCGAAGTATTTTATGCATAATTTACATTATTACCGTGAACCTTCGTATCCCAACAGATGTATTTTGTTATTTATAATTGACACAAGTAATCTCATGGAAAAAGGTATTAAATATTTAATTAAAACAGAGTATCATTTTAATCTTTTATTTAATAATTCAGTTTAAAACAAAACGTATTGGTACCTTTCAAGGCAGAGCAGTCTTATATATTTATTTTATTATGTATTCTCCTCGATGAAATATTTCTAACTTTTTAGAAAAGTTTACTTTGATAACTTATTGATTTGAATACACAAATAAATTGTTTATATTTTTAATTTATTGTTATCATACATGATTGTATGAATGAAAAAATAAATAATAATAATTAAAATTGAAATATATGTAAGTTTTAATATGTGTTTTTTTTTAGTTTTAATTTTCATACATTTAATTCGTATCCCTAACTAGTTTTTCTTGTCCATCAAATTTATTAGTATTGTTAAATTTCAATACATTTATTACTCTTTTTATAAATATACATCTAAGATGTTTCTAGTTACTCTGTTTTAACGTGACTGAGAAAGAAGGTTATCTATTATAAAAAAAAAATTTTCAACGCAATTATTGATTACTATTTAATTAGTTTATATGTCAGATTAATAGCAAGTTGCTGTTAGTTCAATATTCTTCAATTACATATCACATGTTGATGAACTGTACTGATAATGAAGATCTCTCGACATGTTAACATATATTTTAACACCATGTCTACGAAACGTGTTTCACCTTCTGTAGTTACTCTATATTATTCTTATGTGCTTTAATGTAATTAACACTTAATGTAGATTGCTACAACAGATTGTTGTATGTAAGGATTTACAACTGTAAATATTTTCAACTTAAGTTGAAATTTTAAATACGTAGTATTGTTCTGAGAAATAAAATACTTTTCTCCAGATGAAGTTTTTGATGTTTATATAACGATTTTTAGAATTATTTTTTTGTACAATTATGGTCAAATTGGTGTACAGTAGTTTATATTATTTTATATTTAAGTAAGATATCAATATTTATATTCGAAAAAATGTATTTAATAAGAGTATAAACTCTTATTAAATACATTAGTGAACATGGAATACAAATAAATTACTAATAGTATATAAAAAAAAAACAAAGATAAATTTATATTTTTTAATTAAATTCATTGTTAATTAAATAGACATCGTTATCTTTTTCATATGAAAAAGAGTATAAAAATAAAACAAAACATTTTTTATGAATAAATAAACATTTTCTTTTTTACTTCCTCGTCTTTCATTAAAATTTCCTTCGTACATTTTCCTTCATGTTCAACATTTCTCGATTCTTTAATCAAATAAAAATGATCTAATGTACTTACATATATATACATATATATATATATATATATATATATATATATATATATACATATATAGATATATACATATATAAATGTGTATATATATATAAACTTAAAATTAATAATTTTTCACTTTTCCTTAATATTGTCCACCACTTTGACTATAAATATAAAAAAAGATAATTCTAAAAATCGTTAAATGCATTCAATATTCACTGAATAGTATTTAATTTACATGTAAAGCATATTTAAAAAAGAAGTTAGTGAAATAATCATTTTATTTTATATTCATTGATAAAAAAATTTCTGAATAGTTCTTACTCTTTAGAAAAAAAATTGCTTTATAAAAAAAATAATTAAGTCAATTAGTTTATTATTATTATTAAATATATATATATATATATATAAGATAGAAAATAATTTAAGATTTTGTTTAGAAAATATAGATATTTTTTTCATTTAAATTATTCAATGTCAGAATGTTATAACCTACAAACTGAAAAAATTCTGTTTCTTGTTGAAATGGATTATTTTATAAATAATTTATAATTCAATATCGACCGAACCTGCATTTCTTTTCTTGTTTATTCTCCTTCCCGTTTCCCTCAATCACAATTATTTTTTTATAAAGAAATTATCTATATTTTATAAAGAAAGTGATTAACATGTTGATTTGTACTTGATTCGCTTTATTCATGTCTCGAACAAAATCAATAGTGTCCAATAAATCACAATTTTATTTTATTTTTATAACTATTAACACTTTCTGTATTTTTTTGTATAAATTTAATTTTTAATTAACTAAAATTTTTCGACGAACATTTGAAATTATTTTAAAAATCACAAAGATAAGAATAAAAATGTCTGAATCTAATAAAATAAAAGTTACAAAAATAATAAAATGCAATTGCGATAAATTCCAATATATATATATATATATATATATATATATATATATACATATATATATATATATATATATATATATATATATATATATATATATGTATATATAAATTCATTTCCTCTCAAATAATTCATTTATAACACAAATAGCAACTTTTAGATTCTTTTCAAACTGTTAAAAGCCAACGTGGGTAGTGTTTTAACTTATATTCAGTTTTATAAACAATTATCAAGTACTTTTCCTCAGATTAATATCAACCAGAGCTTTTAGATCGTTATCATTGGGTTCTTTTAACCTAACTGCACATTTCGCTACAGACAAAATTTATTGAGCTAAAATTTCGTTTCTTTTCATTTGTCAATTCAAGAGTTTTTGATATTATCTTAGTTATAATTATTTCTCTTTTTGTAAAAAAGCACATGACAAAATCATATTTTAAATAGCTATAAACAATATCCATACACAAATACTTATTTTTACCAAAAGACTATATGAAGGCAGTCCAAGTTAATGTTAATAGATTCTATAGGCATGCTGTTTAAATTAGCATTGGAATAATTCATAATGAATCGTAATTAAACATGTTAATCATATACTTATATTACTGTCTTGTATATATATATATATATATATATATATATATATATATATATATATATATATATATATATATATATATATATATATATTAAGAGAGAGTATGTGTGTATATACATATTAATTTATATGTATCTGTATGATTTGAATATATTTTAATTCGTAGACATGGTAAATCACAGGTAAACAGCAGTGATTATGTGCTACATCTACATGATAAAGTATGTACAAATTAATCTGCAAAGTGGCCTAGAAGTAACAATTAAATACGGCGACACTATTAGTTCTGAATTATGCGAAGTAGATAGCGAACGTGTTTGCATTGTCAATAAGAATCCTCATCGCATTCGACGATAATTAACGGAATGAACGGGACGACGCCATTGTCGTCGCGTTGCGCGCAAGAGTGACAGAGGAGGCGGTAATTCATCTGTGAGGCATGCACGCTGAATGACAAAAGTGTTGTTTACACGAGCGTTGGCGGCGAATGTGTAATGTAATTAGAAGACGAACTCGCGGCTGCCGTTTTAGATGGCTCGCCAAATAGCTCTTGCTGGCTCATTGGCACGTTTCGTCGAATCCACGTTATAATGTAAAACACAATATTCGAACTGAGCCACTGTTGTAGTTTGTTCTCTTTCTTCGCTTTGTACAAAAAGGGGATGTATTAAAAAAGTACACACGCATTGAACCACCTAAATTCAATTCAGTCGAGAACAAAATAAATAAATATTTTATCTGATTCCATATAACACTTGTCACGTATTATATTTGGGAGAGAAAAAGTAAAATCAATAATTGATATTATATTTAATCTTATATATTGAATAGAATTTGTGAAGTACACACTTTTTATCTTTGATTATTTCTGTATTGGAAACACATCATCAATTCATATAATTATATGAATATAATTATATACACAGAGTGTATATATTTATATACACTTGAAATATATTTTCTTCAGCTAACTTATTAACAAAGATGAATCCTTCATAAAGTTACCAGAATTAATTTTTTTTTTTTTGAAAGAAAATTATACAATATATGTGTTGGTCCTATCCTTATCTACGAAAGGAATGCATGGATCTTGAATAAGAAAATAATTTAGTGACTTCGGACAAGACAGACAAGCATGGAAAGTTATAAATAACAAGAAAAAATCAAAGAAAAATAGAACCGATACGAAAATACAGATATAATTAAATAAATGTATGGAAAAAGATAACTCTATG
>CM068313.1:16865511-16915511 GCA_034766995.1 Acanthacorydalis orientalis | reverse complement strand
CAATCTTGTTTTAACATCACACGCATCTACAGAATGTATTAACAATAAATTGCTTAATGTACATAAATTAAAGCCCGATGTCACGCACATGTAACGAAAATTGAATAATTTATCTACTTAAATATATTCATGATTGATGTTCAATTAATAACTCATCGATTTGTGACTAATTTCGTATTAACCACATACCCTAATATATATATATATATATATATATATATATATATATATATATATATATATATATATATACAATAATAATTACAAATTTACGAATTTATTACTTACAAAAACATATATTAAAATATGAAAAAAATATACAACACACATAACCACTTTGTTAAGAAATACATTTGTTTGTATATAGTCACGAATAAAACAATTTGAAAAATAAGAAATTTTAAACGAAAAACAGTAAAAATAAATTTACGTATGAATGTAAAAAATCGGATTTTTTACATTTTATGGAGAGAAATATTTATAAAAAATGGAACATACATATAACATAGATTTACAGCAACGATAGTATTCGTTTTCACTAAAGCTACTGTAAAGGCTGTTTCAGAAAATGCTGTACAGCCAACTCAACACGAACATTAAATCAATATTTTAAATAAAATTTTCCGGATTTCAGCAAATGCAAATAAAAAAATAGAATAGAAATAACATCTATATTCATGAGTTCATGAATATATTTTGAGAAAAATATAATATATATCTATCTGTATATATATATATATATATATACATATATATATATATATATATATATATATATATATATATATGTATATATATATATATATATATATATATATTTATATTACTTTCATTACCAACTCTATTCTCTTATAAAACTGGATACATTTTTATAAGGCTACAGAAAGCTTCATTGGAATAGTAAAACAACACAAAAAATTGGCAACGAAACGGCATCCCGTTGTGTTCAGCGTTTATATGTGTTCTATCTGGACACGAACGACGGTTGAATTCTCGTAAGATGACTTGCGAATGATAGAACAAATTCGAAAGGCGCCAGAGAACACTGTACATCGTATTCACTGAATATAATAGTGTGGGGAAACCATCATTTATCATGACGAAACACCCTCTTATTTTCTTACAAGTAACTTGACTGCCCAATTCTTCTCGATGTTAACGAAACTTTATTGCATCTCGATTCCATTCCGTTTTCGCTATTGAGCACTTCAGGTGTAGTGTTTCGAATGATTGCATCCGAATCCAGTGTCAACAGAAGTTCTCAAAAAAACGACTACTCCGTTTCATTACGACGTAAACATTATTGTGAATATTGAAAGTTTTCTCATTTGGAGATTAATTATATTTTCATTGGAACTGTAACTGTATTGTACATTTACTATGAGCATTTTGTTTTATTGAACATCAATTAAGTCACTATTAAGAAATATAATATACAGACTCACTTTTTTCGAACAAAATCTTTATTTTTAAATATTAGAATACTCCAAACATTAGAAATATATTTTGAAAATTAATCAAGTGAATACGTATATTGTTGTTATTATTTTAAGAACATCTTAATTATTTAATATCTCAGCCTATTTTTAATATACAATTTTCGACAGAATATGCTTAACATTAAAATTAAATATTCCTCTTTTAGTCCTTAAATAATTTATTTCCGAGAAAATCTTCAGAGAAAGCTATACCTTCCAAGAATATATTATAGTTTTAGCATATTTATTATCTACGTATATATATATATATATATGGAAAATAAAATATTTATTGAAATTATAAATTAAACAGTTTTATTAAAATATTAATATAACAAATATTATACACAACACTTGGCTTTTAAAATATGAACAAAAAACATATATTATTTATGTTAAAAATCTAATAATTCAAATGTGTCTAATTTATTGTTTAAGAAATCTTCATTTATATCGAAACATATACTTGTTTCCATAAAAATACAAACTTTTCTTAACATTCTGTTCTGTTCTACCTATTATTATGGTAAAAAATATATAAAGTATTTGCTTGAATTATTTTAAATAAAAAAGAAACAATGAAATTTTTATTTTTTATCAGATAATTCAATTCTTAAAAAAGCTGACTTAATTTACAAAGAATGTAATGTGATGCTTCATTTTTAATTAAATTGAAAAACAAAAAGAAGACGACAGTTTTGTTTCTATAAAGCATTTACGTTTCAACTTTATATTTTTACTTAATATCACAGTGTAAAATTTTGTATATTTTTTATTTTGTATTTTTCTTTCTTATTCATTTCAGTATCAATTTGATATAACTCTCTAATTTTGAATTAAGAATTGCACACTCGACATTAGCACCTATCATCTATTTTCAATAACTTTAGATAAGATTAGCCCCATTGACAATGATATATTTGTATAATTTTTTTAGTGATATAAAAGATAAAGAGAGGCATAGCAATCATTTTCTCTCTCTCCACATACGCATATATATATATATATATATATATATATATATATATATATAAACACAGAGGCGCACCCATGGGGAGGTAAGAGGCCCTGGCACCCTCCAAAGGAAAAGGGGAAAAACATTAAAAAACAACACAAGATCATCACGCGAAAATGCTCTTATAGACACAGAAATTAATGTATCCACGACCGAAGTAATTCATGTGTTATGTAAAAAGAAAACTGTTTTTTATCCGTTCAACTCCCTCCCCCAAGATTAAATCCTATGTACGCCACTGTGTATGTATATATATATATATATATATATATATATATAAATCACTCTAAAAACAATATTATAAAATATTTCCAAAATATGCTTCTTTCTCTCTCTCTCTCTCTCTCTCTCTCTGTATATATATATATATATATATATATATATATATATATATATATATATATATATAATCAAAAGTATCCATAGAAAACTAAAACGTTGCAAAAAATAATCTATCTGTGATCTTTCCATAGACATACTAACATATATAAAACGAGTACGTTGCGGTATAACTGTGATAATAATTATATAGACATATCAGTTTTAAAAATATAATTATTGTTTCATTCAGTTCATGTACAGGCTTATAATTGACAAGTGGGGGAGCACAGCGTGCAGGAGGCGAAGCCCCCTTGTTAGTTTTGTTAATAATGTAATGAATCAAACCAAATTCTTTACTTTTATCGTCAAACTTTCAAATACAAATGTGAGTTGAAGTAAAAAAGAGTCGAACGGGAAGCCCTACAATTTATAAATCCGGCACTGATTAAATAGAATAAACCCGTGATTAGAACAGATGTAAAAAACGGTGATCATAGACAAGTCGTCAGCGTTTTAAGCTATAAATGATTATATAATGGGATCGAATCTAACCTTGTAAATACATATTTGACTTTCAAGAACACTGATTGACAACTGAGATTGAACAGTATAGTGAGGCTTCTTTTTACGAATATTAAAGCAAATTTTCGTCGAGATTTAATTAATTTAAATATAAAAACGAATCAACTTGCAATTCCGATAATCAGGTCGGTATTCAGGGAAGAACATAAACAGTTTTGGGAATTAATAATAAACAAAGTTCAAATACAAAGGAGTTCAATAACAACGTGTTATTTCTTCTTACAAATTTATTTATGGACTGTGCACATTCCAAATCTGTCATTTAATTAAATTATATCTATTTTGTTGATAACCTTTTAACATCATATTACAAAAACAAATCCAAATTGTTTTGAAACGAATGTAAGACAGTCGAATGTAATTCACGCGCATATTCCGGCGATCCCCCACCAATGAGCCACATCGACAGCGCCTCTACTGGCAAACAAGTAATAATTCCTCTCCAGTTCGCATTTAACTTGCGTTAGAGTTGTGTCTCGTAATACGATACAAAAGATTTTAAAATATTTAATAAGAAGTACAGGTTGTTGTTGTTTTCTATTGACGTAATTCTGTGTGCTGTATGTTGTGCTCATTGTAATAGTTTGATTAAAACGCTGTGTAGTGTAATCGACGATTATTTGTAATTGAAACTTGTGTTATTATTAAGTTTGTATAAACTTTACAAGTCGACTGACAACAGAGAAAACACGGACAAAACACGATTAGCCAGGTTAGTGCGGTGTTGCCACGTTATTTTCATAGTAGTATTGTTCGAATTTACAATTACCGGTTTGTTCTATTATCATTGGTTAAAATTTAAATCTTTCATGAATAATACCGAAAACTTTTGTCGGAATGTTTATACAGGTTTTGAATTGTTTCATAACACTCAGAACATTTTTTACTGTTGATAAAGAAATATATATATCGTTAAATTGAATTCATACCCACCGTGTCACAAGAACTTTTCATCTTTATATATATATATATTAAAATTATAATATATTTACCTGTTAAAAGTATATGGAGAAATGTAAATTATTTTCTGTATTGAAATTCCTATGAAAAAGGTTTACAGTATACCGTAATAAATTACCTGCGATTTAAACTTGATCCGTTAAACATTAATCTCGTATGTTATAGTAAGGGCAGTTCATTGTATGTAAGGTAGTTAATATATTTAAACATGAATTTCTGTGAAAAGCTGTTTTCAGAAGAGTTAATGTTCAAGTAGATATTTCATTTAAACTACATAACTGTTCACATGGAAGTAATTTGTTTATTAAAAAGTTTTTAATTCTAAAAATAGAAATAAAACTCCTTTTCAAATATCATTTCAGGATATGTATCTCAAATTTATATATAAACTCGTTTTCATTTTTGAATAAATTTGAAGATTGTTGATAAAGTTCACTTACGAAAATGTAATAAAAAATAATTCGTTCGCGCGTTTTAATATAAAAATTACAAAATAAAATAAACATTTTACGTTTTCAAATTAATTCGTAAAGTATACAAATACAGATGGCATAACACCGAGATATACATTATTGATATTCATTGTCAGTACATTTTAATTAAATCCGTGTTTATCATTGTTCTTACCAAGAAACATGTTCGTAAATAATTTAGCATGATTCACGTTTAAAATTTAATTCGTTTCAATCCTATCATTCATGCCCCTCGAGATGTATATTTTATTCGTCATAGTTTCGTGAAGACGTTTTTAATTAATACGGTAATAATTATTTATGCGTATACGTTTCGTACAATATTATAAATATTAAATTATAGTACCGTAAGTAAATTGCTTGGAATATAGAAATGAACTGTAATGTGTTTTTATTGTTTGGATATGCGATTAATGCATGTAAAAAAATCAAAATAAATTGTGACTTTTTAATTATATTGATATTTACTAACTAGAAAAATGCTCATTTAAAATTCTAACTCATTAAACATCCTGTGCATATATATATATATATATATATATATATATATATATATATATATATATATATATATATATATATATATTATTTTTAATTAGTATTTATGTTCAAAATATATTTATATTTTAATGAAAACACATTAATACAATTTTACGGATGCTGTACGATTGATAAATTACTTCGAATTCATATTTATATGATAAACTTCTGTATTTTTTTTGTCAAAAATCAATCGTCTAAAAAGCTTAATACAATCCATAGTTTTATTGGTATCAAAAATTGTTTCTTCATGTAGAAATTTAATGACATAAAAGTTTCTAGTTTGTAAGATTCAACTATTGTTTTTATTTTAAAAGGTATTTTAAATAAAATGGATGTTTTGTGACTGTTAATAAATAATTTTTAAATGTATGTTTATTTATTTTGAATTTGTTTCGTGAAAATATGGTTCTTTTTACATGTGTATTTTTTTTTAAATCTGTCATCAAACATTGAGTATTTGTGGAAACTGCAAAAATCATACATGCAGATGGTTAATAAAAATATGAAAGAGATGTTAGAAATTTAGTTTTAAAACGAATTTGAGTTTATTAGTTATTGAAAAGATAACTCGGTATTAAAAGAATGTTCATGCACTCATTTTTTCAATGATCAATGGTTCTGAACAACCAAATAAATACTTTTGCTGTATTATGAATCTTATATGCAGTTCTTATACCTACAACATAAATATATTATAGGCATATTTCCATTTATATATATATATATATATATATATATATATATATATATGTATATGTGTATATAACTGAATATATAATCTATTTAATTTTTTTAAAAAAAGTTTCCTATACACTAATAAGAAAGGGTTGCACCGCACGCCATTTAAATTCATATTAATCATACTGGTATTGGGATTTATATTAAAAAGATAATATCTATGTAGAATTCCCCATCACTGCTATAACTAGTAACGGTTAACCCATTAAGTGCCGCTGTTACGTATACGCAACATCAACTTTGGATTTCTTTTTCTCTTCTAAAAATATTTTTTTTTCAAAACTTTTTATGTATAACAGTAAACTATGATTCAACGTATTATTAGAGAAACCGGGCCTTCTTTATATGGGTAGTTTTTTATGTTTTACTAAAGTATGACGTGTAACTTACTGAAAGTGACGTCAGAAAATCTCATATGGATCTCCATTTTTCAATCAGTATTTTTAGATGAATCTTACAAGTTACTTTATATTTATAGTTCACTTGACAAATATGCCCACAACTCTGTTCATTTGCATAATTCTTCTAACAAAATTAATACAGTGAGTTTTACCCTGACCCATAATAACCTATAACTCCAAAGATCGGATCTCCTCTTGTGAACTAACAGTTCAAGTTCCCAAAATAGCGATCATCTCTCATGTTGGTGATATTCGTTAATCCCTTATGTCAATCATGATGCTCGGAATTCTGGTATACATTAAGCCGTTTTGTACACCTACTTTAAAAATAATCGATAACGTAGTAGTTATATATATATATATATATATATATATATATATATATATATATATATATAAAATTCGATTTCATTTAAAATATTACTTTTTAAATCCGTTACGAATTTCAGGAATAAAGTAATTACTCTGAATTTTATGGAAATATACGTTGATTTGCTATTGGAAATATGTGTTTTTTTTTATATATATATAATTAACACTATATAAAATATAGAAATACATTTCATAATATAAACATCGAACCTAGAGGATTTTCTGGTCTTATCCGGTATTTCTTTTTTCATATTTCGTACATGACTACGTAGTATATTTTCAAATAATGTATAAACAAAATGATTGTAAAGAGAAACATATTTATAACTTCAGGCATTTATTCATTCTTGTTATGATTTAGTTCAATGAACTTTACCTTTTATAAATCAATATATTACGTATCGTATATCTTTTTTGATCTATAAATTGTTTCATGATGGCTTAATACAGAAATTAATCAACAGAAGTTTATAATAGATAAAAAAATATTAAATAAAAAAGATTTAAGGTACAAAATCTTTTTGACAGATAATTTCGTCATAAATAATTAATCGCTGTAAATACATTAATATTATTTTTATCTGATAAACACAATTCTATAAGAATTTAATAAAATCTACAGGTTTTTATCAAATTATTTAATCGATAAAGAAAAGATTTTATTTTTAAGTGTACTGTTAGAAATCGTTTCACAAAATTCTCTCCAAGTCGACTTGCCGAAGTCTCTTCAACATCAAACCAAAAGTCGGAAATGATTAATAAATCAATTATTAAATATGTTAGATCAATTTTTTTTATATGAGTTGTGGGGCGAGTGAAAAAGTCATTTATGAAAATGATTTTAACCAGTGTTCTACGTATATTGCGAAAATTCTGTATTTTTTTTTTGGGTTTGGTCATAGGTAGATCAGTCTTATTTTAATGATTAATACGTTTTGCTACTGCACAATGGTTCATGACTTGGAATTTAATTTCCGTTCCACGTCACTTCTCATTAAGAAAACGGACAAATGATTTTCTGACTCGGGAATACTGTAACTGACCAGTTGTCCGTTTACGTAAAAGAAACTTGACTAGTCGAGACTAATGAAGTCGAAACGGAGATTTGGTGTAAGAAAAAAAAAACACGAACTGACTGTAAAAACATGTTAATGTCTACACAAACTTTTTATTGTTTTCTTCATTGAAAAAATGAACGAGTACGATTTGACTAGCGTTTTGTTTAGTTTATTATCTAGTCGTAAAAGTATATACCATAATTTTTAGCAATAAATTATTATTTGAACGTTGTAAATTTAGTTTTACTGCTTAGTATGTTCTTTTTTCAAGAGAATTCTCTTTTGTATTGTAATTCACTTCTAGATGAGTGTTTTTTAAAAAAAGTTCTTTTCTTTTTTAATTAGTTCGTATTTATATTTTTCATTAAATAAATTTTATTTTATATTAGGTTTTTAACTCTATTGACAAAAATGGAGATTCGTAACACACAAAATTAAGCAAATGTTAATAACGAGAAATGATACGTTTTTATTATATTTGATGTAATATTATACTTAATGTTTAAGAGTTTAAAAATAAGACTATAGACATTTTGAATCATTTAAATGATATAATTTTGTATTTTTATTTTTAAAATAACTATGAAGTTGAAAATAGACTGAATACACATGCATAAAAACCGACCATTGAGTTAGCTCAGTATTTATCCTAACCCTAATCATTTTCGAAATTTACTGAACCGAAATTCAATTCAAACACGATGTTCACTGAACCCAAATAATATCTCGATCAGTTTAGATTCTTGAACGTCCATCATTTATCCAGTTCATATTAAATTTTAATTGATAATCGATAAATGTTGATAGTAATAAAATATTTAAACAGTATCATCAAGCCACCGTTTTCGTATCACATTTTACTTCTATACAATATAGCCTTTTCATACGTTTTATGTTTCATCGGACTACGATTTATCATTTATATAGCTAATATTCACACAATTGGCTACATGAAAAATATGCTATTTCATTATTTTGTTCGCGTATGTGTGTGAAATCATTACAGGCATTTGAACTTGATACATGTAAATGTGCTGAATTCCTGATATACGCGTTGATTTGTTCGAATACGCAGGTATGTCTTTTGTTAACTGATCGTTTGTAACCGACAGTAGAATGTTGACGCAGTCGGAAACCACAAAGAAAGGCATTTGTCTTTGTTGATGTCATTACAGATACAATAGACGCCAGTCGAGATCATGCTGTGGAAAAAGTTTCAAACATATATGTACGTTACATATATAGACGTACATTTCATATATATGTTTCCGTTTTCCACCGTATGTGTATATATATATATATATATATATATATATATATATATATATATATATATATATATATATATATATATATATATATATATATATATATATACACATACACACACGTTTTATTTATTAAAGCTTGAAAAAGAATTGTTCCTAACAATGTACACTCTTATTTCTAGATCATTATAACCTATTATATTTTGTGCATTTTATTTAATGTACAAATACTAATATATATATATATATATATATATATATATATATATATATATATATATATATATATATATATTAAAAAGATTATATTTTACTTGCAAATTAAAATATAATATAAATAAATTATATTAAATATTGATTGATTTGTGTTGATTTTTTGTTTGAACTGAACGTAATTACTTTATAAAAAATACAAACATGTTGAAAACATTTATAAATAAGTGAATATTTATATTTATATATATATATATATATATATATATATATATATATATATATATATATATGTATGTATGTATGTATATGTGAACATAAAAACAAACAATGCACATGTAACAATCTTCACCGAATAAACTCTGAAGAAAACCTGTCTTACCAAATTAAGTCAGTCTCGACTACTTCCCAAACTTGTCTGAAACATTCAGTTTTCAAGCTTATAGAATTGTTGTAACTCTTTTATGCATTCACCATGAATCTTAAACAGTTCAGTCGTGACTCATGATGATGATGATGATAATGTGGCTGTACATTTGAATATAACATACGATGTCTTCTATTAAATTTTAGTTTTTAAATATATTCGAAGTAATAATTAATTTAAAATGTTTTTTTTTATTGATTTATTTAAATGTCATACACATTTTTCCTTTATTGTAATTCGAAACAGAACGAAAACTTTCCAGTTAATATATTAATAGTTTCTTCTTGTTAAATCACTTGATATTTAAGAAAATTATTGTTTCGGTGGATGGTAACTAATTCACCAAGTCATTGTAAATAGTGAAATATTTATATTAAATATAACAGAGAATCTTTCTGACGTGCGAATATTCCCAAAAGAAATAACTGTATTCTGTTTCGTTTGTGATAAGAAATGTTAAAATTAGAACTTAGTTAAGGTTTTACTTAATTATTCCTTTAGGAATTAAATGGTAACATATATAAACATCTAATTCTTGACGATTATTATAATAAAATGTACCTAAATTATAAAGGATGCTGCAAACAAGTACACGTATCTTACTTTTATAATGATTTTTAAAATGTTTTTACTAAAACTATGATAAATTTATCATAGGTAAAATTTATTAAACACGACTCAGCTTTGTAATGATTTTAAATGTATTTTTGATTTTCTTTGAAATATTTTAATTTCTGAAGTGTTCTGAAAAACAGTGGATACTTTTAATAAATATTATGAAGATATAGTTTAGGTGCAGCCAGAGCAGAAACCTGTCGAGTTATTTGACCTGAGTGAGTTTACTTCTCGGAAGAGCCTTATTAATTATGATTGCTGTTATGCACTAACTATATATATATATATATATATATATATATATATATATATATATATATATATATATATATAACTGTATATTATCTGAAATATTTTCTAATTCTCAAATCACAATATTATTATTTATGTATATTATTAGAAATTGTGAAGTTATATTGACATTAAGTACTTTATTTCAAGTAATGTTCGGCCCTATTTATTCTTTTTGATTCAAATAAATAAATGCAGGCTATAAGCCTCGAAAATCCATAAATGTAACATTTATGATAAATGATCATTATATTTGATCTTCGATACGGTAATTATTTATCTGTTCACTGTTATATACTGTTTTCTACCTAAAACCATGTTTTAGAATTGACATGTTTTGAATGTGCTGGATAAAGGGACATCAAAAAATAAAGATTTTTCAAACCTTTTCAGTAATCTATAAGAACCTGGTGTATTCTGCTATATTATATATATATATATATATATATATATATATATATATATATATATATATATATATTATCATAGTTTTATCATTTAAGTGAATATTTATATTTGAATAGAAACATTTCGTTGTAAAGATTCAGAATATCCAAATTATGTTATAATTAAATTCTTTTTTATATCAAAGTATATTTTTTTGAAGTCATATATAAAATGAAATAATTTTATAAATAAATTATAAAAATTCTAAGATTTAAATAAAGAAAGAAAGTAAGGACCATAATTCATATTTTAATCCTATTTTAATATATTTTTTCGGTCTTTTATAATATAAATTATAAGTGTTTAAAAAGAGTGTTATGTATCAATAGCGAACGCTGCAATATGTATTATATAATAAAAAATTATTTTATATTTTCTATTCGTTGGACAATTGAAATTGTTTGGAGGGCTAGTTTTGATTTTGGTATAAAATACAGGAATTAAATGTACAATTACTTCTAGTTTTAACCATATTTAAATACAATAAATACAGTATTTATTTTAACGCTTGTTTGCAAAAATTGTAATGTACAAGTATTTTACTTCTGTAATTCTTAAATCTAAATATAATAATTAATTTAATTAAAATCTGTTCCAGCTTATATCAGATAAATACAAAGCAAACTTAATACGTTTTAATGAAATAATCAACGATACAGTAATCTTGTTTACATGGAATTGACAACTTCCTAATTCGATATTATTCTATCATACCTGTACATAAATAAAGCTTATTTATTCATCAGTACACGTGTAAGTATATTGTGTAGAACAAGTATAATATGTATAAATAAATACATAATAAGATATGCGCGTTGACTACAGTATTTTTATCGTAGTTAATTGTGTTTGATTATAGAATCCGTGATTTTTATCAGACACGGAAACTTCACGAGAACTCTCTACCCCTTTAAACTATACTACATTCGTTTATTCAGAAAACGATATTATTACACCCACTAAACATTTCTAGTATTTGTGACTTTATTATCGCAATTGATTTTTACATGCTGAAACGTTTCGTGGGATAAATTTCGAAGTGACAGAAAACATGTTTTCTATCTCGGTCTAGTTAGTCTCTGTGTTGTTATTATTTGTAAGGAAAAAACGTGTTGAGCTCTTGTGCCAAGATTTTTACAATTCCATGCAACTAATTGTAATTATACAATATATATATATATATATATATATATATATATATATATATATATATATATATATATATATATATATATATATATAGGTATAGATACGTTAAAAAGTAATATTTTGGCGAATACAAATTATAAACCCATTACATTTCAAAAGCACATTTACATATATATTTCTTTTTATCCGGATGAAAAATAGGAATTTTAACGTTTTGTGAAAAATGTAAAGAATACATTTAATACAAGTATGTATGTGTATATATATATATATATATATATATATATATATATATATATATATATATATATATAAATCATTGTTGACACTTTCTTATAAAAATGTAAAGTTATCAGTATAAAAAATACTTGTATATTTAATATATGTTTGTTATAATTGTACTTTGCCGTTTAATTTTGAAAGGAAATTAGAAGAATTTTGTAAAAGAAAAATGTATTTTATAATAAATATAAGTGATTCATTTTAGGCTTCCGCAAGGAAATATTAAAAGAGGGCACAGGGGTTAAGAAAGGTTTTTATTTTTTATTTAGTATTTTAGTTTAATTCAATATTAAAATACTAAATGGTGGATAAATATGCTTTTTTAAGAAAACTTTCGTGTGGAAGCCTGAGCTGAATCACCCTATATTAAATCTAAAACAACGGATATCCTTAATGTCTATTATATTAGTAGAGAAAATATTTTTTTACAAATTGAATATATTAGTACATCTTGCCTTTATGATTTTTTTTCATTAAATTAACTAATAAGGTATCTAATAATGCATATCGTTTTGTAATATATAAATTCTAATTTCAATTATATGAAGATATCGTTTTTTTGTAATTAAATCTTAAAGCTTTTTGAACCGTTACTTATTGATCAATACTATTATCAACAGTTTGTCAAATTGATCCAAATACTTAAACAATCAAGTTTTATTAGCAAATAGTCTAATCTTTCAATACGATTATTTGACGATATATTGAAATAACTGGAAAAAAATGCAATACAAACATGAAATTCTTCCTCATTCAACACATGCTATTTCTTGAAAATAATTTCAGTACTCGTTATCCAAATCTATAAATTCCGGAAATGAAATATCTAGAATTGTGGGAAATGGAAAAATCAGTTTTGATAGGTTATATACTAGTACTTTAAATAAAAATCAACAAAGGATAAATATATTAAGTAAGTTTATATTTTTGAATGTCATTTATATATTTTTATCAAGTAATTCTTTCATTTTTCTCTTAATTACTATTCCAATGCAACAAATATAACAACATATGTGCTAACAAATATAACAACAAAATTATTTAAATAAGAATTTTATCGTTATTTTTCTTTCGTTTCGAAAAAAAATTCTTTCACTTTTCAAAAGTCAGGTATTATAAAGTCTTAGAACACAGCAACTACGATCAGTTTCTTTCGTGTATGTTTTTATGTTGTGTATAGTTTTTATATATTTTTATTATTTTACTTATTTATAAACAATAATAAATATATATTAAAAGGTATTAAAGAGAATATTAGTATGAAATAACTTTTTAGTCGAGGTGTGTATTTTTCAATTTTTGAACAATTACCATATTTATTCATTTATTTACTTTTAATAAATATGTAATGCTTTTATTTTACATTTACCTACGATACGAATAAACACTTAAAATATTTCTCTGGTTTCATTTTTAATTTCATATTCTTTCATATAAATAACGAGTAGAATCAAAATCATAATAGTGATGATGAATGCAGAATTAAAAAAAATGTATATAATATCGCTGCGGAAGAAATTTGATTCAGAACTGTACCAAGAATAATATAGTTAGGCAACACCGTTACGAACGAATGCCATAGTAGTAGTGTAGTTGTTATTTACTTCAGTCCAGTTTGTCTGTGTATAAGCCAAGCCGATGCACGTAAAACAGCCCTACGTTTTTGCCGGGCAGAGCGGCGGCAGCTGGTATTCGAATCGAGTGTATGGTCTTATTCAAGTCGTCTTCTATGCATTGTGCCTAGAGACGACAGCATATAAGCAACTTACAAAGCATTCGAGTACAATCGTGATAGACTTATTCATCCGTAACATGCATTGATGTCTTTGTTGCACATGTGTTTCAGTAGTGTTGCCTGATAAATTGTAGGTATGAGTTTGACCTCGGTTCGTATACCTCAATCATGATAAGCCGCGTGCGTACTGACGTTTTAAAAACATTTCTCCTCCAATACGTCTTTAGGGATGCTAATGCTACGACATCACGCCACATGATTGTAACTTAAGATTGATTCTTTTATACTATTCACATATATATATATATATATATATATATATATATATATATATATATATAATATTTATATTATTTATGGTATAAATTTAATAATTTCCAGTCAATGCGATAGCAAAGCTAAAATTAAGTAAATATTTATATTAATATTCGAGTTAATGTAATAGTTACTCCAGTGCAACATTATATTCAATTGAAATTAAAAAGAAATGTAAGGTTTTTAAAGGAATTATTAATTTATTACTGAACTTTTTGTGTAAATTTACATACTTAATATTTTATCGTTTCGATAAGATAGAAAACTCAGATTACACGCTTTTTAATGTAGTCTGAATTTTCTTGTTAGTTGCTAAATGTTCTCAGCCTGTAATTTATATAAATTTGATATATGCTACCCTTGTTTTTGTTTAATGTTATTTACAAGATGTGAAATTTCGAATTAACCTGCTAAGATAATGTGTTTATAATAAAGATGCTCAAATTTTATTTCGTAACCTCTATTATGTACGGCACTTGAAAAGCATAAAAATATAAAAAATAAGAAAAAAGGAATCGTATAGTGCAATATGAATTATTCTAAAAACCAAATCAGATATTTGAAGATATGCGTATCTCTTTTAATAACTACAAAAACATGTTACGTTATGTGTAGTTTAAATTTTATCAAAATCAACTTTAGAAAGAAATACATCTGCGTTTAAAATCAGACACTATTTCTTTATAACTATTTTATTAAAATCAAATACTAACAAACATTGGCTTACCCTAACCTAATATGACAACCTGTTTCTAAATTACTTTATCTGATCTAACTCAAACCAAAGGTTTCATTTTTTTTATCGGAAAACTACTTATTTGTAGTTCTAATTATGTTTGTCAGGAAAAATAATTTGAAGAATATCATGTAAGGCTTAAATGAAGTCATTATGAAATTTTGCGTGGATCAGGAAATGGTGGGTTTCAAAACTTCAACCAGTTTATTTCAAGAAAAAGAATTGTTCTAGTGTATACTATGAATTTTTGTCACACATTGTTGCTAATGTTTTTTTAAAAAATATTTTCTGTTAAAAGATTTAAGAAATATTGGTCGTATTCCACCCATATCTTTAAATTTTCAATAAAATCAAGCAGCTAAAAATCAAATTTCAGTTCTTCGTACAGTTTGAAATCGTCACTAATTTATATTATTTTTTTAAAAAAAAAGTATCATGCATGCCATTTTAAAGAACAATTTTTCACTTCAAACAATTGCATTAAAAACTGATACATTATTTTAAAAAAATATTCTGGATATTCTTATTTTCTGTAAAATCTTATTTATATTCTTAGAAAAAATTAAATGTATATATATATATATATATATATATTATTCAAAAATAGAAGTATGTTCCTTATTTCTCTAAAAAATGTACAAGAATTTCAAACGCGAACTATAATAAGGACAAATATTATCGAACTACTTTATCACATGTAATTTTTATATGTATATACGCAATAGTTGAAACCAGTCAATGACATTATCAAAAAAAAAACAAGGTCAAGAAAAACTACTTTATGAAAGCATGTCATTAGGTAGTTTTTCAAGCGTTGCAAATATTTTGATTAAAATGAATTTATATATAAAAAAAATAGTTACTAAAATTTATGTCCTTGCAGAATATCTACAATGATCATTCAGTATAATATATGATACATTAAAGTATAAAATTTAGTGTTTTCCCTGTCATGAACTTATTTTTATAAAATGGAAAAAGTTTTTACGTCAAGATTTTAATATTTAAAATGTTGAGATGTCATCAATAGTGCATATTATGATCGTTTCATTATCTGGAAACCATTAATAGACACTCTTTGTTTTCTAAACATGATTAATGCTGTTTAAGTGTTGATAAACGATTGTATATAATGCAGGAAAATATTTTTTTATATTTTTTTGATAAGAAATTATAGTATTTAAGTTTATTCTGATCCATGTCATCACCGTCGAAGCAAAACACTAATTAACTTTATGTACGGGGGAGAGGAGGGTACGTTTACAGTGATGGTAACGGCATGACCTTCAAAACAAGCATACGTGATTGTACATAATATCAAAATATTATTTATACTTTGATAAACCTTTGTGCCATTCGAATTCATTTCGTTTTATGAAAAAGCGTTTGCGTGCTGAACCAAACAACAATTCTAGTTTTTTTTTGAGATGCTCTGAATCATGCATTCTCAACAATGTTACTACAAACAGTAATAAAATAACTAATTTTATATCCTGTTTTGGCACGCTATTCTACTAATCGAATCTGTTATCGATAGGATATGTTTACAAAACAGAAAGAGCGATATGTGAAACACGACTAAATACAATCCGGTATAAATTATATATTAAATACCGTGATATGAATACCTTTTTAGCGCCATGAAAGAAAACCAACTCATTGGGTTATATATATATATATATATATATATATATATATATATATATATATATATATATATATATATATATATATAGCATACTGAAAAAAACTAGAAAATGTTTACAGTTCATCAATAATAAACACACACTTAAATTTATACATTTTTTAAATATTTATATTCTATTCACCTGTTTTTAACAAGATTATATAAACTTTGTATATTTGTTTTATTTATTTACACTTCTTACTCGATTGAAGTGTATAAAATAATATGTTTCACGTTTGGTACCAATAACAATAGTAGAAAAATAGAAATTAATTTTATCTTTAATTTTTTAAACATCCTAAGTATGCCAAGACAAATTACAATAGATATTAAAAAAAGTTCGTGAAGCAATCTGTATATAACAGTAATATGTTTAACAGATATTTCATTTTTTCAATTAACATTAATTTTATTTAAAATAACTTTTTTTTATATAAAAAATAATTCGAACATAAAATTTCCATAAAGCAATATTTTTTTTGTGTAAACTATCTCGCAACGCCGCTCCCTCCGCTACACTTCACAAATAGCACATTAACCATTTCCATTCCCGATCATCGATGATGGTTTATGGATATTGCGTGGTCTCTGCTCTGATTGTTTGACATCAGTCACATGTATGCAGCTCTCTTACGGTGTATAATGAAAGAGGGTATACGCCTTCAATGTAAAACTGATAAGAAATTTATTCAAAATATTGTATTCACTGAAGCTTTAGAGACTATAAAAAGGTTGTTAATTTTTATAAACTTTTCCAATAAAAATTTTACAATTTACATGTTATGCAGATTATTTGCGCGTATAATTTGTTATTTTCTGTTATTTGGTAGGGAAGAGAGAGCGTTAGAGATCGGGATGCGAAACCCCACCCCTGGTGTCGGCGAGCATAGCTAGTGGGGGCGGAGCCCTCTGGTTTATATAAAAAATTAAATACAATTCGTCATTAATATAATTACATTTTCACAGTGAAAATTTTAAATTAATGATAAATGTTTTCTTCAATTAAATTGTTTCGAGTCTGAAAAAATAAATATTCATAGCGTTGATGTAAAAAGTTGTATCAATTTTTCTATAAAGGCATTCGTGTTTTTTGATACGAGTGTGTCAGATAAAAAAACGCCAGAATGAACAGAGCAAGACTGTTGCATTCGTCTAAATGTACACAGTTATTTATTTTTGTATTGATTACTCGACTTGCTTTACTCTCATTTTGATTGTCATCTCGGAAATCTGCCGGAATTGAAAAAAGAATCTGAACGACGAGCTTGACATAAGATAAAAGCTTGATCTGTAGATTGTCGTCTTATTTATTCATAACTTGACTTTTGACGATTGTAACATTTTAGAAATTGAAAAACGTTACGTTTGTTACTTAAATTTATAAACAAACATAAAAGCGACTAGGTTGTAAGTTAATTACTCATCATTTTAATGAAATTCGCTAACTGTAAACAAAATATTTTTTTTATGGAAATGTGTTTTAAATAAATAAACACAAACACTCGCATGAAGAGAATATAGTACATATGTAGTAATAATAAACTTATCTTTTATCTTTTCATCCGGTTAATGAATACATACATTAGCCAATTCATCAATTACGAGTAGAGAAGGAATGTATTCATAGTAGTAGTGTACGAATTGATGAATGAATAAAAAACGAAAAACCTCACTTCATTACTCATTGCATAAGTATGTGTGCCTTTGAATATATATATATATACTGTGTGTGTGTGTGTATGACTGTTCATTGGTTCTCAGAAATGATAGTGTAATAGAGTTAATTAAATTCAATCCAAATGTAGTAGCGCTTGGTATTAAGGGTACAGTATTTTTATCATACTTGTTGAAAATGAGTGTGTTTCTAAAAATAGTAAGTAGAAATTATTACTGTTGTTATTGTTGTCTTCCCAGAGAAGCTCATTATTTCTTTCTCTGAATATTCTTTTTATCTATACAGAGAAACGCAAAAATATATTTACGCACATATACAGTATTTGTTCATCATTTCAATGACGAATAAGTACAGAACGGAAAGAGTAAAGACAATTATATCAGGTGTTGCCTTTATATTCTCATAATCTTTTTCAATGTATGTCACAAAGCATACAGAGATCGTTGCAACAAACATTGCTTTAAACATAAATTGTAATAGTACACATGTGCAGATTAAAATTGAAACCAGCTTTAAAACATTCCAAAAAAAAAACGTTAAAACGGCCAGAAATATTTCTAGGTCAGTACGATTCAGATCTTTTTTTGTCGAGCGTGCTGCGAATCGTAAAAAAATTTCCGCTAAACACATTTTAATTCATAATTAAAATAGTTTGTATGAAGTCTTGCGTATGTTGAATATATATTTACATAATAGATTCACGTAATCGAAACAAAAACAAATCGTCATTTGAAGGTATAACAAGTGAAAAAATATGTTAATCATTTAGAACAGCTTTATGCGATCTTCAAACATGTGTCATTCGATGTTGATCGTGTAAATACGTTCGTCATAAATGGCAGGAGTTCCTTTTTCTATTCGGGTATATTATTTTTTTAAATTAATAGTAGTAACATTTTATTAAAGTTAATAATAAATGTTCGAAATTGAAACTATAAAATCATTTCCAATACAAGAAAATACATAAAATGTATAAAAAACACAATTTATAATGTTGTGATTTAATCATTTATTTTGTTATATAAAGTTAATTAATATCAACTTTAAGATTACTTACTTTAAGATCTTAATTAAAATTATATAATATTAATTTGTCTATATATATATATATATATATATATATAATTATATATATATATATATACATTATTATCAATTATTAAATTAATATACAAGTTTTTTTTCAGACCAGTAAATATTTTGATCATAAGATTCTCATTTTATAGATTTGTACCTGTATTTTCTGACCTTATTGTATATATTATAAAATTACTATTTAAAATATATCTCAAAATGTTGATGAACTACCTGAACTATCAAATTGAATGTCGAAATATGCCGGTTCACTGAACTTAAAAAATAACATTTGATGTTAAAATAAACATTCAAAACGCTCAACAGCAAAATATTTATAATATAAAATCCACGTAAAATGAGAAAAAGATTTTTTTATTTTCTTACAAATTCAGAATTGTTTAATGAAATTAAAAATAAGCATATTATATTACACATCGTTACTACAGATGTAAATTTGTATGTAAATATATTGTATATAATATTTTAATACGTTGACTTCTTTTTTTAACTGAATAAATATATTTGGTATTGAAATATGATCTTAAATATTTTATATTTCCTGGTTAACTTTCTCGCTTCATTGCAAGAGCATCGGTTGTTAATAGATATTCAAGTTATAAATATGGGTATCATTTTTTTAAAAAAGAAACGCACTGTTTGGTTATACTCGTTCGATACAAATTAATGTACCTAATTTTATTATTGGAACTTTCACTGCGTGGTTTTCCTATTTATCCATTGCTTATAGTTATTCTGTCTAAATCCTAAAATCACATATGTCTGTCTTTTATGACCGATTTCAAATTTCTTTATTTTCGGTTAGGTTTTGAACTTATTTCAAAATCTACCTAAAGATAACAAAATTAAGAGTAGGCCGTAAAAGAAAAGAACTCGTATGTAACTTCCAGAGTTCAAACAGTAGAATAAATACATTTATGAATAAAAATAAACTGTAGACCTATAAATATAATATACTGTAGTGACATGGTAATCAAAATAAAAATAAATTTGTTTCGGATAATAGAGTAAAAAATTGATATTTTTATATTTTTTTCATCATATAAGTCATAAAAAAATATATTGAATTGAAAAATCCTTCGCGCAATCCAACTAATACAATTGTCGAAATGTAAGATACGCTCTTCGTATCCTTTCTGAATTACATTGAATAGCAGAGGCATTTATTTCTCTTCTTTATCTGATGATACTTTTTTTTTCAAACCTGGTGTTAAAAATTTGACAAATCACCTCATCTCACTTTCCTTCTGCAGACTGAGACGGATTACTTCAATTTCAAAGATCATTTAATAAAAGTTCATCCTCTGATTTCGAACCATTTTCTTCCTTCTCTCAGTAGGTCGGTAACGAATATATTAAAAGGAAGAACATAGTTATTAATCGAGAGTTGTTAACCTACTTACAAGAGCATAAATAAACTGTCCTTTTTTTCAGATAACCGTATGTTTGCAGTATTCGAATTATCGCCTCACCATGGTAATTAAAGGAAAGAATACTGCCTTTTAGTATTTAATAAAACATTCATATTAAATATTTTTCTATAATTATTAAAAACACATCTCCGGGCATTTATAAAAACATTCATCTCACATTATTTATACGCATTTTCATAAAATTATCTTTTTAGAAGAGAAAAAAAACATCTATCTGTCGTTTCTTTCGATTTTAGAAAAAAAATAATTTTATTTTCTTTACAAGTATTTAAACATTACATTTTACTATGGATTATAAAATGTCCGAACTAAACAAGAGATAAAGATAAAAATGAATGAATCGATATTTGCATAATATTTGATATAAATATATTTTATGTTACGATCAAATCGAAGTATTTTGAATTTACTGTAACATTCTACAAATTTGATTTAAATATCATTTCGTTATCATTCTTGTTTCAGATTGAATCTAATGAATGAAATCTTTGATATTGTCCCTCTAGTTTAATCAGTTCTCGATAAATTAATTATTCATTTATAGATATACGTCTTATATATATATATAATCTTCGGATACGTCTCCCAATAATTGGAACACAGAGCTGTTGATATCATGTTGAATAATTTGAAGCAGCCATTTGATTTTCGATTACCTTCCTGAACGCATTGGGGAACGTGATCAAAGGTATAATGAAAAAAAAGTAATCGTAATGTGGGTGGGTAGTACGAATAAAAGTGCCTCTATATGCCTGATATAAAGAAAGAATAAGTTTGTGAGGAAATCAACGGTTTGATTGCGCTTCTCATATAGGAATTAATACGAGGACAATTGGTTTACGGAAACAACGTTCATTTGTGAATTTCGTCTTTGTTACGTTGAAAAGATGTACATATATATATATAGAATAACTAAAAGACAAAATATTTAATACTCGTAATTGAGTTTTTTAAAAAAAATGTTATATAAGAGTATTAAGGAAAATAAATTTGTCGAAATTGACAGTAATTTAGATATTTATAGACATTTGTTTGTTTAATTCTGTATAAAATATATTAAGATAGTATCAGTATCTATGAATTTTATCTTTTTTACAATTTTAACAGTTTTATCACTGTACACAGTAGTAATATTATATATTTTTTTATTTATATTTATAAGGTTTTCATAAATAAACATCATAGAAAATGTAGACCTGGTGCATGTAATATGACGAGAAGTAAAACTAACAGTTTTATTAGTAATAAAGCAAATCCGTAAACATTTATAAAGTCTAACATTGTAGACATTCAATTCGCAGTTTATATTCAGATTAAATTGGTGAGGATTTACAGTAACAACAGATTAAATAAGTGAAACGCAACATTTGTAATCTTACAACAGCCAAACAACAAACTAAGTTTTTTGTATTCTAACCCATAGATAAAAATACCACACACACACTATATATATATATATATATATATATATATATATATATATATATATATATATATGCATATATTGTAATATGTACGTGTTTTTAAAAATAAATAAAATATAATTAAAGAAACAGTACTAAAACAAAAATACAAAATGATTTTCAAAAACTTAATGTTTAACAGGGGTGGGCAACTTTTTCGATAATGAGAGCCACTATAATACTTTTCATACATTTTTGAATGTTCAGGAGCCATCGAAAATATTATTTTAACATTGTATTTATTAGGTTTGTAGAAAAATAATTGCGGTTTATAACCGTCAAATTCATATACAAAACCGCAATTATTTTTCTATCGACGTAATGTAAATAATAAAAAATACAACTATATAATAGTCCTACTCACTAAAGCAGAATATGTTTAATCTCTACTCGTTGATGACTGATTAAGTCTTCATTTTTTCAGTTAAAAATTTCCGAGGCCGCGATAAAAGTTTTTAAAGATATTTTTCTCAAAAATTTGCACAGTAACTCGTCCAGAATTTGGTTTTATATTATTTAGCAAGTCTTAATTAACAAAATTGTTTAGTTTCATATATTTTTTAAGGATTGTCCATAACCGTAGAGCCACCTTAAACAGCAGTTTGGACAAATAATGCATATAGATGTTTGAAAAGGTAATGTGAATTATCCGTTTGTATATAAAATATTCTAATATTGGTACAAACTATACTACTATAGATTATTAATATAAAAGTTTTAAAAAAATGGCAATGAAACCCAATATTGTCTCAGGAACCGCACAGAGTAACTTTGAAAGCTGCAGTTTGCCCTTCCTATATATAATCATGAAAATAGTTATAATTTATATTTGTATTAATTAAATATACGACTTTATGTATATTTGTAGTAAACTGAAGAAAAATTAACATATACAATGTATAAAAAAATGAAGCTAATTATTTGTATAAGAAATATTCTCTGATTCGTTTCATATTTCGTTTACTTGCAATAAATGTAATAATTGTAATTTTTTTTTGGCAAAGATAAATAGGCTGCCAGGCGATTTTTATCAAGTTTCTAATTTTGAACATTTCAATCTCATTCATTATTCATGTTAATTTTTTTTTTATAATAGAAAAACTGTTGTAATTATACATATAATTAAAAAAAGACAAAATAACATTTCATACTCATCAGAATAAACGCTTTTATTAACGTTACTTTTCCATTTACACATCAAATGAGTACAAAACCCTTCGGCAATACTCGAATCCGTAACAATAAACCTCGAAACTGTCACTTAGAACAACTACATTTTCGAAACAGTAATTACATTGAATTTACGCAATGGTTCAATTAGCAGTAAACTAAATAAGCGTCCCAAAATCGTGAATTACAAACTGAATGTCCATTTCTCAATCCTAGCTATGCTAATTGTTATTGAATCCTTCGTATCGTCATTGAATACATTTGTGATTTCGATTGAATATTTATTTAAAAATAACGAGAACGCACCTCATTACTCATTCTTTATAATAGTATCATTAAGGTCAGGTTTATGAGTATGTATGGTGATGAATCATATTTAAATGCATCTTCTGACATATAGTTTATTATTCTTCATTAGTATTGAATATAAAAATTCAACTTGATAGAAATCAGTCCACAATGTTGACTATTAAATAATTTATATATATATATATATATATATATATAAGTATAATTTAACTAGAATTTTTTATTCTTAAATAAAATGATTTGACTTCTTAGAAATGTAACCGCAAATTAAAAAAAAAACTTAAATTCTAATAATAAATACCTGATCTATTAAAACGTTTAGTGGAGAAAAAATATTTGAATGATGATAAATTTTTTTTTCCCTAATATTACTTATATTTCAAAATTTAAATATTCCAAATCGACTTCACTATTTTTCATTCAATAATTTTCCCCGTATCTTCCAATGATTCAGACTAGCTATCCATCATGACTACTATATTTGTGTATCATTCATTATACGATGTAACGTTGACAAATTATGACATCGTTTCAATGTCATACAAATCGTGGATGTCTGATATATGAATCATTCGAATAAATTTTATTATGATTTTTCATAGAACTATGTATCGATGCTCGAAAAGATAGTACTTTACACGCACACACGTATATATATATATATATATATATACACACACACACACACACGTATATATGTATGTATATATGTATGTATAAAAACAGTAATAGAATATAATATTCACAAATAAATTTGATTTTTGTAACTATATAATTTTCTATTATTAAAATTCTGCTCGAAAAAATTCACCTCTTGAAGCAAGTAAATATATTTTAAAAACATAATAATGATTAAATAATATACAGTGTATTTAAATTTAAATCGTATTATTATATATTGAAGGTTATTTTATTAACGACCACAAAAATATGTATGTTAATATGTAATTACTAGCATACATTTGTAATTATATGACAAAAATTAATTATGCAAGATTAATAACTCAAAGCCTGATAATGTCACAAAGCCAGTGATGAAACGTAGCAAAAAGCTCAATAAATAATTACATATATAATTTAAACTTGTGTTTCGCTGACGCTGTGTCAATAAACTCCAAGTTATATTTTCCATAATTATATATATATATATATATATATATATATATTTATTTATTTATATATATATATATATTTATATATATATATATATATGTATATGTATATGTATATGTATATATATATATATATATATATATATATATGTATGTGTGTGTGTGTTTATATGAGTGTCTAACTCTTGATATTGATCCACTTCTAGATGAAGAAGCTTCTCTGAGAACTTAACCATTTCCGTCCACAGACATTCTTCATTTTAATATTTCAAACTTCTGAATTTCTAAGTTTGTGTGTATATATATATATATATATATATATAATAGTTGGTTTTTATAATAAGTAGTTTAATATAAATTCAGGAAAAGTAATACTTGTACGCTCTATGAAAATATATATTTTTTGTTAATATTATTTTATTAAAAAGAAGATAAAGAATCACTACTTCCCCAAACTTAAACTATACAAACAAACTGTTGAAACTTTCCTTCTTATTTGAAAAGGAACATTGTAGAGCTTCATTTAAGTTAGTTTTCAAGTTTTACTTATCTGGAACTTTTTAATATGTAAATAATGTGACATATTTACTGATTAACGAATTGTGCTAGTTTTAATTTCTTTTTATTTATTCACTGTTAATGGGGAAGTACACATACACTTGTTTTTGTAAAAAAAATGCTTTTTCTGTTTTATAATTTGGAAGTTATCTATTACCTTTATTGTAACCTGTCAGTTAAAAAGTGATATTGCCAATATCGATTATTTTAAAAAAAACATTAATATCACAGAATACTTTAAAATTATTAAAAACTCTAAAATAAAATACTAGTGCTTTTTATGTTGTTTGTGTCGGAAATTAAAAAAAATTATTTTCTATTATTAAATGAATATCGTTTTTATAAACGTCTTCTGAAATATAATGTTGACAAATGTTGAGAAAAGTAGTTCTTAATAAGATTATTTTCCAATATTGTTATTTTATAATGTAAATTGTTCTTATAAAATGTAATTTTCTGCAATTATTTTCTTTTAGTAGAAGCAATTTCAATCTTTTTTTATATTTGTTTTTTTTTATCAATCCAGCGATATTTTTTTCTCTTGTTACATCGTGAAAATAACTTTTATAAAGAACAACAGACCAATACTTCCTGATTTCGTTCCATCCGTCTATATTTCAAGCATGATATAAATGTTTTAACGGTTGTCTTTATCCGATAACGACAAACATAAATCTTTTTTGTCTGTAAAAATCATTATCGCAAAACTACTCGGAAAAACGAATGTTTTTTATTAGAAAATTCAATCTTTATGCCTCGCTGACCAAATGTCCGACCTTGGCTAGCGGCGAGATGGCTTTGATGAGGCGGGCATCGTGGGATTTCGCAGCCAACGATTTTATTATCGAATGGAGTTCATCGTTATCAGTGCGAGAATTCGTGCTTTTGCTACATAGTAGTGCTAAAGTTTCGTTCGAAATTCTCACACGGCTGTCTAAATTCTAACGAAATTATGAAAATTGAAACCACATATTGGATATCACAAACATTATATTGCAAACAAAGACTTACACAAACATTCTTGGCTACTTGTTAGTTATTGATATTTGTATAATATTTAATATATATATGTATATATATATATATATATATATATATATATATATATATATATATATATATATATATATATATGTATGCATGTATGTATGTCACAATTTCTTTTTTTCAAAAACCAAAAAAATACTTTCGATCCTTAATCACATCAAGTAATAAAACTTTATTGCAAATTATCCCCATACAAGTTTTTACTGACAGTTTTCCCAAGACCTTTTAAGTGAGTAAACACAAAATGAAAAGGTGTACGCTGAGAGTTTCTGACAAGTAGCCGAAGTGGTCATAAAAGTTCAACAAGGCCATTATCTAGCATTCGTAATGGATTGTTAGGGAGTATCGTATGATGTTCTAATAGGCATTAATTTTTTATTTAAAAAAGAACGAATATTTGAAAAAAAATCAATTAAATGTTTTGAAAGACTCAAACATTTTACTAATACATTTTTCAATATTTTAACCCTTTGGATCAGTGATTTTTCATTTAATAAGAAACGCGCGTTTGTCATTTACTAGAGTATACTTACAGAATATTGAATTTTCTTAATAATAAAAACCCATATTTCTCAGCACTTTGTCCACAATGTGCCCGTCTGCCAACATCCAATGAATGTAGTATATATGGAAATTTTCATAATGGATACGTTTCAAGTTTAATTCATTCAGTTCTTCGTTTTTAGGTATTTTTTATGTTTAAATATATTATGCTGTAAAAACCAATAACCAGTTTTTTCTTTTTGTTTCTATTTTCGCGTCAATTTTGACGGGATGTACTTTAGTTTTACAGTAAAAAAACATTATGTAATCAATAATATTTTTCAAAAGTACAAGTGTCCGAATTAACAGACTATGGACACATGATTTTTTGGATATTGGATTTTATTTTTTTACATCTAAACAGACATTAGACATTTCTGATAGTATAATATTAACAATACAAATGTGTTAAATATTTGCCTTATTGTACAGTGTTAATTGAATAATATTTTCTTAAGTGACTTAATTTATGAAAATAATAAAAATGAAAATGGGACAGCTAGAATTTATATAGTAAATCAAATTTTCTCTCTTTTTTAAAGTTATTAACAGACTTTAAAAAAGAGATTAAAATACACAAAATTAATATAAATACAATTACATAAAATTAATATAAATTGTAATATACATTTACAACGAAATTCGACGATCAATTATAATACTACGAATCAAGATATAGAATATCAAATGCACTTTCGTGTGTTCACAATTAATTACATCTAACTCTGAGATATCGTTTTAACTACCACCCACTAGTGTTAAGTCGATACGAAAATCTTGCTAATACAAGCCAACATTACTAGTCAAACGTTGTTTGTAGTATGAAACTTCTCAGATTTCTCGAAGATATTCCATTAGTATGATTTTGCAGTCGTTTCATCTCTTTGTACTCAAAAATAATATTACATTCTCTTATACATAAATCACTGTGCCTATTATATATCCCCTTGTTCATAAATACATATATTATTCTCTTGTGCACAAGCATCGCAATACTATATAGTACCCATGATAGGACGCTGACCTCTTTTCGCGATGCGAATAACTTACACAGTTCCATGAAGTTTTTCTTTTCTCGCATTTTTCTCCGCTTGTGGAGATTTGTTCGCCAAAAAGTGATTTTTAGTGCGGAGTTTTTAAACATAACCATTTATATGTACTGTATGTTAACTCAGTCGTTTTTGTTTGTTACTAGTATCGATACATACACACACACACACACACACACACACACACACACATATATATATATATATATATATATATATATATATATATATATATATATATATAGATAGATACTTGTGTGATTGCAAGATGTTTCATTATAATTTAAGCTATAATTCACAGCCCTCAATTAATCATTTTAAAATATTTCATAGAACTAATTAATACAACTGTTATAGTATTTATAGTTAACGTTTCGTTGCGAATAGAGTACACAGTCTGTTTAAAACTTGACCAAGAACTTTTGTGATAATTTAGAACGCTTTATAATGCGTTGTGCGTCGAAGAATCCTTGTTTGTAAACAATCCGACAACAAACTAATAGTATGAGTGGGATTCGATTTCTCGTTTCATTAGTCAACTAGGCAACAGCTATCTAGCCATATATATATATATATATATATATATATATATATATATATATATATATATATATATATATATATTTTGTAAGTCTGGTCCAGCGATTTTCAAGCGTGGCCACCGGGGAATTTCAGGAGTGGCCACCAATAACTTTCATGAATGTACATGATAAATAAGAGGTATTTCGGACACAGCGAATAATTTATAGATACGGTTAGTGGAAAGTTTATGTACAGTTCTTAACAACATATATATTCTTTCATGAAAACTTGTCTAGATTAACGTTTGGAATGATCATCGTCGCAATTAACAAATTACGTAAATATTTTTATTTTTTTTCCTCCTTGCCTACTAATGAATACAAATGCAAAAAAGCGGTGTTTAAAACTCTTTGTCTTAGTCAGCGTTCATTATTTTATTTAATTTTGCGTCGTTTGAACGCGCAGATATATTAAGCGAAAATACGTGTTTTTCACAAACAGAATATTTTTATTAATTTATTGTTAAGCCCCTACTACAGCGCAAATAATAGAAATAAATATACTGTATGGTCACAGTTTTCAGAACATTATATATAATTAAAATAAAACGTGCAAAACAATACTTTTTTCAATATTTGGATACGAAAAGGTCGCCTGGATATTTTACAGTTCGTATTTCTTTACATACTATCACTTTTTTTAAAAAAAATCTTTTCATACAAATCTAATTCAATAATCAAAAGATTCTAAAAAAATATACAGAACTAGCTCAAGGAGTAAAGAAAATGTAGACTTTTTTTGTATTACTGTAAAATTTTATTTTTGCATGTATTAAACATATTTTATTAAACATATTTATCCTAGAATATAGTTTATATTTGTGACTTTTTTTTTAAAAAAAAGGCATTCTAGTTAACAGTGGCAATTTAACATTTTTTTTAATATTCTTTTTCATTAACTATACAGTTTTTGTCATTATTCATACATGAAATATATTTTTTATTCATCGTTTTTCAATATCAATTTAACATAATCACATTAAACTGATAACTTTGAATTATAAATAAAAATTATAACCAGCAAGTATGCCAAATTTTTTTTGGTACTTCAACCCAAAAACACGGGATTGGTTAAAGTAAATTTGTAAGTTTTTTTGATTGGAAAAAAATGTTTATAAATGAAACAGAGGAACGTATCAATTCAACTTTGATAGTGAAATTTTGAAACATCTTGTTAAGCTGAAAGAAAACATTAAAAGCGTATTAAAACATAAAGAAAATTGGTGCACTGACTAACAAATATTTTATATAAATATTTGTTTATATATAAATATATATATATATATAGAGAGAGAGAGAGAGTTTTGTACAATGCATTTAAATAAAATTTTGTAATTTGAACAGTCCTATAAAAATGTATTCAAAATAATTTAAAAAAACTGTCTGTATATGTTTTATAAGAAAATGTGTATGTGTAAAAAATGTGTTTGTGAGTGTGTGTAAAAGGTCGGCCCGCTATCTGAGCTGAAAGATATAAAATTTACGAAAATTTAGTTTATGTTTGAAAGTAACAGTCAGAGAAATTTATTATATACTTTTTATATAGAATATTGAGGAATATTTTTATATCAATACACATTTTTGATGTGATATTTTATACGTTGTTATTTTGAAGAATTGAGAAAAGTAAAACATTAACTTAATCATTTTTGAATGCTGTATTTTTTTAGTATCTTCCCTATCATAATTTCATTTCAGATTCTTGTCCTATATTTCTATGTACATATGTGTATGTCTGTGTGTATATATATATATATATATATATATATACATACATACATACATACATACATACACATAAATACACTAATTTACTAAATATCTCTCTCTCTCTCTCTATATATATATATATATATATATATATATATATATATATATATATATATATATAATTTTCGAATATAGCCCGAGTTGTTTATATATTGTCAATAAATACCACTTTATTGCAATTCTTGAGCTTTACCACTTGTATAATCGTAATGTAATTATCTTATTCATTGGTCTATTCACTTTGAGTTTTGTTTAACATCGCGTAAGCTTAAAGTGTGTAATTGAAATTATTCTTACTCGATTTAGTACCGCTTAAAAATATAAAGATAGTATGCATTTTAAAACGCTCTTGAGTGCTCGTATAAAACATAATTGAACTCTTATTTATATTGAAATGTATTTCCGTTTTCTATTATTAACATTAACTTTTTACATTCATTTTCACTTGATTATAGACTATTCGTTATAAAATTATAATTCTGTATTGAGTTATGATTTTTTATATATTGTCATTAAGTTGATATAATTTGTTAATTTAATATTATGCAATCAATTAATAATAGTGTTGGATATTTAAAACGAATTTAATGGCGTTGAAAGCAACAAAAAATATCGTATATATATATATATATATATATATATATATATATAAATTCTTACATTTATACATACACACATCTTTTAAAAGTGTTTCTCATAATTGTTTTACATTGTGAATTCTTATTTGTCAAATCGTCATAACCACATTTCACTCATACCCTAAATGGAAAGTTAGATTAAAAAAGTTAATTGCTTGTATTTGATTTAGTTCTTGGTGTTTGCGTCGATGATTTTTTAAAATGAAAAAAACTGTTCATTACAAACTTCGCATTATTTATAATTCGTAATATTAATCCCGAGATCGTTCTTATTTTGAAAACTTTTTCTTGAAATTACTAGAAGAAAGTATCATATATTTTGAAATATTTCATGTTTTTCTTCTACTATTTACTTTTTTGTTGTGCCGTTGAAATAACGTTGTTTATTTTAAAGGTTTTAATAGAAAATAACTTTGTATTCAATCGTTAAAAATAGTATGCGGGATAAATATTTTAATGAATAAAAAACTTAACGTGTATTATTGCATATTTCTGTACATGAAAACATTTTCATTAGGTGTACTTCGAATGTATGCACAATAGAATATAGTTTTTTTATTAACAGTTGATGTACATCTATATCCGGTATGTAACGATTTTTAAATTTTATAACAAAAAAAAACCTTAACGGCATTTGTGAATTGGTTATATGTTTCATAGGAATTTTAAAATTGTTATATACCAGCGTTTCTCAACCTTTTTTGGCCGCGTGATCCAATATGTTTGTTTGTAATGGTTCCACGACCTAAATGCTTATAATATAGTTTTTTTAAAAAAAACCTGGTGGACTTGAGTCGCTGTATATTATGTAAGTAAATAAAATTATCCATATTTGATAATAATTTCTTCGTGTGAAATGTAACATTGTGTATATTTCTACTGAAGCGGTTTAGACGAATTTCGATTTATAAGAAATACTACTATTTTAGTTTTTATTATTAAAATTTAACAATGAAAAAATGCAAGCGTAATGGTTTTAAATAAAACGGTCTGTTTCAAAATTATAAAAATCAGTAAAATAGCTTTAATAATATTTATAAAAAGCTTACATAAATTATGAATACAATAATACAAGATAATATTTAATGGCTTTATTGTTGTTTACTTTTGCTACTGGTTCGCTTGATATACTAAACATTTCTACCTTTTTATTATCCGAATTAATTTCTTGAGAATTTTCTTTTTCTTTTATTTCAAAAAAATGAAATAATATTTAGTACTTAATAGATGCATCTATTGTTCTTAGTTCCTACAGAATATTTCAATAATACAAGTATTTCTGCGAAAAGTAGCAGCTATTTCGCGAGCCACTAAAATTTTAACGCGACCCAATGGTTGAGAAACGTTGTTCTAAACTCTACATACTGACGATGCTTATTGGTTTATATGGATTTAAATAAACAAAACTCCATTTACTTATTTACAAAGTTCTATATTTTGTTTACACTTTTATAACGTTCTAATAAAATAGAGATGCATAATAAGTTGGATCGAAAAATAAATATTAACTGAAAATAAAGTTTATATCCACCGGTATTTTTTTTAATAAATATTCTGCTTGTTTATATTATGCATATAAAATATTATTACACAGTAGTTTTTAGTAGTACATTGAAATATTATATGTGAAATTCATCGATATAAGATTAATAATTTATGGCCAAGAATGTAATCAGTTATTCCTGCGTTTTTATGATGCGTTTATAAAATTTCCTTTTTTTCTTATCGAATCGTAGTTAAAGGAGGTGTAGCTGGATTTAAGGAATTATTGAGTATACTTCATTTAATAATGAGTTATGCAATATTTTATTAAATTCTGGGGAAAAGATCGGTTTAAGTCTCCTTATCCAAAATATACATAAAATTTTAATTAAAGTTAATATAAATATTTTCTGCTTCTCTGATGGCTCTACAGCGATCCTTGGCCTCCGCAATTTTCTGCCTACAAAAATCTCCCTGCCTGGCAGTCCTCCAGTTCCTTATTTCCAACAGTTCCACTGCACCCTTCTCTACATTGTCTGCCATCTGAGTCTTTGTTTGTCTACAGGTTATCTCCTGCCTGGTTGTCCATCCAAGGCCATTTTAGTTACTCTTGAGTCCGGCATCCGTTCAGTGTGGTCTGCCCATCGCAGATGGAGCATTTTTATAAAGACCGGTAGTTTTGGTTCCTTATAGACTTTATATAATTCGAAGTTGTAGCGTATTCTTCATATATCTCCATCGTTTACTGGCCCATATATCATTCTGAATATTCTTTCGACGGTGTCCAACATTTCTGCGGTCTTAGCGGACATGATCCACGCTTCACCTCCATAAGATATAACAGTATGGATGAGGGTTTTATACAGTCGGATTTTGGTCTTCCTATGCTCATTTTTGGATTTCATTATGGGCAAGGGCGCAAAATATGTTTTAACTGATATTGCTGTTCGTTTTTGAACTTCTTGAGATTCCTCATTTTCACTGGCGGTGTTTGAGCTAAGATATGTGAAATTGGTTATAACCTCAAAATTGTAATCATCGATGGAGACGTTTTGATCTAATCTTCTCCTTCATCCTCTACTTTGCATCATTAGTTTGCTTTTATTCTCGTTTATTCTAAGGCTAATGTCTGGTGCAGCGATCTCAAAGGGTCCAAGGACTTCTTTAATGCAAGTGTAGATCTTCCCGTGATGTTTAGTTCATCAGTGTATCCCGCTATTTGTTGTGCTTTGTTGAGCATGGTGGTGTTCATGTTTACTAGGATAGTCGGTAATAAATATTATCTACCTAACACAATTTAAATGCAGTAAAAATTTACTGATACTCGAAGAGGAGTAATCAACCTCGATTTCATACTATAAAAATTGTATATTAACATAAACAAGGAAAGGTTATAAATACGGATGCCTTTATGTTAACTAACTGCGTTATGTTTTTACCGATCGCTCCAGGTATTAATATTTAACGTAGTATTCTTTTTGACACTTTTGATTGAGTTATAAGTAATTGCGATAGATTATCGTCATTATTCTCGTATACATAATTATCGTGTTGAATGAAAGTAACGAAATCTCACAAGATACTTATTTCTTATTAAAACACGCAATTGTTGGTGTTGAAAAAAAGAAAACGTAATCTCGCAATCTAATCACGACTGGCAAGATTGTGGCCGTGCGCCTTTTGTATAAAAAATACATCGAATAAGTCATCGTTTAAAACAGCCCGGGCGTGTTCTATTAAAACGAAATAGCATCATATGACCATCGTTGTACGAAATATCGTCATTTCCGTCAATAAAGCGCCGTTTTGCGTTCAGGCTCGTTCACGTTCAGTACTGTATCGATGCACGGAATACACTTCTCGTGCTTATGCGGTTTGTAATGTGCCTCGGATACTGTTACGTTTAGGATGGAAATAAGGTTGTGGATATGAAGGAATTGGTGCGGGAGGCGGTCTCAGTCGCCGCCGTTGCCATCATGCAGGGGTGGAAATTGGGATTAAGTTCCGGTCGTTAAATGGCTCACGCCACGGACGTAAAACGACGGCAACTATACCGCGACGTCACTTGTCGCCTGGAATTGGAAATGTACGTCCGCCTTGTCTTGTATATATAACTCGTGTCTGATTGAGGTCAATATTCCTGCGGAGAAACTTTTTCTATTTACGTTATTATGTAATCCTGTCAACATTGATAATTATTAAACACACTAAACGAGCAGTAGCTTAATACAAATTGACACATGTTAATAAATACATATTCGATTTAATATTTAGTCATCATTTACCAATACACCCATATTAGGCAATAAACAACCGAAGTGGTTACAGATTACAATATAAAATCTATAAAGTACATATCGATAGTGAAGCATTTTGTTTTTGTTATTCGAAATTGGCTAATAATTTTCTTAACAACTATCTCTTTGAAGAACTTACTTACATTTATTAAAATTTTTCAAAATCAATCTATTAATATTAAATATGTCAAGGAAATAGTTTTTTCTTTTTAAAAAATAGGTATCTTTCATAAATTTAATGAAACGAGGTGATGGTTAATTGCTTTCGCCAGCATTTTTCAAACAAATTCTAAAAAAAACAGTGGCCATCACCTTTCCAGCCGACAAAATGGTCTTCGCCTTCTTCGACGCACTTTCACCTGTCCACTGCTTTGTCTGTTGCTTCGAATCAGATATGTAGTGATGGATCTATATTTCATCCACGGTGACGAATCGGCATAAAAAGGCCTACTCGTTTTTTTTTCGTTTTTGCGGCAACGACTACAATGCTCGCTTCAAATATCTGTAGAACGTGAACAACACGTCGCGTCTGTCTGAAATTTCGCCTATGTTAGTTTTAGAAATGACACTTGATATCTGTGACGGTTACCAAATGAATGATAGCGCCACATGATTGAAGTTTACCAAACTTATCAAACGACCCACTTTTATATATATATATATATATATATATATATATATATATATATATATAAATTTATACATACACATACATACATATACGAATGTTTATTATTCAATGAAGAAAGAATTATGTGGTAAAAACCTGGTCATAAAAAATTCAAAATGACATTTAATTTTATATTTAATACATATACGTCTATTGTTCTTTTGTACATTACTTTATTAACTTTTTGCGTAACTGAACTTCATAATATTACACCGTGACTATATTAGTAGTATATTAAAACTGTCATTTTCGTACTTCATTCAGTATACATGTGCATTAGTAATCCAATATAGTATATCATATTACAAGCAATGCACGTAAAAAGTGAAAGTATGAAAGTTTTTTATTTCTTTAAAAGGCATTTACAGTGTATATATATATATATATATATATATATATATATATATATATATATATATATATATATATACAAACAGCAGTAATTATTAGATGTTTTGAAATCGTGACTCACCTTTTATCATATAAAATATTTAAATAATGTAATATTCGCAAAACCATTGTTCGCGAATCATCAGAAGGCCCCTGAATACCAATTGAGAACTACTGATAAGCAGCATATTCTCCATGGTTTATTCAAAATATTGTATATCTAAATATCCTGTTACTAATCCAAAAGCCCTTTTTTATGTAAAAATATATTTCTTTGACAATTTGATTTTTGAGTTAAAATATTTTTTTGTTTTATCTTTTTTACAAGATAAATAATATAGTATTAAAATTATTTTCATTCTTAGGTTACTAAATTAATTTATAATGTAACAAAAAGTACTTAAGTCTATTTATTTTCGTTGAATATTCTAATGCACATTCAAACAATATTTTTGATTAAAAAATATTCCAAACATTTAAATCAGGTTTTTATTAAATCGAACGTCCATGTCTATATTTTATATAACTTATAAATAAACCATACGGTAAATAAATTACATTACTGAGTTAAAAATATACAAATGTATTTACTTGATTGGTAAAAATACATTAAAAACAGTTTATATTTAAACTATTCGTGTTTTTCATAAGTTCAAAATGAAAGGTGTACATTTTTATCTCATTCATACCCTAAGTAAATAATAAAAGTAAACATGTATCTCTCAACACAACATACAGCAACATTTATGTACTTTTATTTGATTCTATTAAACCATGTATTATAAAAGTGTCATTTGTAAATTATTTTCTGTCGGCTCATCGTTTTATCGCTAAAAGATAAACAATTTAGTATTTTGCTGTTGTGATGATGTATTTAATTTTTGTTTTTCAATACAAATAGAAATCAATCAAAACACAAATCATAAATCTCTGCTCATTGAATAACCGAAAAATTATCATAATGTGAACGCAAACAAACAGATAAACGGATATTTTTATCTACTTACTCAAATATTATATAATAAACGGAAAGGTATTACAGCAACAATACTATGCAATTAACGTTTGCACCCTTTGAAACATGAATTTTCTACTGAATGTAACTAGTGTTGAAATCTCTGAACCCCTTTTGTGTTGATGTTAGAGTAGTTCACACACCGTCTCAGTAATGGAAATGTTCAAGTGCTTACAGCCAATACATGTCGAATCCACAGAGGATAACGATGACCTACTTTTACGTCAATTATATAGAAAATATGCCGTTTTTACAAAGATTAAATATATTTATTTAAAATGAAGTATTATCAGTTTTTACTGATTATATATGTGTGTATGTGTGTATATACATATATATATATATATATATATATATGTGTATATATGTATGTATGTGTGTATTAAAACGATTCTATATATTCTGCAACTAAAACTAGTCACGATTATTGTAGATCTGCTATAAAACCACAAACTTTGTCTATAGAGTCTGTATACATACAAACATGAAAATTACAACACAAAAAATCAAAACTCCTTAACAAAGGTTATATATATATATATATATATATATATATATATATATACATATATATAATATATATGTATATATATATATATAATATATATGTATATATATATATATATAATATATAATCAAAGTTTTTGATGACAAGTTTGACATTAAAATGTTGTCAGGTATTTTATATTCTGGAAATGCTTTGTTCAAGCGAATAAAAAGTTGTTGCATTTTATATTATATATTTTATACGACGTTCACGAGTACTCATAAATAAAAACATAAACCTTTTTCGTTATAAAAATATATCTCAACAATTAATTACCGTGTACTATTTAACTACTACGAACATCTGTTAACCAGATTGATTTTTTTTAAATATGTGGATCTTGCGTGACGTGAATCAGCATTTTATATAACAAAAAAAAAAAAAAACTGTTCGTATCTGTAAAACGTACACGGATGTAAGTTAAAAGAGTTATAATTAATCTGTAAACGTCCATAACTGCTACATAAATCGATATTTAATAAATATTTATGTTACTTTCTTATCAAGAACTGTTTATAAAAAAGAGACAATCTGTTGCTGTTACCACCATTCAAGGAATTGTAACAAACAAACGTTAGTAGGAAGTTCAATGTCACAGGTATTTATATGCAACACCGTTCGTGTTGTATTATTGTGTAGATTCTGTGTGTATTTATTCGTGCGTATCATTTCACATGCTATACGTGCATCAAAGTCGCTCTGTAGCTGACGGCTAGTAAGGTTCGTGACTGTCTCCAATCTCGTTTTATCAATTAATGAAAGTTGTCGACTGGGTCGGTGGAACGAATGCGTACAGCATACATTGTAGTGCGTGTGGCCGGTCAATAACTATAGTCACAAAAATTTTCCAATGTTGTCAATTTGCTTTACTAAATAGCCTAAACATTGCTATACATTAAATTAAATTTATTAAGCCCGATTAAAAAAGGCCCGATTAGAGAACAATGAATAATTGTATATTTAATTTATTAATCGAATAATTAAAAGACTCTTCAATTTGTGCACCAAATAGAATTACCAAATTTCAGATATATACCGAATGTATAAGCGAATATACATTTCATTAGAAAGAAATCAATAGAAAATATGATGTATTAAAATCGATACATTTTAAATTTCCGTTCAGAAAAGATGCAAATATCTCGAGGATATATCATTTAAAACGAGTAATAGAAGAAGTATGATATTGATTTATTTATCACAGTACATTTCTCATTTTATATTTCTACTATCATTTATAACAATTATCCAATACGAATAATAAAAGGAAAACATATTTTTTCGGTTTAACAAATTACACATAAAAATAAATTGAGATACAATAAAATTTCGAAAACTTGTACCTTCTGAAACATACTTTTAAAACGTGAATAGGATTTTCTCTAAATTACCAACACGAAAGCAGTTCTGTTTAGAGAAAAGTGAAAATGTTCATTAGATTGAAAAAAATAATCTTTTTCGCAATACCATTCTGCATAGATTCCTAGAAAGTACATTAAGCTAAAACATTCGCAATGGACAAAGTGCAGTTTTTTTCAATTGTATTCAATCTGCATTTTATAATTTAATGAACTATAATAGAATATATATATATATATTAAAACGAGAAAAACTGCTTCTTTTATATTATTTCAAAAACGTAAAATTGCTTAAATATAAATAGGTTTCTATTAAATTCATTCGAGAATTCGTATTTCTACTATATATGTATATTTCTATATTTAAAAAAAAATAATTTGTTAACTTCATTTCACAGAATATCGATTTCTGTAACTAAAATGAAAAAATTATTTCAAACAACGCTTATATTAATTCCTCGTACGTGTTACTGTAATCATTTAATATTGAAAACTTATCATTTTCCGTTATCTGTTCATTTAATAAAAAAAAGTAATAACGAGTGAAATTGTTGTAATCTTATCCTAATATTTGTTCAGTGCCATGCGCTATCAATTTACACTATCAAAATATCAATCTACACACAAATATATTATACAATCATTGAACAAATAATGTAACGGTAAAAATCAAACGATTCTAGAATGTAATGTAAATTATTTTTAAAGGTTCTCTTTTCAGTTTTAAAATTATAATTTTGAAACAGATGATAAAACGAAAATTATCATTCTCTGATAGTACAAAAAATAATTAGTCAGCAAAAAAACGTTGTTTGAATGATACACCCCTACAGTATCCGGCTCCTCCATTCCCTCATCTGCAAAATGCTTATAATAGAAAATCGATTTTTTGCAGTTAGTCTATATGTATTTTAACATTTTTAATATTTCCAACGGTTTAAAAGTATTTTTTTTTTTAAAAAAAAAACAGTTCTATTTATGTACAATTAATTTATTTGAGAAATATTATGTTGGAGGTCAATTTTAGGATTTTTTTAAAAAAAATATGCTAAAAAAATGCTATCTGATATAAAATAAAAGAAAATCACTACCCGTAAAGCATAAATACTCTTTTAAAGATATTAATGTATAAAATGTTCTTTTATTTACTGGAAAGGATAAATAAAGTAAATAATATAATAATATTCTTTTGTTATCGTCTATTATATTTTTAACATTCTTATATGTTATTATGAAAAGAATATCATTTTCCGATAGATTTGGATCAGGTGGGAGATTAAACTAATTTTAACTGTGGGTTCGAGAAAATGGCGTTAAACTATTAGATTGGTCAGCATAGTCCCCAGATCTGAACCTGTTAGAGCACTTATGGGTAATACTAAAGCGAAGGATACAAGAACACACAATCACATCAAAAAAACTCATTGAAAACTGTTATTAAGGAAGAATGCCAAACCAATGAAACAATACCAAAAAGAATCCCTACTTTTATTTAAACGAAATATTGAACTAAATAAATAAATTTGATTACCTTTAAACATATGTAATTTTATTTTTACCCAACACAACCGTATTTGAAGATAAGTGCATAATTATGGGGTGCTCAATACTTTTGGCCAACGCTGTAGTATAAAATGAGAATTCGAACCCCCTTAAAAATGTATTGCACGAGGAATGTATAAATAGCAAGTTATCTATAGTCTGTTTGTTTTAACATTTCCCACTGACAGCTTATGATCTCTGTACGATCAGTCTGCACATGCCTTTGTTTAAGTACTGTTGCTGTTTGATCTCGGACACTCCTCTCAGTGTAATTAACTAACAGCTGTCATTTTTAAGTCATATTTAACCACTGGTACATCACTTTCACAGTAATTATTTACAGAGATACTTCGAGTGATATACGTACCATTAAATAATTTCAGTTTCCATAAATTTATTTATAAGGAAAACTGGATAAAAATTGAATTCCTTAAGTTATTTATCTTATTAAAAAAAATAATAGTTTTATTTTAATTACTTTTCATTTTACGTCCAGTAAATCACTTTTGAAAATTATTGCAAATAGAACTACTAATAAAGCAATAATGCGAATTGTAATTAAATTCAATTAAATAAAAGAAAGAAATGTAATGTTCCATTTCTGGAAATGTTTTCCTAGTTAAAAAAGAATGAATGCATTATACAAATTTATTGCCAACGAGAATGGTTACCAGTGTTGCATTTTAATAAAATGGTGTGGTTTTGAAAGTGAATATAAATAATGTATCTTATTACATCCGAGAAAATAAATAAATAAATGCTTACCACGATTACATTTCATTTATTCAGTAAACATATTTGTTCAGTATCACACATGTATTGATTCATTCGTCGACTCTAAGTGAATATTTTAATAAAATGTTAGTTATAAATTATGTCGATGATTTAGATTGTGATTGTAAACAAATATATTGTATTCAAAAATGGAATAGTTCGTTAAACACTTATACGTATGTTCAACGGATAAACACCCATAAATATTGTATGTAATATTAGTATTTTTGTCAAAAAATATAAGCAAGGAATATTAAAAAAAAAATATTCTAATAATTCAAGTGGCTATTTATATCTCGTGCATATCTAGAAATGTTTACTGATTAAATTTATTGGAAGACCTCATGACCAGACTGACCTGAAGTCGTTTTTAGACGGTTATATTCCAATCTTTTCATCATATGTTCACATATGCCATCATGAAATTCGATACATTTTTACATGAGGGTAAAACACATAATTCAAACTAAGCATTGAAAGCAGTGCTTAAATTTTTGACTTTTATATCCGCCCGTGCCATAAATACACATTTTGTTTTGACTTTATGTGCTGACTATAAAAGTGATAAAATTGTGTTTTTGTATCATTGTTCATAAAATTTGTATTGATTTATTAGACAGAGGTGGCGTATATATTACTGTACTGATTGCATTCCTATTTAGAATGTAAACAATCGCAATAATGTCTCGTAGATTTTTTTTTAAATCACAAAAACTCGTTCGAGTTGAAACTTAAAATGAGTTAGGTTATAACAAATTGTACATATAATCTTGTTCGAAAAATCGAAATCTTGTTCGAAATCTTGTTCTTGTTGTTAGAAGTGCTTTTATTCAAAAATGATTTAATGTAAAAAATAATATTTTTTATGGAGGAAAAACGTATTTTTTATGTAAAACAGGATAGATTTTACACAAAAGCCTTGAAAATGATATCATTAACATCTAAATAGATGTAAACCTTAATTAAAATAAAAAAAAGTTTAATTAATGGAACATTTCTTTTGTTATACGGAAAATATAGTTCATTTGTAAAAGTCAATTCGGTTACAGTGCAATCAAGTGACATGCTACATACTAAAAGCCATCACTATTTTAACCTGTTAGCTGTGAACGACTAGTATACTCGTCATGAAGATAAATTTGAGCAACAAAATTATCAGTTTTTCAAAAAAATCAAATTCCATTTCGTTATGATTTAAATCAATTTTAGAGCAGCTGCCATATACAGTGTTTGACGAGTATAATCGTCATCCCTTCATTTTTGCGACACAATGTAGGTACACAATTTTAAAGTAGGGTGACGTAGCTAACAGGTTAATAGCCTAAAAACAGAAATTGTTCTTAGATCAAAAATATAAAAAAGTATTTCATTTTATTTTCAAACTAATTTATAAACATTAAATACGTTATTAGTCGATAAGTTATTATTTTTTATGAAACCTTTAAAAAATATAAAAAGCAATTTCTAAGCATTATTATAAAAAAGTAATTATATTTTATTTAAAATAATATGTTCTAGAAGAAGCAAGAATATGTTCTAGTATGTAAGAATATGTTTTAGAATATGTTCAAAGTTTGTGAGTTAGGCGACCATGGCTGCTGAATTTCTATTTACTCTTAAAATAGATTTCATTTTGAATTTTTCATTATAAACTATGCTCGCAAGAGCAGTCATGTACAGAATTAATATACCTTTTCCTTAAGTCGATTTTTTTATTATACTAAGACTTGAATAATTTAATAAATTAAAAGAAAGAAAAATAAAAGTTATTAGAAGTGAAATTGCTCAGTCTCTGTAGTGCGCGAAGAATCTTCATTAATCGTTGTCTCCTCTAGTAAAATACAAATTTACTGTCAAGTATTGAAATTTATTTCCGCGTATATGATTTATCAGTTCCTTTTAATTACTTTGTTAAATTCTGTCTGTTCTACAGTTTTTATTACTCAATTTATACATATATGTTATATATATATATATATATATATATATATATATATATATATATATATACACACACACATATATGCATGTATATACACATACATGAAGTCACAAAACAATATTGCTTCATGTTTTGTATTTTTATCCGTGCAGACATTTCAAAGTAAACAATATAAACGATTTTCTCCAGAAATATTACATAAAATAAAAACATAGACACATAAACATGAAACCCATACCAGCCACGAAAATATTTTCAAGCGTAAAATACATGAACAAAGCTAAAAGCGTAGCACTTGGTTTGAATCAATGCGCTGTATAGCATTTCTCTACGCCACTGATAGAATCAAAATGGTTATTACTGGATATTAAAGGTTCATTTGTTTTTAGGCATCTATAAATACGTACAAACAGAACCTGTTTTATATATTTGTATACTTTCGTTATCGTTATTGTGTAAAGAACATAATATAAACAGTAAGTAATTTCATCTCGAACGTTTATTTTCTTATACTTTATTTTGGAATGTATATTTATGTACACACACACACACATTTATGTGTCTATAAATATTTGTATGTATGGATATATATATATATATATATATATATATATATATATATGAGTGTGTGTGTGTGTATATATGCATAAAAGAATATGCACTTTTATTATAATTCAACTTACATAACTTTCTTATCGATACAAAAGATGATGTAAAAAATGTCTATAATTTTAAAGTACATCAAAGCACATCAAATAAGAATTTATCTATAATGTAAATTTAAATTGCATTCGCATTTAAAAAGTTGCGGCGCGGAACTCCTTGTACAGACATCGGAATAAAACCTTACCGATCGATCATAAGCGATGTGATTGCAATACCAATCAAATTATAAGAATTTAAAATGAATGATTAATTATACAGCATTAATAGGGAGTAAAAGATTTTCTACATGAAATTATTCGGTAGTCGTTTTAGGAGTGCTTTAGATTCTAAATGAATTTAAATGAAATGTCTTTTTATTCATTATAAAATTATAATAAATGGACGTACTGTATTTATTAGAACGTTTAAATTAAAAGTAGTCGATGCATTTTTGAAATGATTTCCTAATTACAATTTCATTTCTTTGACTAAGATTTTTAATGTGTATCAGTAAACAGAACGTACATTTTAATTTATTTTGTATTATTCCAGTAACTATATTTTCAATATATTCAACATGTTTTTCCTATAAAAATTGCCCTAATTTACTGTTTAGTGAAAAAAAAAGCTGATAGTGAATTTGACAAATGTAAAATTTATAATATTATTTAGCTATATATATATATATATATATATATATATATAAAATCGGTTTAAATTGTTAGACAAACATATTTTCACAAAAATGGAATTTCGCCAAAAAGCAGCAAAAGGCCGTAGTCAATCGTAAATATTTTGATTTCATCTTACTGTATATTTATTTGTTTAGAGACGGCAATTGAAATGTCAAATATTGTTGTTATGTATGAAATTTTATTTCCTTTTTTATTCTTTTCGAAAGGCAATTGACATATATGCAAGTAAAATATCACCGTGTAAATAAAATACACGGAAGCGTTTTTTCATTCGCGCGTATGTTATATTTTAAGAGATATACAAAGAAACAAATCTAATTTTATACGAATCGAAATTATTTCTATCGATACACATCTCAGATGTGTGTGAACAAGAGCACGTTTGAAAACATTGTACGATATGTGCTTATAAAAAATAAAAAAGAGATATGTAATGATAAATCTCAGAGAAGAAAACTTTTTTTTATTAAATCAAGAGAACATTTGAATACGAGGCCGAGTTTTTAAATAATTATATATTCCAAATGTTATGCACATATAAAAATAATAGTACCTAATCGATTATTATTAATTTCTTTATTGGTGAATTCATTTATAAATACAAGTAATCCCCTGTATAACGTGGCAGTCTTACATCACGGTTTTGCTCTGAGAAATCCCTGTACAACAGAGTTTCGCTCAAACACGGTTTGAGAATTGGGGAAATTTGATGAAAATGGAATACCTGAGATAAACCAAATTAAGTTCAAAATTTTACCCTAAAAAGCATACAGGAAAGCATAAACTTAACCGATCAATTGGAATTCCATTGTCTAAATACAGATCCTTCCACTGAAAGAACCGCAAAATTTAGGAGAGAACTTCACAAATCCTTAGCTCTATACAACGAAATTCATAAAGATGTCTTAGGTAAAAGCAACAGAAATAACAGATTTTTTTGCAAAAAGTAGAGCATAGAAATCAAGATGCTGCAGAAGAAAGTTTACAAAATGAGAATATTTTACCAGAAAGAAAGCGCCCTCGTTTAATGGCGTTTAGCGGTGATAAAGAAGAAAACATTACTTAATATTAATATGTAATAGTTTTGATCAATTATTGATTGTTTTAATAAACATATTTCTCCTAGTAATAAAAAGAAAATAGTACAGTTTTATTAATTTTTGGAACCTAACCCTGTTTTTTGAACTGGTACTTTATTTCCTGTAACACGAATTCGCATAATAAGAACCTAACAACCGTGTTATCCGAGGGTTACTTGTATATTTATATATAAAAGTATTCACAGAAAAAAATAATTAATAACATAGTTTAGGTATTATATTTTCTAAATGATACTTAAAAATATTTATATTATGATTACTGTTATAATTGCGTTTCAACAGTTCATTACTAAATAATATTTCTTCTTTCATATTGTTGTAGTCTAGACACTGTATTTGTACAATCGTAATTTATTAAAAAAATGGCACTAATTCTGAAATAAAAAGATTTTCATGTACAAAATTCACATTTAAGTATTTGTACATGCAAGAACATAAAAAATAACTTCATGGATTTCTCCCTAATGGGGATCCACTTGATATTATACTGTTATTTACTTGAATGCACATCTGTGAAATTCCATAAAGAAAAACACATTATTTGTCAAAGTGTTAATAGTTATTACATTAACATTTTTAAAAAAATGTTAATATATTTGACTTATTCGTGTAATTATTACATTTGTGAACTTGTATATATTGTAAATACTTATTTAATTAATGATTTAAAAAATCGATTGGATAAACCTAACAGAAATGTGCTTTAGTTATTTTCCTTTCCTTTTTTAATAATATCAATTGATTAATTAATGTCAATATTAGTCAGTATCATAGATAATTAATAAAATTAAAAAAAAAATAAAAATAAATGAAATCATTGTATACATATGACTTATCTGGTGTACTCAACCGACAACATGTACAAAAATAATACAGTAAATAAATTGTTTGATGAAGTCGAACGTTCACTATAAAATATATTCATATATTAATATACAGTACAAATAGAAAATTGATTAACATTCCATATTAGTATAATATATAACTAGCACAAATATAATTTCCATTAAAAATAAATAGTTTAAAAGGGAAAATTTGAATAACTGATATTCGTACTTTTGAGTTTCTCGGCAGATTATATGTATATATATATATATATACATACACACACACATAATGAATACCGGTTCCACAGTATATATTACATTTTAGCTCTGTGAAAAATATGCGATGTGTTCTTTAAAACAATACGTTTTTTTTTTAAAAAAAAGATACGACCTTTTTCAAATTCGTTGCATACAAACACATTGTTTACATAGGTTCGTTTCATTACAACTTAGGGCTGCTTTCTTCTCGCACAAATTACATCTCGTGTATACGTATTTGTAATTACTGCATAATTAATTTTCATCTACATTAAGTACAGCACCCATGACCGCAAGCAGTGTAGTAGTTTCATTGTATGTTTTTTTTTTACAATTTAAATGCAAAATTCCGTCATATTTACGACGTATGTTAATGTAGCACCTAAAATATATATTGTAGACATACATTATTAATTTTCAAGTGTACTATTAAAGACTTGGATTATTTTTTTATGTAAATTTTAAAATAATTCTTATATACGTGCATTATATACATACATACATACATACATATATATATATATATATATATATATATATATATATATATATATATATATGAAATAAATATCAGTAGAAACTATCATTAAACTATCAGAAATATGTAAAAGCACTTGGTCCCAATAAACTTTGTATACAAATAGGTTTCTCTGGAATACTTCATAATTAAAAATAAATCGAATATTAAATTATTTTCATCTTATAAAAAATAACATAAATCTAAACATGTGGAAGTAGCGTTTTCATATAAACGTGTAGAAGTAAGCGCTTTCGTATATGGATATTTGAAAACCTTTGAAATTTGTTAAGAAAAAATGAAAACATATTCGTTTTTATTTTAAAACGTTTTTCCGTACTCGTGTTGTCGAATAAATATTCAATGATTTTAGTTATTGGCTGTCATTTCATTTTACAATTTTGATCCGGGTTAACACAAAACAAAAAATCATTTTTTGACAGAATAGTTTGTTAGTGTGTGTGTGTATTGTATATATATATAATCTTGATAACAGTGTACCAAGTTAAAAAAATATGAATACGTAGTGTTATTAATAACATCGAAAATGACCATAACCAACAAATCTTACAAAATCAAATTTCCACACAATAACAATATATCATCATGAATACGTTCGTGATAAGGGAAGAAAATAATGCATTCGTTTTATTTTCTTTGTTGTACTAAATAATTTACAAGTCATAATAATGCTTTCATCCCACTCATATATTAAACAGAACCTATATAACACATTAAGATATGTAAATTAAAATAATGTTGCTTCATCAAAGTACATTAAGCTCTAACATAGAATGGCAAGGAAAGTGATTATTACTGATGTTAAAATGTTTATACAAACACACATACACACACACATGTATATATATATATATATATATATATATATATATATATATATATTATAATAATAATTAAAATCCAACGTATTAAAGAAAACCTTCAAAAATACTTACAGACGCAAGTAAGTATTATATATTTAAAGACATTACTTAAAAGAATAAACAGAATATTTTAAATTATTAATTTTATTTTAAAACTGAAGATGAATGAAAAAATGTACAAGGTGCGCAATTTAATAATTTAAAAGGTTTTTACCGAGTTAGTTTAAACTGAATGCGAAACTTCATTGTTATTTTACTGGCTTTTTATTACGAATCGGTCCTTATTTTATAAAGTTGAAAATAATTAGCCAAATACCACAATAGTCGTATATTTGAGTAGGAGTGAAAAAATGGGATGACTGAAATGTCGACGGCATAAAATAAGATCGTAAATAAAATTTCCGTAAACACAATGCAGTATAAAATAATGTTTCCGTCTTCTACCATTCTTTGATGCTTTAGTATATAAAATTTGTCCCATATAATGTTTCATTTAACTTTCTGGAACATACTTTCCATCCAGTTACACGGTACGTTTATTTCTTAATTTAAAATATCTACACTTGTATCGTTTTATTACTTCTTTATATTGATATGAAACTGTATTAAATCAAAATAAAGTTCTTACAAGATGAATTAGACGATAAATTGTACCATGAATGTTCTTGCAGTACTCATGGACGTAATTTTCTACGAAACTTCAGCACGAAATTTATAATTAAATGGAATAAATTTCGAACGTTTATGGTGAATTTAATTTCTCAATTGAAATTTTATAAAAGTAAATGTAGAAAATAATAATATCGTATAAATTATACATTACCTTTTTATAATGGTTGTAACATTTGTAGAACAGAAATGTTGTTTTTATCGTTTAATTGAATTACTTCCGGATATTTTTTTTTTTAAATAAAACAACAGCACTTTAAGAACGTCTAAAAAACAATGCTTTTAATGTAAATCAATATAATGAGTATGGTTATTTTGTTCATTTCAAACATTATGTTACCTAGTGGGAAACAATAAACCTTAAATGTCATATTTATGGTAATACAATGATTATTCCGCTTCAAATCATGTTTTAATGCGTGTCGTTATTTATAATACTTACATTAAATCAGTCTGATAATAGAAATACACATTATGTATAAATAATTTTATTTCCGTGACTATTTGTAATTGTGTTCAGTCTTCTCTACGCACTCAAATAAAATCGAACCATGTGGCGAAATTTGCTATATGTAAAATAAATTTCCAACAACTTTATTTTATCTTAAATTATTATCGTAAGAAATATCGATATCAATTTTATAAATAGGATTTATAAATGCATAACGAATATATTTAGCCTATATTTAGAATGTATTCTTTTGTTCGATTGGTAGAAAGATAATTGCGGTTTATTGGTTTTTGTTGAGTTCGTGCCGTATCCATTTGTGAAGCTTTTTTGATTATCATAGCTGTTTTAAGTGATCCAGAACGAAATTTTTGGAACCACCATTACACCG